>JANJXV010000114.1:565000-1000000 GCA_024803745.1 Megascapheus bottae | reverse complement strand
TCCTCTCCTCTTTCCTCTCCTCTCCTCTCCCCTCCTCTCCTCTCCTCTCCTCTCCCCTCCTCTCCTCTCCTCTCCCCTCCCCTCCTCTCCTCTCCTCTCCCCTCCCCTCCTCTCCTCTCCCCTCCCCTCCTCTCCTCTTTCCTCTCTTCTCCTCTCCCCTCCTCTCCCCTCCTCTCCTCTCCTCTCCTCTCCCCTCCTCTCCTCTTTCCTCTTCTCTCCCCTCCTCTCCTCTCCTCTCCTCTCCCCTCCTCTCCTCTTTCCTCTCCCCTCCTCTCCTCTCCCCTCCCCTCCTCTCCTCTTTCCTCTCCTCTCCTCTCCTCTCCTCTCCCCTCCTCTCCCCTCCTCTCCTCTCCTCTCCTCTCCTCTCCTCTCCTCTCCCCTCCTCTCCCCTCCTCTCCTCTCCTCTCCCCTCCCCTCCTCTCCTCTCCCCTCACTTCCTCCCCTCACTTCCCCTCCCCTCTCCTCTTTCCTCCCCTCTCCTCTCCTCTCCTCCTCTCTCCCCTCCCCTCCCCTCCTCTCCTCTCACTTCCCCTCCCCTCTCCTCTCCCCTCCTCTCCTCTCCCCTCCTCTCCTCTCCTCTCCCCTCCTCTCCTCTCCTCTCCTCTCCTCTCCCCTCCTCTCCTCTTTCCTCTCCCCTCCTCTCCTCTCCTCTCCCCTCCCCTCCTCTCCTCTTTCCTCTCCTCTCCTCTCCTCTCCCCTCCTCTCCCCTCCTCTCCTCTCCTCTCCTCTCCTCTCCCCTCCCCTCCCCTCCTCTCCTCTCCCCTCACTTCCTCCCCTCACTTCCCCTCCCCTCTCCTCTTTCCTCCCCTCTCCTCTCCTCTCCTCCTCTCTCCTCTCCCCTCCCCTCCTCTCCCCTCACTTCCCCTCCCCTCTCCTCTCCCCTCCTCTCCTCTCCCCTCCTCTCCTCTCCCCTCCCCTCCTCTCCCCTCACTTCCTCCCCTCACTTCCCCTCCCCTCTCCTCTCCTCTCCCCTCTTTTCCCTTCCCCTCCCCTCCCCTCTCCTCCCCTCCCCTCCTCCCCACACCTCTCCTCTCCTCTCCTCTCCTCCTCTCTCCCCTCCCCTCTTCTTATGCCATCCTGGCTGCCAGGGGAAGCAGGGCACCACATCGGGGCCGCCCCAGGGGAGGCAGAGGCCATTCCTCCACCAAAACTGCCAGAGGGCCGCGGCATGTCCTGCAGCATGCACAGCTTCTCCTGCGCTCCTGCCAAGGCTCCTCCTGAGCCGGCACTGCAGCAGCTGCCAGTCAGCAGATGGTTGATGCCAACAGGCAGTTTGGACTTCATGCTGAGGCTGGGTGGCCCTGACCAAACAGACAGAGGACTTTAGACCAAATAATCTCATCAGCACACATTAAGTTCCACTCCCTCACCCGCTCATTCACTCATGCATTCGTTTATTCACTCTGCCCTTTGCCTTGGCAACATCGTCTTACTGTTTGTTGTGTGTTTCACTCAACAGAAGGCAGCAGTGTGGGCTTCATCTTTGCTGTTAGAGTGCCCAGCGCCATCTTTTAGCGTTATAGAGTAAGAACTATCCAAGTTTAGTGAAGACACCGATGGAGCTCTAAAATTCACATGCTCATGCCTCTGAGGGAAGGTGCAGTTGGACAAAAGGGGGAGCGAGGTGGTCCTGCTCCAGTGGGACTGAGTCCTCCTTAGAAGAAGATGCCAGGCCAGGCGTGGTGGCTGCACGATGTGGAGCTGCAGACTGGGAGAACCATAGGTCAAGGCTGGCTGTGCAAAAAGTTAGCAGTACCCGATCTGGACCAGCAAAGGCTTGGTGTAGGAGAAAATGTAGACCCTGCTGTGCAGGAAGTATAAATAAAAAGAACATGGCCCAGGGCTGGGAGTGTGGCATAATGGTGGAGTGCTTGCCTAGCATGCATACAGACCCGGGTTCGATTCCTAGGTACCACATACATAGAAAAAAGCCAGATATGGTGCTGAGGCTCAAGTGGTAGAGCTCTAGCCTTGAGAAAGTCCAAGGACAGTACTCAGGCCCTGAGCCCAAACCCAGGACTGACAAAAAAAAAAAGAAAGAAAGAAAAAGAAAAAACAGAGAACATAGTCCAGCCTGGTGTGGGCATAAATGGAAACACGATTTGTAAAATAACTAAAGCAAAGAAGATTGGGGGCATGGCTCAAGTGGTAGAATACCTGGAGAGCAAACACGAGGCCCTGAACCTACCTGGTACTACCACGAAGAAGAGCGGGCTAGTGCACAGACACAGCACAAGGGGACAGCTGTTGGGGACAGTGGAGGCCGAGACTATGTGCTGGGAGAGGGGGCCCAGGGGGAGCCTACCTCTCACCACCTCTGGAGGGTGGAGGGGCCGGGCCTCTGCCCCTCCCCATTTGTGGTACTGTTATTCGCTGAGCAAGGCCCGGATGTGTGCCCGTGGACGGATGGCCACAGGGTATACCACCCTGGAAGAAGGACAAATCTGATATCTTCCGTGCAACGCTAGCATGGAGTCCAACGTTCAACAAAGCAGTTACAGGTGTCTTAAGATTGTACTTTTTCACTTTATGCCCTCATTAAAAACAGAAATGTCAGGGGAGGTAAATGGGGACAAAATCATGAGAGGGGTATCAATGCGTGAGAAGGGATGCATCGACTATCTGGTGAATGTAACCTCTCTATACATTACCCCGACTATAAAAGAAGATGAAAAAAACCAAAACCAGGAACCGAGCCACAGTTTGATAACAGGTCTGCACACACGAGCCTGGTGAGTTTTCTCTGCCTCACAGACTCCACTGCCCTCCACCCTCCTGCCCCGAAGATGCAGGGACCAGGTGCTAAACCCTAACATGCACCTGTCAGAAGCCACAGTGAGATGCCCATGATGCCCCCAGGAGAGAACCTGGGACCCAGAGCACAGCCGCAGGAGCCCCGGGCAAGGCCTCTTTGCAGCCAGGATCACTTAGAGAAATGCAGCACAGAAGTTGGGAATATTATCAAGAAAACCAACAACAACCCATTCTGGCCAGGATGAGGACAAAAGGGGGTGCTGGTGGAAACAGTATGGGGGTTCCTTGAAAAACTAAGCATAGAACAACCCTATGATCCAGCAATTCCATTCCTGGGCATTTACCCAAAAGATCACAAACCAGGAGATAGTAAAGCCACCAGCACAGCCATGTCCACTGCTGCACAATTTACCATAGTCAAGGTATGGGACCGGCCCAGATGCCCCTCAAGAACACGTGACATACACACACACAATGGAATTTTACACATGTTCATAAGGAATTGGAAAGCCTTAGGAAATTTTCTACTAAGTGAAGTAAGCCAGACCAGAGAAACAAAGGTTGCCTGGTTTCCTTCATTTGTGGTAGATAGAATGTGCCTTTCAGAAGTAAACACGTTGGACGGGCTGTCTGCATGTGATTACAAATGAGTTGACTGAAGTGAAACAGACTCTATGGATAGCTTAAGGAGTGTAAATTTTAAAAGGACTGGGTCAAAGTCCAACAAAATCAACGTTGGGACATGGGAACCTTCAAGAGGGGGTGGGGAGAGGAGGAAAAACGAAGGGGAAGGGTAGAGAATGCAGCCAAGAATTGGCCGCCTGTATCACAATTTAAGAAAAGGAGGGGTGGATGGATCAAGACGTACTGACAACTATGACATAACTATTAAAGATAATAAAAAATAAATATCTTTGAAATGGGCTCATTTCCTGGTAGAAATCTCATATATCAGGACATGTTTGCCTTGGGTGTGTTGTCTACAGCAGGCAGACAGGCTGAGCCTGCAATGGAGCACTGGAGAAGAGGAACACCAGTGCAACTGCAGAGAACAGGGTCTAAGGTACAGATGCAGTGTGTGGAGCAGTCCTGAGCAGAAGGCAGGGTCTGGGGGCACAGATGACCTGTGGACCAGTCCTGTGCAGAAGGCAGGGTCTGGGGGCACAGATGTCATGTGGACCAGTCCTGTGCAGAAGGCAGGGTCTGGGGGTACAGATGACCTGTGGACCAGTCCTGTGCAGAAGGCAGGGTCTGGGGGCACAGATGTCATGTGGACCAGTCCTGTGCAGAAGGCAGGGTCTGGGGGCACAGATGTCATGTGGACCAGTCCTGTGTAGAATGCAGGGTCTGGGGCACAGATGTCATGTGGACCAGTCCTGTGCAGAAGGCAGGGTCTGTGGGCACAGATGTCATGTGGACCAGTCCTGTGCAGAAGGCAGGGTCTGTGGGCACAGATGTCATGTGGACCAGTCCTGTACAGAAGGCAGGGTCTGGGGGACAGATGTCGTGTGGACCAGTCCTGTACAGAAGGCAAGGTCTGGGGGCACAGATGTCATGTGGACCAGTCCTGTACAGAAGGCAGGGTCTGGGGGACAGATGTCGTGTGGACCAGTCCTGTACAGAAGGCAAGGTCTGGGGGCACAGATGTCATGTGGACCAGTCCTGTGCAGAATGCAGGGTCTGGGGCACAGATGTCATGTGGACCAGTCCCGTACAGAAGGCAGGGTCTGGGGCACAGATGCCATGTGGACCAGTCCTGTACAGAAGGCAGGGTCTGGGGCACAGATGTCATGTGGACCAGTTCTGTACAGAAGGCAGGGTCTGGGGCACAGATGTCATGTGGACCAGTCCTGTACAGAAGGCAGGGTCTGGGGCACAGATGCCATGTGGACCAGTCCTGTGCAGAAGGCAGGGTCTGGGGGCACAGATGCCATGTGGACCAGTCCTGTGCAGAAGGCAGGGTCTGGGGGCACAGATGCCATGTGGACCAGTCCTGTGCAGAAGGCAGGGTCTGGGGGCACAGATGTCGTGTGGACCAGTCCTGTGCAGAAGGCAGGGTCTGGGGGGCACAGATGCCATGTGGACCAGTCCTGTGCAGAAGGCAGGGTCTGGGGGCACAGATGTCATGTGGACCAGTCCTGTGCAGAAGGCAGGGTCTGGGGGCACAGATGTCATGTGGACCAGTCCTGTATAGAATGCGGGGTCTGGGGGCACAGATGTCATGTGGACCAGTCCTGTGCAGAAGGCAGGGTCTGGGGCACAGATGTCATGTGGACCAGTCCTGTATAGAATGCGGGGTCTGGGGGCACAAATGCCATGTGGACCAGTCCTGAGCAGAAGGCAGGGTCTGGGGGCACAGATGCCATGTGGACCAGTCCTGTGCAGAAGGCAGGGTCTGGGGGCACAGTTGCCATATGGACCAGTCCTGAGCAGAAGGCAGGGTCTGGGGGCACAGATGTCATGTGGACCAGTCCTGTGCAGAAGGCAGGGTCTGGGGGCACAGAGGCCATGTGAACCAGTCCTGTGCAGAAGGCAGGGTCTGGGGGCACAGATGTCATGTGGACCAGTCCTGTGCAGAAGGCAGGGTCTGGGGGCACAGTTGCCATGTAGACCTGTCCTCTGCTGATTTAAGGGTCTACCACCATGGGGTCAGTGTGCTCAGAACAACTCCACTCCCATCACCCTTCTCTGGCAATATCTGGTTCTGCATCACTGTGAATAAATACCTAACAGAAGCCACAGCTGGAAAGGCTGATTTGAGCCCCAGTTTCAAGCTGCCAGCTGGTTATGGCACCCAGGAAGTGGAGAAAAGGAAGGAGCTGCGGGCTCAGCCGGAAAAGGCACATTCTATGTTGACCTCTAGGTTCACCTCCCAAAGCCTCTGCAGACCCCCTAACTAGCTCCATGGTGGGGACCACGTGCTCAAGGTCAGGCCATGACCTTCTCTGTCATGCAAGGGCATTCGTGTAAGAGCCTTCTGTGTGGTTCTCTCTTGCTAAGATGTCATTTTCTCTGAGTGCCTCTCAACTACATCTCAGAAAGCACAGGAGGTGTGCCTCCCTACTGAGAAATCTGTGCCATAATCTCAGGATGAAGGAGTGCTCCCTGCGGGGTCCTTTCCACGTGTGGGTGTTCTAGGTGGACCCTAACTGACAAGGCTGTGGGTGGTGAGGAGAAGGAACCCCCAAACCAAACTCCTCCTGTTCCCCCAGAGAAGATGGAAACCCTCTCAAGGCTCCTCCTCAGCTTTTCTGGGAGGCTAGCTGGAGCCAAGGACCCAGAACAGGGCTGTGCAGGTACAGGGTTTGTGGAGGCAGGTTTGGAATCAGTTGTCTACGAGCCAAGGACTGGAGAGGCCCAGAACCAGGGACCACTGGGCCGTCCCACCCCGAGGTCTTCAGGGAGTCCCCTGTGGTGGGACCTCAGCTTCCGGAACAGTAACAACTGCTTTCTGCTGTGTGGCTATGGGATGCCACATTGTTGATGGTCCTTGTCTGCCATCCTAGAGACAATGCCACCTGCTGATGATACGTATCAGTGAGTGGCAATAGGCCAGGGCCACAGAGGGACCCACTGGCTATGGGACCCTGGGGTTGAGGCAAGGGCAGCCGTGATTGAAAACAGGAGCCACATCCAAGGCCAACGTGTGCAGGATGGGGTGGGAGAGCTGTTCTGGGGGCACATGGAATGCCAAGGTTCATTAATCAGCTTTGCTTCTGGGATGGCCCCAGCGAGGTGGACTTCTGCTGGAATGAGGACAGGCAGTAAGTGTCCTGGAAGCGAATGGAGGCAGCCACACTGTGCCTCAGAGGCCCATAGCAGAGCGTGGCCTCAGAATGTAAGCACTTCCCTGCCCCCGAAACACACATGACTCATGTTTTAATACAATGTAAGAGAATGCTAGAAAAGAGCAAGGACTGGGTGGGAAGGGGTGAGAAGAGGGAGCTACCACTGCCACCAACATGGCTTACTTAATCTTACATGTCTGTTTACCCTGATACTGAATAAAAATTGAATCTGTTGCTATAGCAACTGTCACATCACGTGTCTGCTTTCCTCCCTTGGAGTCACGGAGGATTCACAGGCCCATGTGACATGAGGGCAGGGAGGTGCTCTGGGTGGCTTTTCAGATGAAAACAGCATTTGTGATAAGCTCATATCTGTCAGTATGTCTAGTGCAGTTAATTAAAGGAGTGTGTGATTTCCTTCACTGTGATGGGAAGTCAGGTTTAGGGGTGGAGGGCTGTGGGCATCCAGGCCTGTCCTGTCCAAGCTGACCCTTGGCACAGAGCAATGACAGGCCACCTGGGTCCCAGCCTCTGTCCCAGCAATGTGTGGGTGGGGGAGAAGTGGAAGGGCTGAATGCAAGAGTGGCCAGAGAGTTAATGCCACAAATATTTAATGCAGTGTGATGCAGATATGCATATTTCTCTTTACAAATACAAATTAGAAATATTGACAAGTCAAGAGGCTTTTCTTAGGACTGATGCACTTTGGCATTTAGGAGAAAAATTCTGTGCCCTCTCACAAGAAAATGCAGATTAGAACAAAATGAGATGTGTGGAGAGTGCTGTCAGGAGGGATCTACCCCAGGTGGCACAGGAAATGTCCCTAAACTGCTGCAGGGCCCTTCTGGCTCTTCACTAGGCTGCAGCCCAGTACAAGCCCAGCTCTTGCTCCTGGCAGCTGCCCCAGGGCCCTAGCAGACCACTGCCGCCTTCTGGTGGAAAGGTAACAGTCTCTGAGGTTGTGTCCTTGGGTGTGGACCCCAGGTCTTCTGCTTGGCTCAGATGGCTGTGTTCACAGGATTTGAGGCCTCCACTCTCCAGCTGTAGCAAGGGAGGATCACAGCCACAGCCAGCAGAGGGGCCACAGACTCACAGCCCACAGCCCCCGGAAGCCTGGACCCAGACGACCATCATCCCTCTCAGAAAAGAGTCCATCGTTCACACAGCCTCCATGGTTCTGGGGCCTGTGCCCTGAGTGTGGGGCACAGTGATGGTGGCAGCTGCTGAGAGAATGACAGGATGTAACACCTCTCCCGCCTCTGCTGCTCACACAGCAGTCCAGCTTCCAGACACGACATCCTGACAGACTGACGACAGTATGCAGCCTTACTGCATTCTCCAGTGGCCGACTCAATGCACTTCAGGTCATCATGAGTAAGCAATGACCTGGGTGATGATACCAGAGGCGTTGAGAGTCAGAAGCAGTGGGGACCCCACTGGCAGTTATATGGACAACACCGCGGGGACCCAGCGAATGGCTCTGTGGTGGGGATGGGGGCCCTGCGTGGACTGTGTGTCCTGTGACCCCAGGGACTTTAAGGAAGACAGCAAAAGAGGAACAGAAAAAGAAGCAAGTCCACATACATCCCACACCCAACAGTACAGCCGGCACGCTCTGGTGTTCTCCACGCCCGACTGTACATTCCATATCCACTGTACACCCCACACCCTACTGTATACCACACAGCCTACTGTACACCACACCCAATGTACAGCCGGCACGCTCTGGTGTTCTCCATGCTTGCCTGTTCATTCCATATCCACTGTACACCCCACATCACTGTACACCCCACGTCACTGTACACCACACCCGATGTACAGCCAGCATGCTCTGGTGTACTCCATGCCTGCCTGTTCATTCCATATCCACTGTACACCCCACACCCTACTGTACACCACACCTGATGTACAGCCGGCACACTCTGGTGTTCTCCATGCCCGACTGTACATTCCATATCCACTGTAGACCCCACGTCACTGTACACCACACCTGATGTACAGCCGGCACGCTCTGGTGTTCTCCACGCCCGACTGTACATTCCATATCCACTGTACACCCCACACCCTACTGAATACCACACCTGATGCACAGCCGGCATGCTCTGGTGTTCTCCATGCTTGCCTGTTCATTCCATATCCACTGTACACCCACGTCACTGTGCACCCCACACCCTACTGTACACCACACCTGATGTACAGCTGGCACGCTCTGGTGTTCTCCATGCTTGCCTGTTCATTCCATATCCACTGTACACCCCACATCACTATATACCCCACACCCTACTGTACACCATACCCGATGTACAGCCGGCACGCTCTGGTGTTCTCCATGCTTGCCTGTTCATTCCATATCCACTGTACACCCCACATCACTATATACCCCACAGCCTACTGTACACCATACCCGATGTACAGCCGGCACGCTCTGGTGTTCTCCATGCTTGCCTGTTCATTCCATATCCACTGTACACCCCACGTCACTGTAGACCCCACGTCACTGTACACCACACCCGATGTACAGCCGGCACTCTCTGGTGTACTCCATGCCTGCCTGTTCATTCCATATCCACTGTACACCCCACACCCTACTGTACACCACACCTGATGTACAGCCGGCACACTCTGGTGTTCTCCATGCCCGACTGTACATTCCATATCCACTGTACACCCCACGTCACTGTAGACCCCACGTCACTGTACACCACACCCGATGTACAGCCGGCATGCTCTGGTGTTCTCCATGCTTGCCTGTTCATTTCATATCCACTGTACACCCCACGTCACTGTGCACCCCACACCCTACTGTACACCACACCTGATGTACAGCCGGCACGCTCTGGTGTTCTCCATGCTTGCCTGTTCATTCCATATCCACTGTATACCCCACGTCACTATATTCCCCACACCCTACTGTATACCACACAGCCTACTGTACACCACACCCGATGCACAGCCCGCATGCTCTGGTGTACTCCATGCCTGCCTGTTCATTCCATATCCACTGTACACCCCACGTCACTGTACACCCCACATCACTGTACACCACACCCGATGTACAGCCAGCACGCTCTGGTGTTCTCCACGCCCGACTGTTCATTCCATATCCACTGTACACCCCACACCCTACTGTACACCACACCTGATGTACAGCCGGCACGCTCTGGTGTTCTCCATGCTTGCCTGTTCATTCCATATCCACTGTACACCCCACGTCACTATATACCCCACACCCTACTGTACACCACACCTGATGTACAGCCGGCACGCTCTGGTGTTCTCCATGCCTGCCTGTTCATTCCATATCCACTGTACACCCCACACCCTACTGTACACCACACCCGATGTACAGCTGGCACGCTCTGGTGTACTCCATGCCTGACTGTTCATTCCATATCCACTGTACACCCCACGTCACTATATACCCCACACCCTACTGTACACCACACCCGATGTACAGCCGGCACGCTCTGGTGTACTCGATGCCCAACTGTTCATTCCATATCTACTGTACACCCCACACCCTACTGTACACCACACCTGATGTACAGCCGGCACGTTCTGGTGTACTCCATGCCCGACTGTTCATTCCATATCCACTGTACACCCCACACCCTACTGTACACCACACCTGATGTACAGCCAGCACACTCTGGTGTACTCCACGCCTGACTGTTCATTCCATATCCACTGTACACCCCACATCACTATATACCCCACACCCTACTGTACACCACACCCGATGTACAGCCCTCACGCTCTGGTGTACTCCATGCCCGGCTGTTCATTCCATATCTACTGTACACCCCACACCCTACTGTACACCACACCTGATGTACAGCCAGCACACTCTGGTGTACTCCACGCCTGACTGTTCATTCCATATCCACTGTACACCCCACATCACTATATACCCCACACCCTACTGTACACCACACCCGATGTACAGCCCTCACGCTCTGGTGTACTCCATGCCCGGCTGTTCATTCCATATCTACTGTACACCCCACACCCTACTGTACACCACACCTGATGTACAGCCGGCACACTCTGGTGTACTCCATGCCCGAGTGTTCTTTCCATATCCACTGTACACCCCACGTCACTGTACACCCCACACCCTACTGTAAACCCTTCACAATGTGAAACTGTTCCTCGAGCAGTACACCCTGAGGGACTCAGACTAAGTCACACCTCAGAGGCGCCTGGTGCCTCAGAGACTGACAAACAACAGCACCTGGACCACCTTCCTTCCAACATCTGAGCTGTGCTTTGGGGTTATCAATTGTGTTTGGGAGGAACATGGCCACACTCATGTCAATAAACTGTGAAACCCTTTAGAGGCACAAAGTTAGAATCTGAACCACGTCAAAATGCTTCTCATTTGTTAGGAATGTGTGTGCCCACCACAACTTGGTCAATTCTTTAAGTTTTTGTTTTGAGTTATTTCTGTTTGGCTTCAAAGATTTCAGTCCCATCCTCCGCCATCACACTGGGGAATCACAAGTCTTGGTGAGAGCTCTGCACATGCTGCTGGGTGTCTAGTGACCCCACCCAAATTTATATTCCAGAATCAGAACTGAGAAAAGTTAAAAAAATCAGAATCATCAAAATCAGGTTTCCAGAAAGAGGAGGCGATGACAGCGTTCTAAGAACGTTTCAGCTCACAGCCTTCCCTCCCAGTTTGCTCCTTAAACCCTGCTACCCATCTAACCCAGGGCTTCTGGTGAGGCTGTGGAGAAGGCGGAGGGGAGCTTGCCGAGCAGTGGGCTGGAAGCCCCTGGAGACGGCCCCCAGCCCGGCCAGGGGAGGGCTTTGTCCTGTCCAGCGCCCGGGCCTGCTTCCCGAGACCTGCCTGGGCTGTGGCTGCGCGGGAACCATCTCCTGAGCAGTGCACAGCGCACGCTAGGAGATGCAGGGCGCTCTCAGCCAGCGGAAGCCCAGACAAAGCTGGGTGGCTGAAGGAGGAAGGCGAACTCTGCTGGAAGCCTTCTTCCTCCCAGGGGACTGTGGGGTAGTAGAGCTTAGGACTTGGGTCCTAACCGTCCACCGTCCCCTCGTGGACAGCGCATGCCGCTTGGCGGTGCTGGAGACACTGGGACAGACCTCCCAAGGAAAGACTGTAAGGGGGGGCCCAGGGAAGTGGATCCACAGGTTGAGGGGGGCAGATGCTAAACTCGGACCCGGCCTCCTGCCGGGGGTGAGAAACTTCCCCCATGCTTTCCTCTGCTGTCTGTGGGGACCAGGAGCGGCAGGCTGAGCAGAGCTCACTCACTGCCCGAGTGTTCCACATCTAGCATCTCAGTAAACCTTCGCATGGACCTCAAGGGTGCACACCAATTGCCCCTGGGGAACAGCCAAGGAAACAGAGCTGTGAGCAGCTCAGGACGCCAGTGAGGGGCCTGGCCAGGCAGACCTGGGCTTCAAGAGCCAAGCCCTCAACCGCCCCAAAGCAGCGCCAACCTTGGAGTGGATCTGCAAGGACGTCTTCGAGGTGCAGCTTGAAACTCTCCTAAGCAAGCCCCCTTAGCAGTGAACTGCCCACCCCTGGGGCCGGCACGGTGGAATCTGGAATCTGGCCTAGGAGAGCCTGGCCGCCCCTGAGAGGAAGGATGCCGCCTTCCTCCACACAGCTCACCACAGGCCATGCGGCCAGGATGGTGGGCACCAGAGAACCCAGGGGGAGAGGGCGCAATGCCCAGCTGTCGAGGGATACCTGCCAGGCCAACGTGGCAAGGCCAACACCTTGAGGTACTCAGACTAAGCCACAGCACAGAAGCACTCAAAACCATTCCTCAGAGACTAAGTCACAGCACAAAGCACTCGATTCTTGCCCTTTCTCCTAGACGGGTCTTTACCTAATGAAGACCCAGACCTGGTGAAGGAGTGATGTCTCTGACTTCCTCCTTTTCACCTTGCTTTCTGGAGACTTCTCTGTTGACTCGTGTGATAATTTTCTCAGGGAAACCCCAGACCGCATTTCAAAGGCAGCACAAACAATGTCAGCGCGCAGGGCCGCATGGCCACAGGAACAGTGGCCCTGCCCCGGCACCAGGCCAAACCCACCCAGGCGCAGCACCCCAGGCTCAGCAGGCTCCGGCCCGGGGCCCTCAGCCAGCGCTGCTGCACCCCACTCACCGGCCCCACGCCGCTCCGAAGGATGGTCAGGCCAGACGTCCGCTCCAGCTGCTCCTTGTGGACAACTGTGAGGACAAAGCAAGAAGCAAGGTCAGCGTGGAGGAGTCAGCATGGAGACTCAGTGTGGAGGGCGGTGTGGAGGGTAGTGTGGAGGGCAGTGTAGAGGGCGGTGTGGAGGGTAGGGTATAGGGTAGTGATAGGGTAGTTTACAGGGTAGGGTGCAGTGTGGTGTATAAGGCAGTGTGGAGGGCAGCGTGGAATTCAGTGTGGAGGGCATTGTGCACCCTTGCAGAATCACTGAATTCCTGGTGAAAAGTTGTATGCAGACATGCTTTGCAAACTAGAAGACTTCTTTTTAGGTGCTGTAATGTAACAGGAAATCACGTTTCATGAGGATTAAATACATGAGGACGCACAAGAAGGCCGTGCTGAGAGCACTGGGGCCCTCACGGCAGCGCCAAGTCCTCCTCTCTCACCGGTGCCTGTGCCAGGAACATCCCCCCGTTTCCCTGGCCCACCCTGACTTCCTGTGAGGAAGGCCCTCTCACAGGATGGCCTCCACACCCCACAGCAGAAAGGAGCTTTGGAAACAATTAGTGATTCTGATGCAGTGGGGACTAGGGCCCTCCCTTCCCAGCCCTCCCTTCCCGACAGGAAATGTCACCAGGCAATTGACCCTGGCTTATGAAGCTGTGGAAATATTCTTTTGGATAAAATATCTGCCACTTTGGAAATGAAAATGAGGGAAAAATAGAATTTTACGCAAACCCCTTGAATGAAGAGTACACCGCAATTGTGATTAATACACAATGAGATTGCAAGAAAATAGCAATCACTTTCACCTTCTCTTGTCATGCACCAGCATGGATCTTCGGAAATGAAGCCACATCTTTTAGAGGGACACAAATTAGATCCTATTACATCTTTGGTCGCCTCCTCCGGGCCTCCCACTGCCTTAGAGAAAGTTGTTGGGCAAATGGATGGTATATTTTACATCTAGCTAATCGCTACTGCACCAGGCTAGAAAGACAGACAAAGCAGATGGAGATTGGGCAAAGGTGCTTCCAGAGGCTGCAAGATGGGCGGTCACTGCCTCCTGTCCCCTCCACCAAGGGGAGCTCACCAGCTCCCCAACCCTCCACTCCCAGAGTGGCTGCAAGATGGGCGGTCACTGCCTCCTGTCCCCTCCCCTCCACCAAGGGGAGCTCACCAGCTCCCAACCCTCCACTCCCAGAGTGGCTGCAAGATGGGCGGTCACTGCCTCCTGTCCCCTCCCCTCCACCAAGGGGAGCTCACCAGCTCCCAAACCCTCCACTCCCAGAGTGGCTGCAAGATGGGCGGTCACTGCCTCCTGTCCCCTCCCCTCCACCAAGGGGAGCTCACCAGCTCCCCAACCCTCCACTCCCAGAGTGGCTGCAAGATGGGCGGTCACTGCCTCCTGTCCCCTCCACCAAGGGGAGTTCACCAGCTCCCCAAACCCTCCACTCCCAGAGTGGCTGCAAGATGGGCGGTCACTGCCTCCTGTCCCCTCCACCAAGGGGAGCTCACCAGCTCCCAACCCTCCACTCCCAGAGTGGCTGCAAGATGGGCGGTCACTGCCTCCTGTCCCCTCCACCAAGGGGAGCTCACCAGCTCCCAACCCTCCACTCCCAGAGTGGCTGCAAGATGGGCGGTCACTGCCTCCTGTCCCCTCCACCAAGGGGAGCTCACCAGCTCCCAACCCTCCACTCCCAGAGTGGCTGCAGTTCTTGCTTCTCCTTCAAAAGCCTGTGGAGAGGCAGCGGCCAGGCCGCTGAGCTCCAGGCTGGCTGAGCTCCAGGCCGCTGAGCTCCAGGCCGCTGAGCTCCAGACTGCTGAGCTCCAGGCCGCTGAGCTCCAGACTGCTGAGCTCCAGCCCGCTGAGCTCCAGGCTGGCTGAGCTCCAGGCTGCTGAGCTCCAGGCTGCTGAGCTCCAGCCCGCTGAGCTCCAGCCCGCTGAGCTCCAGGCTGGCTGAGCTCCAGACTGCTGAGCTCCAGACTGCTGAGCTCCAGCCCGCTGAGCTCTAGGCTGGCTGAGCTCCAGACTGCTGAGCTCCAGACTGCTGAGCTCCAGCCCGCTGAGCTCCAGGCTGGCTGAGCTCCAGACTGCTGAGCTCCAGGCTGGCTGAGCTCCAGCCTGCTGAGCTCCAGACCACTGAGCTCCAGGCTGCTGAGCTCCAGGCTGCTGAGCTCCAGACTGCTGAGCTCCAGGCTGGCTGAGCTCCAGGCTGCTGAGCTCCAGGCTGCTGAGCTCCAGACTGCTGAGCTCCAGGCTGGCTGAGCTCCAGGCTGCTGAGCTCCAGGCTGGCTGAGCTCCAGGCTGCTGAGCTCCAGGCTGCTGAGCTCCAGCCCGCTGAGCTCCAGCCCGCTGAGCTCCAGGCTGCTGAGCTCCAGCCCGCTGAGCTCCAGCCTGCTGAGCTCCAGACCACTGAGCTCCAGGTGGAGGGAGCAGGGAAAAGCTCAGACCCTGGCTAGGAAGGCAGCTCTGCCTCTTCTTCCTGCTGGCTGGGCCTCTGAGGGCCCATCCACTGCCAGCCCTGGGAATCAGCCTGCTTTCTGAGGGTAACTTGCTGTTTCTGGAAGTGCACAGCTAGCTGAGCCTTCCTCTTTACACCAGACCTTCCAGGTCACTCTGTTAGTATTTTGATCCATGGCTCACAGTGAGGGGTCTCCAAAGGCACAGACCACTGTCTTCAGAGAGAGCCCTGAACTGAGACCAGCAGGGTGGGTCCTGGCTCGCCTGAGCTTTCCCCCACCCCACCCCACACGTGCTTTTGTGTCCCCAGGCCCATCAGGAGGCTGTGGGACTCAATCTAGTAGATGTCCGAAGGCCCTCAGCTGGCCCAGGTACTGCATTCCCGTTTTAGAGCTCGGTCCTTGTCCACGGCTGGACCTAGAGAATCTTGAGTGATTGTCAGCCCTGAGGTGTGCTTTTTAGCCAGGTTCTGAACTTGGACTTGCTGTGTTTGTGGAAGAGAGAGTGGAAGAAATCGCCTCATTGAGGCAGAGAACAGGGAGAAAGCCTGTTTTTATCTTCATGGGAGACAAAAAGGGTTTCCAAACACAAAAAGAAGACCTTTAAAATTGAATTCATTAGATGAAGGATATGCAAATTACCTGAAGAAGCGGACACTGTGATGTTCTCAAAATTCCGCAATAGCCTATTTAATTAGTATTTTAATTTATCAGAATAATTCTTTGCACTTGACAATTTATGCAGCATTATAATTAAGCACCATGTAGCAACAGTGGAATAATTTTTCCTCCTCTCTTTATCCCCACAATTTTAACCTGAAAGGATGTGTGGCGTCTCTTCCACAATCTGGATCACAATTGGACGATTTAATGGCTTTGCATTGGGAAGTGGAGGAGGGTGGGCTGTGAGGAGGCTGCTCCCCCCCAACCCCTCCTCCCCCCCAACCCCTCCTCCCCAGCCCCTCCTCCCCCCAGCCCCTCCCCCCCAGCCCCTCCCCCCCAGCCCCTCCTTCCCCCCAGCCCCTCCTCCCCCCAGCCCCTCCTCCCCCCCAGCCCCTCCTCCCCAGCCCCTCCTCCCCCCCAGCCCCTCCCCCCTCAGCCCCTCCTCCTCCCCAGCCCCTCCTCCCCCCGTCCCTCCTCCCCCCCAGCCCCTCCTCCCCCCCAGCCCCTTCCCCCTCAGCCCCTCCTCCCCCCAGCCCCTCCCCAGCCCCTCCTCCCCCCAGCCCCTCCTCCCCCCAGCCCCTCCTCCCCCCTCAGCCCCTCCTCCCCTCAGCCCCTCCTCCCCCCAGCCCCTCCTCCTCCCCAGCCCCTTCTCCCCCAGCCCCTCCTCCCCCCCAGCCCCTCCTCCCTCAGCCCCTCCTCCCCTCAGCCCGTCCTCCTCCCCAGCCCCTCCTCCTCCCCAGCCCCTCCTCCCCCCAGCCCCTCCTCCCCCCCAGCCCCTCCTCCCTCAGCCCCTCCTCCCCTCAGCCCCTCCTCCTCCCCAGCCCCTCCTCCCTCAGCCCCTCCTCCCCTCAGCCCCTCCTCCTCCCCAGCCCCTCCTCCTCCCCAGCCCCTCCTCCCCCCAGCCCCTCCTTCCCCCCAGCCCCTCCTCCCCCCAGCCCCTCCTCCCCCAGCCCCTCCTCCCCCAGCCCCTCCTCCCCCCAGCCCCTCCTCCCCCCCAGCCCCTCCTCCCCCCCAGCCCCTCCTCCCCCAGCCCCTCCTCCCCTCAGCCCCTCCTCCCCCCCAGCCCCTCCTCCTCCTCAGCCCCTCCTCCCCTCAGCCCCTCCTCCCCCCAGCCCCTCCTCCCCCCCAGCCCCTCCTCCCCCAGCCCCTCCTCCCCCAGCCCCTCCTCCCCCCCAGCCCCTCCTCCCCAGGCCTCCCTCCGTGTAGGGGGGGCCCTGCCGACAGCTCAGATTCCACCCCACCCCTTGCTCTCCACGTTGTTTATCTATGGACTTCGCACATTGTATTTGCTCACTGTGGTTAGTGGCAGGCAAGTGAAACCACAGGACTTAAAACCAGGCTAAATGAAGTTGTTGAGCAGAACAACTTCTCACGAATGCTGTCCCACACAGCAGGCTGCAGGCACGCCAGGGACATTCTCAGTCAGCAGTCACGGGAACTGAGGCTAGACTTCCACATACTTTGCATTTATTGACTAGGGACCGGGAGTGTGGCCTAGTGGTAGAGTGTTTTCCCAACATGCACGAAGCCCTGGGTTCAATCCCTCAGAACCAGATACACAGAAAAAGCCAGAAGTGGTGCTTTGGCTCAAGTGGTAGAGCTTGAGAAAGTCCAATGAGACTCTTGTCTCCAATTAATCACCAAAAAAACAGAAGTGATGCTGTGGCTCAAGTGGTAGAGTACTACCCTTGAACTGAAGAGTTAAGGGACAGTGCCCAGATCCAGAGTTCAAGCCTCATGACTGAATAAATAAATAAGTAAATATAAATACATTTAATTTAAAAAGAATCCCAGTATTTATGCAATAATGATTCAGCCGCCTTAGGTTTGGCTGACTGACATAAACTAAGATTATAACTCTGTTTAAACTTTAATTTTACAAGCAGGATACACAAAATTATGGTTTTCAAAGTGTGAAGACAGAATTTTCTAACAAGCCATCCGCTCAGACTTTGACACATGGTGAAACACAGCATGGGGCTTCTTGGCAGTCTTGTCTTGAACCCCTCATATGTCAGAGGCCCTCAGAGGCCGTATCTGTGGCTAGTGAGTGGCCCGGAGCTCCCCCTGAGTCTGGGAAGCTAAGGAGTGACAACTGGCTGCAGCTGCAAAGGGCCCTGGGATTGGCCCTTGCTGCCACCGAGCTACCCTGCGGGGTGCCCTTGGCCTTGGCACAGGCGGCTGGTCCTAACCCTTCCCTCTGGACTCCTCCTTCTCCCTAGGCCTCTACTCCCTGGCTCCACCTTTTGCCTCAGTGCCTGACCCCAACCACATTCCCAGACCTCCAACAGCGGCCCTGGAACTTGGTGACATGGACAGCCAACCCCAAGACCTGGTTGGAGGTCACGTGGTCATGTGCATCCAGCTCATTTTCAGTAAACACACAACACGAGCCAGGGCTGGCTGGCAAAGCAGGGGAGGGCAGTGTCCACAGGCCTGTGTGGGCCCGTGGTGCACCCCCACACCCAGGGAGATGGCCCTGTGTCCTTGCCAGGGTGATGGCCCTGTGTCCTGGCCAGGGTGACCCTCTCTGTGTCCTCTCCAGTGTCACCCTCTCTGTGTCCTCTCCAGTGTCACCCTCTCTGTGTCCTCTCCAGTGTGATCCTCTCTGTGTCCTCTCCAGGGTGACCCTCTCTGTGTCCTCTCCAGTGTGACCCTCTCTGTGTCCTCTCCAGTGTGACCCTCTCTGTGTCCTCTCCAGTGTCACCCTCTCTGTGTCCTCTCCAGTGTCACCCTCTCTGTGTCCTCTCCAGTGTGATCTTCTCTGTGTCCTCTCCAGTGTCACCCTCTCTGTGTCCTCTCCAGTGTGATCTTCTCTGTGTCCTCTCCAGTGTGACCCTCTCGGTGTCCTCTCCAGTGTGATCCTCTCTGTGTCCTCTCCAGTGTGATCCTCTCTGTGTCCTCTCCAGTGTCACCCTCTCTGTGTCCTCTCCAGTGTCACCCTCTCTGTGTCCTCTCCAGTGTCACCCTCTCTGTGTCCTCTCCAGTGTGACCTTCTCTGTGTCCTCTCCAGTGTGATCCTCTCGGTGTCCTCTCCAGTGTGATCCTCTCGGTGTCCTCTCCAGTGTGACCCTCTCGGTGTCCTCTCCAGTGTGATCCTCTCTGTATCCTCTCCAGGATGACCCTTTCTGTGTCCTGTCCAGTGTGATCCTGTGTCCTCTCCAGTGTGATCCTCCTGTGCTCTCACCCAACGTGATCCACTCTATACCCACATTTGGGTCCCATTTCTCACTGTGCTGTGACCCCAGGAACAACAATAACAGAAAACACAATGAAATGTCTTAATGCTGATTATTTCACGTAAAGCCATCTGAAAGTAGCTTGTTGCCACAATGTTTCTCCATGGTTAAATTTGCTCACTGTCAGAAAGAATTAAAATAACCCTGAAACATAACCACTTTCCTGACAATTATCTACTAAATCAGAGATACCATTTAAAGTCTGATTCCAAGAGAGGGAGGGGGAAGGTTTGGGCTTCAGCCCTTCCTCTGCACGGAGTGAGTGGCCCAGGGACCCTGATTCACACAGATGCCAGGTGTCATTAATGCAAAGACCAAGGGGGCCGGGTCATCGGATGTTTCTCTCAGGGGCGCTTGGCCACCTCAGCCCTCCCCAGTTACCTATTTAGAATCAGCTGGTCAAATTTGTAAGTCTGCCTATTTTTAATCCACTATCAGCAATCTACCTATCTATTCACCCATTTATTATTTATCTAATCTATCTAGCATTTTAACATCTAATCAATCTAATCATCTGTCTATATAGGTCTATCCTCTGTCCATCTAGTGAGCTACGTCTCATCTATCATCTGCCTACCTATCCTTCTATTATCCATACATCGTCTATTCACGTATGTATACACACACTTCAACACATCCATCTAACAATTTATGGACCAGCTTGGGTTTTTAATAACTGTTTTATTGCATCTAGAGTCATGGGGAAAGTGGCATCATTATCTCAATAAATGAACACGCCAATCTCTCCAGCTATTTAGGTCTTTCCATAAGGTTAAAAGTTTTCCCATAGAATCATACATATTTAAAACATATTCCTCATGGCTTAGGCTTTTGTCAATGATGATCATTTTAAGCTGTACTTTATTTGCTCTTCTTCCCCTCTCCCTTTCCTCCCCTCTTTTAGACTGATTATTGCCAGCCTCCTCAGTGGGGGTTACCTTTTTAGTGCACAATTGCAAGAACTTTTTTTTGAAGGAAAAATCCTCTTGTTTCCATTTCCTGCAGCAAGTAGTTTTTGTGCATGATTTCACACTTGACAATACTTCTAAACACTACCACTAACTTGGTCACTTATGCTGTGTACACTTGTGCTGTGGCTGGTCCACAAGTGATGCGATCTTCGAGACGTGGGGCCTAGTGGAGGTCACTGAAGGTGCTGGTCTGGGAAGGAAGGGCTCAATGGGGTTCTCCTGGGTCCCTGGCCAAGTCTCAGGAGAGGGTTGTTGTGAACCCCGAGCAGCCGCCTGGTTTCTGGCCTTTTTGGATAACCCCCTTCCCCTCCTGCTCCTCAGGCCTCATCAGCTGACTGAGGTCCCCACCCAGTTGTCACCCTGTTTGGACTTTTGGCCTCTAAAATCTGTGAGCAAGATGGACTTGTGTTCTCTTTAGGGTTTTCAGCCTCAGCGACTTCATTTAAGCAGCAGACAAGTGACCACCACTGCTCACCTGGCTTTTCTTTTACGCTTTATGAGTATACATTGTGAACGTTGTTAGTTCCAAGCGTCAACCCTAATATCGAAACAATAAATAAAGCTGGGAGGTTCTGAAGGTCAGAGCCTCACCACAAGCACCTGAGCACAAGGCCGTTGCAAAACTCAACCTCCCACACGTCCTTCAGACCTTCTCCCGGGACTCCTACTCAAGCGTGGACCACGGCCACCACTGTGACCCTCCCTGTAGCCAGGGACAACTGCTCTTCATCCTCTTCGGGACAGCACTCCCCAGCTTCGCCGGAGTGTGCCACACAAAGGCCCTCGCGATACTCTTCACCCTGATCCACTGACCTCCTAGAGTCTGCTCTTTTAGGCCGACAACATCTGCATACACACACGTGCAAGTGTGTGCACACACACTCACACACATAAACCAATAGGATAGGTTCTGAGAAATTCATTAGTAGTGGTTTTACTACGTTGCAAACCTTAGAGTACAAGAATCTGGACAGCATATCTCAACCACCTGGTGTGGCCACCCATCTATCCTTCCGCATGCGTTGTCCGTCATCCATCCATCTTTTCCCACCCATCCATTCTCCATCTGTCATTCATCCATTCATTCATCCATCACCTATCCATGTGTCCACCCATTACCCGTCCATCCTCCATCTGTCATCCATCTACCTAGCCATCAGCTATCCATTATCCTTCATCCTTCCAGGCATCACTCATCTATTGTCAATCACCCATTCATTCCATCCATCCATCCATCCATCCATCATCCATTGTCTATCATCCATCTCACCATCCCTCTGTCATTGTCCCTCTATCATCCACGCATCTTCCATCCACCATTCTCCCTCCATCCATCTACTGTCTATCCAATATCCCCACTCTTCCATCATCCACTCATTCACCCATTCATTCATTATGCAGCCTCCATGCATGCATGCATGCATGCATCCATCCATCCTCTATCTCTTTTTATTTATTTGATATGGTCAAGAGATGCAGTAAACACAAGATCTGTAAGCTATCTCCAGTGCCAGACACCACAGATTTTATAGCAATTGTTTTCCTAAGTAGAAGTACTCTGAAATAATGGTTTAAAAATTGTATAGCAAATACATAAGCCAGAAATATCATTGTTAATATCAAGCATAAGGTGCTGCACAGAACTGTACCACTGTACTTTTCCACAGCCTTTCAGATAACTGTGTGACAGCCTTTACACGTGTGCTGCCCTCACACATGTGGTCCACAGTTGATGAAAAAAATCCTTCTGTGTGTTTGTACTCCAGGCTGAAAGCCTCTATTTACTCAGACCCTTTGTTTTACTCAGTTTATAGTGACTGATGGCATATTTAACTTGATTTTCATCACTCTCTGTTGCTTTTAGTGGCTACTATATTCTCTGTTTTTGTTTTTAAGCTGTAGGTCCAGAGAGCTTGGTGACTATGTTTACCAACGTCCCTTATTGCCAATGTCTTCACTCTGTCCAATACTGCGAACTCCAGTTGTAGTACCCTCCCCACTTTATTGCTGCTTGTTATTCTGTCTTAGCCGCATCACACATTGCTATTTCATGCAGCTCACTTGCTTGGATATGTCCATTCATTTATTATTTTCTTTGCTCTCTGCTTCTGCATCTCTCTTCTTTGGGGGATTGTTTCTCTTTGCCTGTTACACATTCTTTGACATTAATCCAAGGAGGATCCATAGAGACAAACCCAGTATTCTGAACCCATGTTCTTAACCCTCACCATCAAAGACACTTCACGTCGACTCGGTAACGGCTTGATCATGGTTTCTCCCGAAGGCCCCTGTGTGGCAGTGAGTGGGGTGGCCGCTCGTCCTCAGGATGGGTCTGTACAGGGCTAGTGAGCTGCCGCTTGGCGGCCATGGCGACGTGCTGTTGTGGAAGCCAAGGCCCAGTCCCGAAATCTGGTCCTGTGTCACCTGTGACCCTCGTACACCTGCTCGCATCATTAAGATGCCTTGAGGCCCTTGCCCAGGGCAAACAGAAACGCGCTGGTGAATGCTCCCATTCCCTCTGGAACATGAGAAGGCACTCTGCCTTCACTTCTGCTGCCCAGAAACCAGTCACGAGTCAAACTGTCTTTCTCTCTTCTCGCAGAAGCTTTTGAAATTCTTTGTGTCTTTATGTTCTGCAGTTTCACCACCAACAATCTGGACGGAGATTTTTTGTTTTTTTTTTTCTCATTTCAACAAACTTCTTGAATTTGAGGGCGTGGGGTCCTATATCAGTGATTATTAAATATAGTTTCTCTTGCAACTCCTATTTAAGGTACACAAAGTCTTCCCAGTGGATTCTAGAATTTTCTCTATTTTTACATTTTTATTTTTCTCTATAAGTAACTGTACAAAGAAATAGCCATTTAACAAAGTAGCACATAAAGAACAGGAATTTTGATCATTTCTTCCATCATTCCCAACCCTCCCCCTTCCCTCATGTTTCCTAATTTTGAATTTTGATGGCACCCTGCTACCCCTTAACACATGGAACACTTCACAAATTTGTGTGTCATAGTGGCACGGGGGCCATGCTAATCTTCTCTGTATGGTTCCAATTTTTAGTATATGTGCTGCTAGAATCAGCAGTAGGGTTGTCTTTCTAATTTTTAGTGTCTTTAATTCTTAGTCTCTCTGTGAGATGATTCTAGAGAATTTCTTTAGACCTATCTGTTGGTTCGTTCAGTTTTTCATCTCTCAAGTTAAAATTTCCATTATAGTACCTTCCATTTTTTTTAAGTCTACGTTCAAAAACTTTAAGACACTTTTAGATCTTTGGCTGCCCTTTCTATTCCTATAAAAACACACAGGTTTGTGCTTTATGTCTCACTGCATCTTGAGGTTTTTTTCTTCTGTCATCCACTATTTCAACTCCCTTCTCCATGGCGCCTTAAGTCTGCCATGTTTTAGGGTTTTCTATTGTTGACTCAGATTTCTTGCAATTTCACCTACAGGAGTCTTTTTAGTGAGGAGAAGGAGGATTCCCAGAGGGCCTGCACTTCTCCCTTCCAGAAGCCTGGAGGTCCTGTGTGCCGGGGACGCTCAGCTCTGCTCTATGCTGAGACCTTACGGATGGCAGGCAGGTTTGGCCGATCCTGGGTCTTGTGGGGGCTGACTCAGGTTAATGCCGAGGAGGAGCTCTCTGCTCATGCCCAGCCAACTGAAGGGTCCCCTGTTAGTTGCATGTCATTGAGTTCAGCTCTGGAGTCTGCGTAGCATGGCGGAGCTCTGTCAGCCTGGCCACGTAAATCAGGTCCTTGCTCTTCCTCCAACTCTCCAGAAGCTGCAAGGCCACAAATAGTGAAATACTCTCAGGATGAAAACCGCCATCAGTATAGGTTCCTGGATTCTTGCTTTTTTTTTTAGTTTGGGATCACCCAAATCCCCACAACTGCTAGGTAGCTGGTAAGTGTTGAATGACATCTCTGTGGAGATGTTCTTATCTGACCACATGAGTAGATTGAGGGAGACCTAGGAGATTAGTAAAGCACAGACAAGCCTTGGGTGCCTCTGTGATGGATCCCTTGCTGGATCCAGAATCTGAGGCATTCTGGAGGTGGTGGAAGGGAGTGGGCAGGACCTGGGTGGCGAATTATGTCATGAAAGTTGCCCGGTCTCTTCCTGTGACTCTTTTTCTCTGTTCTCTGGCCACCACGATGTGAGTGCTTTGGTCTACCATGCTCTCCTCACAGATGGACCTCCTTGGGACTGTAAGTCAAATAGATCTTTCCATTCTGAGATTGCTTTTATTGATATTTATTAGGTCTCAGCAACATAAAAGCAGGAATCGAATCTGCATCTTCCTAGGTCAGCATGAGGGATGCTTTCTGAATATGGGTTAATCCTGACATCTAGTTCTTTGGTGGGCTGACAGAAGCAGGATTCCCAGGCAGTTTTCTGGGAGATCTGTACCTCATCCCCTGCTCTGCAGTGTGGACAAATGCTTAACTCAGCTCTGGAGCCAAACATCAGATAACCTGACCAGTGTGCATGACACTAATGGGTTCCAGGCTGTGTGGTGTGCTGCCCACCCCATGTGGCTGGTGGGCCAGCTCTCAGCTTGGGGCCTGGATGTGGCACTGCTCTCCCTGTGCTCAGTACTGTCCCCCACACTCTAGGGGTCACTGCTGGGTAGCACTGTGCAGCCACACAGCCCAGGTTTCCGGGAAAGGCTCAGTGGGTGGTTACCAAGCCCAGGTAAGGCAGCTGGGCCTGCACTGGACACAGGTCACTTGAGAACGTCAGGCTGTATCTTCCAGGTTTGAGGCTGTTTCGTGGCCTGTAAATAAATGTTGAGTTCTGTTCCTCTACTTAATTTTGTGTAGACAGAAGGAGTTGACACTGGAGGGCTGGGGCCTGTGCTCAGAGCCGACACTGGAGGGCTGGGGCCTGTGCTCAGAGCCGACACTGGAGGGCTGGGGCCTGTGTTCAGAGCTGACAGTGGAGGACTGGGGCCTGTGCTCAGAGCTGACAGTGGAGGACTGGGGCCTGTGCTCAGAGCTGACAGTGGAGGACTGGGGCCTGTGCTCAGAGCTGACAGTGGAGGACTGGGGCCTGTGCTCAGAGCTGACACTGGAGGACTGGGGCCTGTGCTCAGAGCTGACACTGGAGGACTGGGGCCTGTGCTCAGAGCTGACAGTGGAGGACTGGGGCCTGTGTTCAGAGCTGACAGTGGAGGACTGGGGCCTGTGCTCAGAGCTGACAGTGGAGGACTGGGGCCTGTGCTCAGAGCTGACAGTGGAGGACTGGGGCCTGTGTTCAGAGCTGACACTGGAGGGCTGGGGCCTGTGCTCAGAGCTGACACTGGAGGACTGGGGCCTGTATTCAGAGCTGACACTGGAGCGCTGGGGCCTGTGCTCAGAGCTGACAGTGGAGGACTGGGGCCTGTATTCAGAGCTGACACTGGAGCGCTGGGGCCTGTGCTCAGAGCTGACAGTGGAGGACTGGGGCCTGTATTCAGAGCTGACACTGGAGCGCTGGGGCCTGTGCTCAGAGCTGACAGTGGAGGGCTGGGGCCTGTGCTCAGAGCTGACACTAGAGGGCTGAGGCCTGTGCTCAGAGCTGACACTGGAGGGCTGGGGCCTGTGCTCAGAGCTGACACTGGAGGGCTGGGGCCTGTTCCTCAGAGCTGGCACTCAGATTCCGCAGGGCTGGAGTCTTGTGGGTACCACCCATGCCCACTCACGCATTGCTCAGCAGAGCTCACCTCTGCATCCCAGTGCAGCTTTAGTCCATTCACTTCCTCTCCTGGAGACCTTGCCTGGCCCTGGCCCGGCCCCAGACAGCTCTGCATTGGTGGTGGCTTTAGCGGCCGTCCTTGGCTGCTCCTAGCCTAAGTGTTCAAATGGCCGTGGAGGGGCAGGTGGCACCCTCTCCCCGTCCAGTGCCGGCGTGTGGACAGCAGACTCGGAGCGATGTGTCTCCTCCTAACCGAAAGATCAACGTGCCAGCGCCCGGCCACGGCGCCTCCGCTCCTCAGGGCTGCTTGTGTGCAAGTGGGTAAATAAATGAGACTTCTTTCTGTGTCTCTTGTGACTCGGCAGCGAACACACAGCTCAGCCATGTGGCAATAATAATGACAGGCTGGTGAAAGCCAATGTCAGCTTCAATTTCCAAGTCATTTTTCAAATTATTTTAATTAGATATTGTTTCAATCTCACTTACATTAATTTAATATCTGATATCAACATTTCAGGTTTCAATTTGTTCAAATGACTTTTCCACCAGTCTTTCTGGTTGTCTGCAGTCATTTAAAATACAATGTTTATCTTCAGCAATTTTCCACGCGGGGGGTGGTGAGGTGGGCCTGGGTGAGCTGCTGTGTTCGGTGAGAGTGACGGGAAGAGAGGCTGCGGACCCGCCCCTGCTTGGAAAGCGCAAACCTGTCCTCTTATCCCATATGTAGACATTCCAGTGAGGAGGCAGCATGGGGCTTGGAGCTCCTAATAATACAATTTCCCTCCAAGTTCTCATGTAATAGGCTTTCCCAATGTAAGTTTCTGAGAAATTTGACTAAAGCTTTTTGCATGAAAAGCATCTGAATTAACAGCCGTCATCCCTCTGACTCCTGACCATTTTTAGCCATGAGCCCTCAGACCTGCAGCTGACCACTCCCCCTGGATGTGCCGTGGTCTTGGGTCCAGAGTCTCCTCACACACTGCTCTCTGTCCAGGGATGGTGTAGGCCCTGGGACCCACAAAGATAAACACAAAGCCGGCCTGGGCTGGCAGAGCAGAGAACAAATATCAGGGAGCCTGGCTGTCTTAAACCCTAGGGCTACCGCACTTAATAATGCAAAGGGCACATCTACAGATGCAGCAGAAGTTTAAGCTATGTGACTTACGGAATGCACTGTGCAGTACACGATCACAACGACATCACTGTGTATGTACTGACCTATAAGATGCAGGGACTCATGAGGAGTTGAAGAAAGGGATCTGGAGAGGCGGTGTGAAGAAATGGAAAGATGTTCAGTTTATCGTCAGGACAGGGAAGATGTCCTGGGCCTGGGCTGTGAAGCAGAAGAGCTCCTCCAAGCCATGGGGAGTGAGGGGGTCACGTGTGTGCTCTGGGGAGGGGGTCATGTGGGGCTGTGGGGAGTTAGGAGGCTCACGTGGGCACCCACTCTGTCTTTTGGGTGGTTGAGATGAGTCTTACGGCATTTCCTCCCTGCGCTGGCTTTGAACGGCTAGCCTCAGACCTCAGTCTCCCGAGCAGCTAGGACACAGGAGTAAGCCACGGCATGTGGCTTCCCCTTCAATGTCATTGTGGCCAGGTCCCGCACGACTGGTGCGGGAGATGTGTGTGATTCTCATGCTTCGTGAAGGTTATGTCAGCCATGCAAAAGCAAACAGAGCCACCGTGGAGTTCAGACAGGGCCAGAGATCTGGCAGACCATCTTGGCAACATATGATGCCGAAGCCCTAGACCCACCCACACCGCCACTAAGCTAGTCAGTCCACAATCACACCTGAGCACACGAGGAGACCAGACAGCTCCCAAAAGACAGAAAGGGTAGCAGCCTTGGGTTTGGGGGTGGCTGTTTAGACCAGACGCCAAGGTTGTGAGAGGAAGAACTGGGGGGTTGAGTGTGATTAGGAAGAGACTCTTCTGCCATCAAAGTCACAGGTTCACAGGGCAGCTGCAATCTAAAATAGAAAACAATTCAGCTTCACCAACAAGAAAACAAACAACTTGATGGGAAATAGGCAAATGACAGGAACCTAGCATGTGGGAAGATGTCCCCTCTATGGAAATGGAGCTGCAGCGCCCTAGGATACGCTTGTACGCACAGCCAGGACCCAGACTCACACCAAGTGCCCGTGAGGCTGAGCTCGCGTGGTGGCTGCAGGCACGGGTGGCGAGGAGCTTCAAGGACAGCTTGTTGGTGCTTACAAGCCACTTAGCGCTTGCTAAGTGATCCAGCATGCACACTTGGTTTTCACCCACAGAAGCTGGAACTGACGGCCACACAGGGTCCCACCACAGTGGTCAACAGCAATTTCCTCCAGTTACGTAGACCCAAAAGCCACGGAGTTGCTGGGCAGCAGGGATGGGTAAAGAAATGAATCCATTCCCACAATGGAGTGCAATGCAGCACTCAACAGAAATGAGCTGTCCAGCCTTGAAGAGACCTGGCAGAACCACAATTACATGATGCAAGCCAGTGGCAGAAGGCTCCACACTAGATGACTCAAAGGGCGACATCCTGGAGGTGGCAATGTGAGGAGGCTGTGAAGAGCCCAGAGATTTCAGAGGCTGGGGAGGGAGGGAGGCGTGGCTGGGCACAGGGGACATGACTTGCCTGACCAGGGGATGCATGGACATGCAGCAGGAAGGGAGCCTATGTGCACATGGATTTGGGGTACCTCCTGCGGGCTCACCAGCTACACCCACCCAATGCTGATTTTGAAATGGAAGCAGCTAAGGGGAAGAGAGTGCAGGACATGGAACTCTGTTTTGGCCCAAACTTTTGTAAGGGCAAAACTCCTCTAAAAAACATCTAAAACCACGGGAAAGACAAAGACTGCAGCTCCTGTTTTTATTTGAAGTAGGAAGGTGGCGTGTGGGTCTCTCCTCAGGTGAAGGGAATTCTGTGTGGACCCCTGCCGCTCCGGGGGCCACCTGAACACTGGCTCCCCTCCAGCCCAGCTGCCTGATGTTCTGTGTTTAACTTCAACATGGGCTTTTAATTTTTTTTTTTTTGCCAGTCCTGGGCTTGAGCTCAGGGCCTGAGCACTGTCCTTGGACTTTCTCAAGGCTAGAGCTCTACCACTTGAGTCTCAGCACCACTTCCGGCTTTTTTCTATGTATGTGGTACCGAGGAATCGAACCCGGGTCTTCATGCATGCTAGGCAAGCACTTTAACCATTAGGCCAAACTCCCAGCCCAAAGTACATGAGTCTCTTTTTATTATTATTATTATTTTTTTTTGCCAGTCCTGGGCTTGAGCTCAGGGCCTGAGCACTGTCCTTGAACTTTTTCAAGGCTAGAGCTCTACCACTTGAGCCTCAGCACCACTTCCGGCTTTTTTCCATGTATGTGGTACCAAGGAATCGAATCCGGGTCTTCGTGCATGCTAGGCAAGCACTTTAACCACTAGGCCAAACTCCCAGCCCTGGGCTTTTAATTTTATCATCAGCACCAGCTAGTTGTTTGCACAGGTCTGCATACAGGCAGACTTTGCCTTGAATGTCCCTGCTTCCCTGGCCCTCTCCGCAGCTCCACTGTCCTCCTCCCTGTGTCCATGAGGCATTTCTGCCCCTCAGCCCCTCACCCTTCCCTCTTTCAGAAGTGCTTCAGGGGCCTGGAAGGGGGTGTCCGAGGGGTGCAAGGCCCAAATGAGTAGCCTCTGTGAGTAGAGCTGGAGAGGCTCACTGAGCACTGGAGGAGAGGGGAGTGGGCTCACTGAAGTCCAGGCTGTGTGCAGCCCCTTTGAACACGTAACATGCTGTTCCCAAACATTAACTTTCTGATGTTTAAAATCAGAGGGGAAAGGACAAGGAAGAAGACAGGCCAATGGGAGGGTGCATCCTCACTGTGCCTCGTGCCAGAAAGCAGAGCGAGCAGACAGGAGGCGGAGCGAGGTCCCAGGGCTGTAGTCGGCTCTGCGACCTGTGGACATGGAAGTCACTGGTGGAGCCTACCAGGACCGTATGACAGTTGAGCACAAGCCAAGCAGGGGCAGTGTGACTGGGGTGTGGACAGCTGGCAGGTATGTGGCTCTGCTCTGGGCCTCTGTGTAGAGCAGAGAGCCACCAGGCAGGTCCTCTCCAGCCCAGCCTCACAGGCCCCATCTTTATTATTTATCAGCCAACCTGAGTCTCCACCACAGTCTGAAATCAGCCAGAGTCGGGAAAACATTTTCAATATTTCAACTGACTGCTTCACTAAGTCACAAGTAACACCGCTAATCCTCAAGGTCACTCGCTTACAAAAATCTATTTGCTCTGCTTGAGAGCAAACTGAAAATATATATTACAAATAATGCCACTCGGAGTGGAACAGCCTGCGCGGGGCCATCCCACAGTTCCCTGGTCCTCGGCACCGTCCTGTCCGAGACGCCCCTGCAGCCAAGCCCCGAGGCTGTGGTCTGGGGACACGTCCCCACTCCCCCCCCAGGACTTCCAGACCAGAACCCAGAGAGCACCCTGTGGTCCTCCACATGGGGAGATCCTCCCGCAGCTCTGGATCCTCTCCTTCCTCCTCCACCTGGCCGGACCCTGCAGGAACCCTCACTTCTAACAGTGCCCTGGGGCACAGGGAGGCTCTGAATGCAATCTGGGACACAGGAAACATATGTAGAACTCTCCAAATGTTTCTTGATCCCCCTGACATGCTCCCATTTCTGAGGGGTGAAGACGCCCTCCAGTCTCCAAGCTTGCCTCCTCTTCCTGCTGTCCCCAACCCAGTCCCAGGATCCCTCAGCCCTGGCACCTGCTCACACCCTCTGTCTGTCTTTCCTCAGCCCTGTGTGGCTGTGAGCCCCCTTCCCCCTCCCCCCTCCTTCCCCCTTCCCCTCCCGGCCCCCTGCTCTCCTCATTGCTCAGCAGCACCGCATGCAACCCTGGTGACTTGGGAATGTAATTATTTCGTGACACTCAAGCTAGGATTTAGTGCCGTGGCTCAGACTGGAGCGGACTGCGAGGTGGGGCTGTCTAACTCTGCTTCCATGCCCAACTCAGCCCGGGCTGATCAAACGAAGAGCTCTTGGCTCAGAGCAGAGTGCTCTGGACATGGGGGCTGCCTCAAAGCAGGCAGAGTGCTCTGGACATGGGGGCTGCCTCAAAGCAGGCTTGACCCTCCGCTGCCAGAGGTGCACACCGATGATGAAAGGCTTCCTTTGCTTTGAATAGCTGACGTTCAGAAAAAAGTGGAGCACCCACTGAGCTGACACTCCATCTTCCCCACATGAGAATGCAGAGGAAATACAGCTCTGGCGCGGGAGCTCCAACAGGGTGCGTGCACTGCCACGCCAAGCAGAGGGGCCTGGACACTGCTGGTGCTGTGAGGACTGGCCAAGTCCTGTACGAACACAGCCAGGCAGACACAGGCACACGAGCCAGGCTCCACTCGTGCGTGGGCCCAGCCAGGCTGGGCTGCTCCCCCACCCGCCAGGGATACAGAGCCGCCACCTGCGCTCTGCTGACAGAGCAGGTGAACGTGGGGTCTCCACATCACGACCCCACCTAGGAGTTCCATGCAAGCCATGCAGTAGTGCAGACCTGACGACCTAGGAGGAAACAGCCAATTCTCTTTAGAATCAAGGGCACATCTTCCTGACACCATAAATATGTCTGTTTGAATGAAAACGAGCAGGTTAGAAGAATCCTGCTTCCAACCATGAATGAAACAAGGCTTGGACCCAAGGGCCCAGAGATGAGGGCCAATGTGCACATGGCTCTCTTCCTCTGGACACTGAAGGCTGGCAAAGTTTCCCAGGCCTCTAGGCCATGAGTGCTGCCAACTTTCTAGAGCTGCACTGTCAGGGAAGGGAGCCACATTCACCCAAGAAATTCAAAAGTAAAGGAATCCAGAAGCTCGGGCCCCAGCTGACAGTGGCACACCCATGGTCAGGTGTGGTCAGTGGCCTCCTGAATGGCCTTTGCCACAGGACCCAGGACAGCCAACTCTGGGACCCAGTCCCAGTTACAGAGCCAAATGTCAGAAGTCCTGCAGCTCATCTCAGCCCTGCCTGGTGCCGCGGATGGGCTGTGCTGAGAAGCTGGGCGCTGTTCTGCCTGCCCAGGTGGGAGCCAAGCACCCCCAGCAGCCGCAGCACAGAGCACACGAGCCGGACAGGGCAGCCCTGGCATGCATGGCGTCTGCCCTCCTGGGTCTCCAGGGGCCGGGGCTGGCCGGGAAGGGCCAGGACCCCCAGATGTGAAGAATGAGAGTTGCTCTTAACAGTACCAACCACAGAGCCGGCCTCATCGGTAGGCAGAGATGGAGCCCCACAGAAAAGGGGAGAAAGCCACTCCGTCACCCCTCAGCAACCCAGTGAAGGACAGCTGGGCTCAGCGAGGGAAATGTGGAGAACATAAACAGGCTCAACTGCTCTGTTCTTGAACTGTGGGAAGTCTGTTCAGCTGCCCATCCCAGGGGAATCTGGAGAAGACTCCACGAGGAGACGGGAGAAATGACCCAGGGGCCCTCACGGAGAACCAGCAGGGAAACACGGCTTGTGCACCGAACGAAGCCACCAAGAATACAAATGCTTCAGTTATTTCTTCACACCATTGCACTTGTCTATTTGAGTCCCAAGGCAGTAATCCTGCCTTTCACCATTCAGACTCATCTGTACACAAATGAGAAGCTTTTCATAATTAACACGAACCCAGACATGTGTGGAATACCTCCAGATACACCCTTGTGGTAGACCTCCAGCAGCCCGGGGTGGAGGCCTGGCCCTCAGCTGCCCACCAGACTTCCCAGTCACCTGGGCGGAGGTTCATACATGCGAGAATGCAAGCAAGGAGTGCTTAGCTCCATCTCCTCTCAGATGGGCTATTTGCCTGCAGTCCTAGGTGGGAGACACTCCAGGGGCGGGGTGAGCCCTCGGGGAGATGAGTCTGGGAGGGAGGAGCCCAGGTAGGAACACAGTGCTGGTGGAAGGCTGGGCTTAGGGCTGCTCAGTCCTCTGGAGGGGCCTAGACCACCCTAATACCCCAGGCCCCCTCCCAGGCATCCCCCTGCAGTTTACCCCGGGAAGACCCCAGTGTCCAGGAGGTACCCGGCACTTTTATCCCTTGCTAAGAACTGAAACACCGTGCACTGCACCAATAGGGTTTCTGGAAGCTTCAAAGAGAGCAGGGATAGTGTGCCTGGTGGCTCGGTGTCTTTCAGCCCTTCCTGAAAGTCGCAGGCCTTTCACGTGTCTGCCCTCAGCTCTCTGCATGCACACCTTCTGCACACCACACACACATTCACACACACACACACACGCACGCACACACACACATTGCTGGGCTGGGCTCAGTCTCCTCTCATAGCTGGTCTGCATTCAAGACTATAGCTACCATCCCCTCCCCAGTCCACAGGCCCAGATGCCACAGGATGTTTTGGCCGGAGCCCATAAAGGGGCTGCTGGCATGTCCACCTAGCCATCGCCAGAACCCTGTAGCCTGGGGTACACCCAGAGGTATGCCCACAAAGGCGTGCTCAAGCCCCCAGAGCCTGGGGTGCACACACAGTGGCATCCACACTACAGCATGTTCACAGCCCTCAGAGCCCGGGGCCCAGATAGCGATGCATTCAGCAAGGTCTCATCCAGGGAGCAATGGAAGGAAGAGGGAAAGAAGTGGAAAGGGCGCAGAGGAAGCCGGAAGCATGTATGACATTTGCATTTTGAGGTGGTCGTGGCCACTTCAGATTTTACTTTCCTCCCCTCCCAGCGCGCGTGCGCTCTGAATGTGCGTCTTACGGAGCAGCTCTGCCTGAGGGGCTCTTCAGACGCAGCTCTAGGACTCATTTCAAATGTCAGATTAGAGGACTTCTGCAGACGGTGAGGCACTTTCCATTTCTGGCTTAGAGAAAATGCTGCACATTTGACCTGAAATAATTTCCTCTGGGATTGCCTAACCTACCACGAGTGTATGTGTGTGTGTGGTTTGTGCACTTGTGCGGGCTATGTGTGTCCGGGGCATGTGCATGTGTGCACAGAGGTGTGGGCATGTGTGAAGAGGGCAGTCTGTGCATGTATGGCCGTGTTTCTGTGCGTGTCCCATGTATGTGCTGCCTGTGTATGGACATGTGTGTGTAGAGTGTGAGCATATGTGTGGCGTGTATCCAAGCTTGTGTATATGTGTGCTATACTGGAAGGTGTGTAAGTGTGTAGATGCACATGGTATGTTTAAGTACATACTGTGTGCAGCTGTGTCATGTGTGTCCACCTCTCTGTGTGTATGCATCTGTGCATGCGTTTGGTGAATGTGTATGTGTTGCTGTGGCTTTGCCTGCATTGTATTTTGGGGACGAGCCCCAGGACGAGGGCAGGAGTTGTTCTGGGAGATGGTGATGATGAAGGCAGGGCATCTCTCAGGCTTGGCCAGGCCTTTCTTGCTTGGCTTTGGTACCAAGTCAAGCGGACATGGTGAAACATCCTGTAAGTTCTCCTTCAGTCATGATTCCCTTTCTTTCTTCTTTTTCTTTTCTGGGGACAGTCCTAGAACTTGAACACAGGCCCTCAGTGCTGTCCCTGAGCTTTTCTTGCTCAAGACTTGTGTTCTACCACTTGAACCACAGCTGTACTTTTGGGTTGTTAACTAGAAGTAAGAGTCTTAGGGACTTTCCTGCCTGGAGGGCTTTGAACTCTGATCCTTACGTCTCAGCCTCCAGAGTAGCTGGAATTGCAGGCATGGGCCACCTGTGCTCCCCTTCATTTCCGTTTATTTCTGCGAAACAGTTTTCTAAAAATAGGATCTGTATTACACCTGGACACACCTTCGAAAGACACGATTGATTTCTGGCATCTAATTTTTAAGTAAAAAACTTTAAGAGTAGATCCAAAAGGTAAATGTGTGGCTGCATCCGGCGTTCTCTGTCCAGGGCTCCGCTCCCCTTGCTCCTGCCCAGAGGATGACTTGGACAGGCTGCTGTGGGCTGGTCAGCACGGCTGGTCAGCGTGGCCTCCCTGCCCCGGGAATCCTGCCCCTCAGAAGAAGCCCAGAGCACACCCTGTGCATGGGAGCACGACACTAGACATCCCGATGCAGGCAGCGCTGGGGATTCCCTCCTCGCATGTCTCTTCAATGCTCATCACCAGATGTCTCTTGTCATCTGTACCTGTATTCTACCTGCGTGCTGGATCACAAATGGCTGGGTGGAGAAAAGTAATTCTCAAAGCCATAGATAAAGGTGAAGTTGCTTTGTGATGCAAGCGTGGGCCCATCTCCCTTGGAGGGTCTGTTTCTCTCTGGTCAGGTCAGGGAGGTCCTGCTAGCCATGTTTCTGTCACAGCACATCCCTTGGAAGTGTCAGGCCGCCAGCCCTGGAGAGCAGGCTCCGTATTCTTGCAGCAGGTCAGCTGAGAGACAGCGCTGTGGGAGGCTGTCCAAGCACCAGGGGTACGGCCCAGACCCAAGTGCCTGCTCCCCAAGATTCCTCATCACTCTGGTTGTAAGTGACAGGGCACAACTCAGAAAAGAAAGGCAAGGCTCTGCCAGAGAAGCTCAGCAGAGCGGCAGATGCCAGCCAGCCGGGTGTCAGAAGGAAAGCCCAGCGACGGCAGGCTCCACATTCAGTCCTTCTTCTCCCTCCAGCCGAGGGTTGGCAGCTCAGCACACTCCAAAATCCATGCTTTCATTAGGCAGAAGGCAAGAGGCTCCCAAAGAAGACCTTTGAGGATGTCCAAAAATTGGTGTGATTTCCAGCGATGGAAACTGGCCTCTGTGCGTTTCTAACGTCAGCAGGAGCCCAGGGACCAGCAAGAAACATGCAGGGCACAGCAACACTGTCCTCTACATGTGATGTAGCCGGGGGCTCTGTCCGGGCTCACTGTGCGCCCCCACATCCCTGGTGCCCAGTTCCCGTGTTCTTACAAGATTTTATTCTTTTTACGTGCTGGTATCCAGTGGTCTGTTCTTTATGGCTGCTTTCCGAGAGCATTCTGGGGAAGTCTGGCTTTAAGCTGGGCACGCGAGGCAGAGAGAGCGCTCCGAGTGCTGACACCCTGCTTGGCAGATGAGGCGTGGACCAGAAGCTGCACCCACGCTCACTCACACATGGGCTGGGCTGGAGCTGGGCTGTGTACACACATTGGGTTCACGTGATAGTTCGTGGAGATGCTGTGGATCCTTTACATGAGCCAGAGGCAAGCAAGCCCAGCCGCCAGCCTCAGCCTGCACTGCTGCCCAAGGCAGAGAATGCCGCAAAGCCGACCCAGGCAGCGGCAAGCAAACGACTGGAGCGCGGTGCTCACGGCATTCCCCTGCGGGGCCTGCCTGGAGCTTCAGCCTGCTCCCCACTTCAGCGCTACACACACGAGGAGGACAAAGGAGGCTCCTGAGAGGGCCACTTCCTCCCGCTGCGGCCGGCAGAGGCGGCCAGGCTTCGGCGCCATGGCTTTTGTGTCTAATGAAGCCTCTTTCCGGAGGACATGCCTATGGATGTACGGTCTGGTGTCTTTTGGCTCCTGAGCCTGCGCATTGGAATGGACTCGTGTGACCGATTCAAGTGGGCCACCCCCTTGTGGCCTGAGAGGAGGCCGGGCAGACGGGGGATGTCCCACTTGGGGAGAGACCCAGCCATGGCCACACAGCGTGCTGAAGTTCAACACTGACAGCTGAGAGGGCGAGCAAAGGTGATGAGCGCCTCCAGTGGCCAGCGCCCCACCTTGAGCCCGTGAGAGCGAGGTGCAGGGAGGCGAGCGCCATATGGGCTCCTCCAGGCCCCACAGCTCCTCCAAAGGGCACATCCACGCGTGCCGCGCTCCATTCCCACCCCCAGCTCTCCGTGGCACAGTGCGTCTCGTGGCTGGCTTGGACGCACTTCTTTTGAGCATCCATGATGTAAACACCAGTCCATGCGCGTGAATTCCACCCATTCATCAGTGCAGTGAGGGGACAGGAGGTCTAGAAGGAAGCACATGGATGGGGTGTGGTACAGTGATCCCGAGGGACAAATACTGACAGCACTGGCGGCACACGGAGGACTGAAATAAGGGGTCGGCTTGATTAACACTTGTGAAAGGTACTAGTTCATTTCGTATAGTGATTAATCTACTAATAACGATTATCCGATGCTTTCAAGCATATAGTCATAGGAACGTTATGAGACCAGTGATTATCAACAAGAGAATAACTGTGACCAAAAGAATAATGACAAACAAAAGAAAGCAGCACCCGTGGATCGTGTGGTGACATGGGCAGACTCCTGGAATGTGCAGCCTGGGGAGGCTGAGGCAGGAGAAGAGAGGAGGCTGAATGGATGTCACTATGAAGGAGGTGGTGAGAAAGGACAGTGCTGGACCTGGCAGCCCAGGATTTCTAGAACACGTCCCGCCTCATTCTATGAGGCCAGCATTCCTGGCAGTGCAGCACCACAAGGCCACGAACCTATGAACTGACACCCCATCCAAACATCATGCAAACCCCCAACGGAATACTAGCCGAGAAAGACCCGGCAGCATGCTGTCAGGATCGCCTCTCCTAGCCAAGCAGAAGGCAAGGGCAGTTCACATGCACAGACCACTACGATAACAAACGCAGTACGGCAGAGAAGGGAGAGTAATCCACGTGACGATTCAGTGGATGCAAAAAAGCATTTGACAAAATTTGGCAATATGCAGTGAAAGTGAAATATGCAATGAAAGAAAGAAGATCATCTTTACATCATAAAGGTCACATGTGAAAACCCACGCTCGCCGATGCTTGGGGGCAGAATGCTGGAAGCCGCTTCTTCAAGGATGGAGGCCACACGAGGATGCTCCCCCACCACCGTCACTATTCCCCAGAGACCTGGAAGCTCCATCCAGAGCAGGTAGGAAGGGAGAGAAGTAAGTTGTCCACATTGGAAAGAAAGAAGTAGAATCATCTCTGTTCACAAGTGATATATAGAGAACGTTCTAAAGATCACACACAGACACAGACACACAGACACACACACACAGACACACACACAGACACAGACACACAGAGACACACACAGACACACACACAGACACATATAGATACATAGACACACACACAGACACACACAGGCACACACACAGGCACAGACATAGGCACACACACACATAGCTACATAGACACACACAGACACACATACAGGCACACATACAGACACACACACAGGCACAGACACACACACAGACACAGACACAGGCACACACACATAGATACATAGACACACACACAGACACACATAGACACAGACACACACAGACACACACACAGACAAGACACACACACAGACACACACAGACACACACACAGACACACATAGATACATAGACACACACATAGACACACACACAGACACACACAGGTACATACACACACATAGCTACATAGACACACACAGACACACATAGACACGGACACAAACAGACACACAGACACACACAGACACAGACACACACACAGGCATAGACACACACAGACACACATAGATACATAGACATACACACAGACACAGACACACAGACAGACACACACACAGACACACAGGCACTGACACACACAAGCACACACACACAGGGACAGACACACATAGATACACAGATACACACACAGGCACACACAGACAGACACATACACATAGACACACATAGACACACAGAGACACACAGACACACAGACACAGACACAGACACACAGACACACACAGACACACACACAGATACACACATAGAGACACACAGACACAGACACAGACACACACAGACACACAGACACACACAGACACACACACAGACACACACACAGACTTACAGACACAGACAGAGGTACACGGACACACACACACACATACGTGGATAAGCAAATTCAGCTAGACCGCAAGGTGCTGAATCGGTGCCCAGGAGTCAACAGAGAGCTGGAGGTGGGCAAGCGGGTGGCAGTGCGGGAGTGTGGTCCAAGTGCGAGTTGAAGCTGGCAGGACATTGGCATAAAAGCTCGCACCTCGGTAAGCGTGAGCTGTGGCAGAGCAATGGCAGCACGCTGCCCCTGGCAGGCATCGTATGACTGAGATTAACCCTTCCCGGGTTTCCACTGTGCAATCCAGGGAGGCAGAAAAATGAACAATTTTGTGGTGTGGCAGGTAAGGTGGAGAATAGTGGAGCTGTTGACAGAAACGTGTGTGTGTGTGTGTGTGTGTGTGTGTGTGGTAATTTCTATAGATTTTATTTATTGAGAACATTGCTGTGTTCCATGACAAAAGTAATTAAGGAGAGACTCAGTTTTATTACTTCTCTTTAAGCACCATGTCTGCGGTTAACACCCAATCCTTAAGAATACACGGGCTCTGGCATAGATATCAATAGCCCATTAGTCGGATTTAATTACTCCACTTTTTCTCTGAGGATGTGCTCTGCAGACATAAAGAACCCACGGCAGCCCCACGGGAAGCGGGAGCCCTGCCTGGGGACGGGGTGGAGGGGCCCGGTTCTGTCTGTCCTAAAGCAGATGACCTCCCAGCAGCCGCTATGCTGGTCCCTGCTGTGGATGCTATGGGCCTCAGGAAACACTGTCTCCCACGCAGACCTGGCACAAGAAGAGTGGCTGGGCCACCAGCTCCAGATGCCATGTCTGCGGTCTGGTATGGACTCCTCGCTGCACCGCAGCAGGGATGCTTGGGGCACGGTGGAGGCATGGAAACTAGACCCCACTCTTGGAGTACAATATCTCTGTTGAGGTGGGGCGCGTGAAGATCTCCCCGGGCGCCCCAGGGCCACATGCAGAGAGAAATACTGAGGTGTGCCTCTCAAGATGGCCCCGATATTTGGGTCCTTTGCAACCAAAATAAAAATCACTTGGATGAGTTAAGAGGGCAAACATCGAGGACAGCTCAAGTTTTAGGGGTAGTCAGTTTGGATTTCAGGACAGGGCACTCCGATGCCATCAGGCAACCCATCCACAACCATCACATCCATAACGTGCGTGGGTCCAGGGCAGTACCAGGAGCCCCGGAAGGTGCTGATGGCAGTTTTCCAGGACGTCACGCAGTACTGGAGGTAACCGTGAGGAGGCGGTCCTCGGATCGGGAGCTGTGGATGTGCACCTGCGTCCCTCACCCCGAGGGCAGTGTATGAGCTGAACCACTATCCGCGTGTGGGGGGCTTGGCTGCAGAGTGAACTGTGGAAAACTGCCCATTCTAGACGCCCGAGAGTTTCAGAGGGGCTGCTGTCAATGACAGGCTGGCATGGCTGTGCTCCAAGCAGGGCTGGCAGCCTCAGAGACTTTGGGATCTAAGATGGCTAGCGACGGGCTGGGAAGCCTGACGTTCAACTCCTCGGCCCTCAGCAGTTGCAGCAGAGCAGCCTGGATCTAGCCTGAGAATCTCCTGAACCAGGATATGGCCCAGCATAGATAGTGTCCTGTCTTTTCCAGTGGATTCCTGAAATCATCTCCCATATCTCATTAGCATACATAGCATGAAGAAGCCGGGGTGGGAAAGTAGGAGGCACAGATCAAGCTGATTCTTGTAATCTGGATACGTGAAAATGAATTCCTGGGGAGACAGACCGGGCAGCGGGGAAGTTCCAGCCCCCTTCTAGCAGGATGGACCTCTCTCTACTGCTAATAGAAGCGGCTGGAGAGTCAGCTGAGCCTCCCTGTCCATGGAGTCCTGAAGCATGTTCCCACCTAGACTCACACGAAGCAGTTCATTGCGTGCACCCCTGCCCCGAGGAAGCTGCAGCTCGAGGCTGAGCTCCGGCGCTGCCTGCACAGCGATGTGTCCACACTCCAAAGAAGAGCTCTGGGCCGCACCCCTTACCTCTGGTTTGGGAAATTGCAGGAGCAGTCTGGGTGGAAGGAGGGTGAGCCTGGGTTCATGGAGGCCTCCTGGGGAGAGGGCTGTGGTGGTAACCGTGGCAACAGAGGCCTGTGTGGAGATGTGGAAGGAGGCGAGGCCATCCTTGAGGCTCCAGGCACAGTGGATGGAAACAAGGGCCCTCAGGCAGGGGGGTACACTGGAGGGCCAGCAAAGGGCGGTGGCTGGCAGTGTGGTGAGACACAGTGGAAAGAGAGCCCGCACTCGCTCTGGGAGGGCGCAGACAGGGAATTGAAGGAGGAGGCAGGAAAGGAAATCAATGAGCAACCACAGTCAGGAGGAAAACAACACTTGGGTTCTGCCAAGGCCAACAGGACTCAGCACGCCCTGGGGGTCTGCTAGCCTACCACAAAGGACAGCACACGGCCCCAGGCTCTCAGGAGGGCAGGCAGAGGCCCAGCCTCAGAAAGCACTTGGCTTCACCCACGTCACCCACACCAATACCGAGCTCCCCCGGCCTGGTCTCAAGGAGACACTGAGCAAAGCACTCTGAACTCGGACCAGCCGTGAGTGCACAGTGCAGGATCCACCTTGGCCTCGAGAATCCCCGGAAGCTAAATTCCCATTCTTGAGACAAAGGACACTTGGCATGAAGACAGAGGCCCCCTCTGACACAGCTCTCTCGAGGCCCGCACTCTGCTCAGGTCACCCTGCCCAGAGGCATCAAAGGATGAGGGCCACTTCAGCCGTCAGAGGTGAGGGCATCTCAGCCAGGAGACAGGTGCCGACCCCAGGGCCAGGGCGTTAGCAGAGACATCCACTCTGCACCCAGCCAGGGCAGGCCACAGAGACCCTAGCACATGGCCCAGCCAGACAGGGGTGGAGACCCCGAGCCCACCGCACAGCCAGAACAGGCTGTGCTCCGCGAAGGAGACATACAGACCATGAGCAGGTCCTGCGGAGGAGACACCCACGTAGGAGGCGGTGCTCGGGGTCCTGTCAGGGAGGTGAACACCGGATGTCCCCTGCCCCCGAGACACTGAAGAGCATCAGTGCAGACGATCCACGCTGTCTGGAAGTGGTAGGTGTGTGAGGTCACTTGCTCCTCCCGGGGGCGGCGGGGCAGTGTCCCCACTGTCACTCAGAAAAACCCTGGACTCAACTTGCCTCTGCCGAGTCAGCTCCCCAGCGCCTGCCTGGACGGGTCCCGGGGAGAGGTGACGGAGCTGCTGACCCTGCCCACTGGCCGCCCCAGTGGATACTGCGCATCTCAGAGCCTGGTGCCGCCAGAGGTGTTTCCTCTCAGCCGCTGCCAGCTCTTGGCACTCGAGAGAGGAGCAGTGCCGGAGACAGAGTCCATTTTCAGACATAAAGATAAGCACCAAGCCCACTGAGTGCCAGCGGCTCACACCTATCATCCTAGAGACTCCGGAAAATGCTCAAACGTAATTAAAATGAGACAGACACAGGGTTTTAAATGTATCTAAGTCCTTTGTTCTTGCTTACGATTAACTGTGGGGGATATGAGTCACTTTCTTATGTCTTCAGAGATGATAAACACCAGGCGTAAGTCCCTCAACCACCCAGGCAAGCTCAGAGTGAGAGAACATAGCTGGATCAAGTCAAAGCTCACTGACAAAGGTGGCCAATCTCTCCAAATCACAGAGGCACACGTAAACACGAGCCCAGCAATGAATACAGTCGTCTTGAGGTTATAAACGAATCCTAAGTATAGACAATACAACACATTCCACAGTCCATGCATCTCAGCAATTAGTCGATGGAGTGCACATTCTGTCACACAGGTAGACTGGAAGCGTGGATCCCCCAGGCGCCGCCCAAGCGCTGGGACTCGAGGGCGTCCCCTGGGCTGTGGGGCTGCTCTGTGCCTGGCTGCTCGGGATGAGCCCTCGCTGGGCAGACCCGCAGAGAGGACCCCCTCAGTCAAGGTTGGGGCTCTTCCCTGGGAGATGGTGTGCTGGGAACGTGCGGGGGCTTGTAACAAAGGCATGGGGGCAGCTGCCTTGAGCATAAGGTGGAGCCAAGGTGAGGAAGGCCCACAACTGGTGATGCAAGTGTCACCGGGCATTGAAAGGAGAGGCCCCTCGAGGCTCTGGCACAGAAGCCAGAGCCACGGAGCAGAGAGGATTCCAAGGAAGTATCACCGTCTGGTGGGACTTTGAGGTCCCCGTGGCTGACATAGGGGATAAGAGACTGTCAGTCCCAGGATAATCGATGGCCACTCAAACAAGACCCAGAGGAGCAAGTGGGAAGGCAGGGCCTAAGAATTTTCTGGGGAGCCAAAAGGACTCATGCAGCAAGGAATGGACCCTCTATTTTCTGAGATGCCAAGAAGACTCATGCAGCAAGAAATAAGCTTGGTTACAGACCCAATTTCCCAAACTGCACATCTAAAGATCAAATCCAAAACTAGCTAAAATGAAGACGCATGAAAAAAGAGGCCAGAGGACGCCGCTGGGCAGAGTGGACCCCCGCCTGAAAGCGGCGTCCTCTGAGTGGAACACAGCCTTCCTTGGTGAGGGCTTTTCGGCATTCTTGGCACTGAAACGGCTCCTTTGGGTTAAAGCCCTCTCCACAGAGCCACCACTCTGCAGCCCGTGGAGCGCTGGGGTTCATCCCCTTTTTCTTAACTTGTCAGCCAAATCCCTCCTGGATATACACTAGCAAAGCCCGGACTTCGCATTCTCGCTCGAAAAGGTCGCTGTCCCACAGAGCCCATGCCTTGGGCCCTGGGCCAGGATCAGGGAAGGTTTTGAGCCCTCCACACGCTTCATTCTGCAGGTGAGCTGCTCACGAACACCGAAGCAACACCAGGTGCAATGTGCCGGACACTCTCCGTGTCTGCACCTGAGACAGAGTCCCACGCACACACAGCACCAGGGCCAATTATTTCCCCTGGACAGTGCTCTGCAAACTTCTGGGGGACCAGGCGTCTGCCGCCTTCTCCTTCCGGGCAGGCTCCTACTCACCTTCCCATTTCTTTTTCACAACGAGCAAAGCCACACGTGCTCCTCCTCTTCCCCCTTCTCTTCCTCCTCCTCTTCCTCCTCAACCTATTACTCTTCCTCTTCCTCAACCTCCTGTTCATTTCTTTTTTTTTGCTAGCCGTGGGCCTTGACCTCAGGGTGGGAGCACTGCCCTTGGACTTTCTCAAGCCTAGCACGCAGCCACTTGAGCCTCGGCACCACTTCTGGCTTCTTTCAAGATACCCGGTTCCAAGGAATCAAACTGCAATCTACGTGCACGCTAGGTAAGAACTCTACCACGAGGCCAAACTTCTGACCCCTCATCCTCCTTGGCTTCCTCCTCCAAGCCTGTCCCGCCATGCCAGGTGGAGCGGAGGGCTCAGCCTACAAACCAAAGGAGCCTTGAAAATGTCACCTGTGCCTCTAGAGCACAGCTGCGGTAGGGCATGGAGAAACACAGACAAGAACCACACACATTCACATCCACTCCACACACATGGATGATCACAGAGGAGGACCACACACCCTCACCTCTCTACTCCACACACATGGATGATCACAGAGGACCACACACCCTCACCTCTCTACTCCACACACATGGATGATCACAGAGGACCACACACCCTCACCTCTCTACTCCACACACATGGATGATCACAGAGGACCACACACCCTCACCTCTCTACTCCACACACATGGATGACCACAGAGGAGGACCACACACCCTCACCTCTCTACTCCACACACATGGATGATCACAGAGGAGGCCCACACACCCTCACCTCTCTACTCCACACACATGGATGACCACAGAGGACCACACACCCTCACCTCTCTACTCCACACACATGGATGACCACAGAGGAAGACCACACACCCTCACCTCTCTACTCCACACACATGGATGAACACAGAGGACCACACACCCTCACCTCTCTACTCCACACACATGGATGACCACAGAGGAAGACCACACACCCTCACCTCTCTACTCCACACACATGGATGAACACAGAGGACCACACACCCTCACCTCTCTACTCCACACACATGGATGATCACAGAGGAGGACCACACACCCTCACCTCTCTACTCCACACACATGGATGATCACAGAGGAGGACCACACACCCTCACCTCTCTACTCCACACACGTGGATGAACACAGAGGACCACACACCCTCACCTCTCTACTCCACACACATGGATGATCACAGAGGACCACACACCCCCACCTCTTTACTCCACACCCGTGGATGATCACAGAGGACCACACACCCTCACCTCTGTACTCCACACACGTGGATGATCACAGAGGACCACACACCCTCACCTCTCTACTCCACACACATGGATGATCACAGAGGAGGACCACACACCCTCACCTCTCTACTCCACACACATGGATGATCACAGAGGAGGACCACACACCCTCACCTCTCTACTCCACACACATGGATGATCACAGAGGACCACACACCCTCACCTCTCTACTCCACACACATGGATGACCACAGAGGACCACACACCCTCACCTCTCTACTCCACACACATGGATGAACACAGAGGACCACACACCCTCACCTCTCTATTCCACACACATGGATGATCACAGAAGAGGACCACACACCCTCACCTCTCTACTCCACACACATGGATGATCACAGAGGACCACACACCCTCACCTCTCTACTCCACACACATGGATGACCACAGAGGACCACACACCCTCACCTCTCTACTCCACACACATGGATGAACACAGAGGACCACACACCCTCACCTCTCTATTCCACACACATGGATGATCACAGAAGAGGACCACACACCCTCACCTCTCTACTCCACACACATGGATGATCACAGAGGAGGACCACACACCCTCACCTCTCTACTCCACACACATGGATGATCACAGAGGACCACACACCCTCACCTCTCTACTCCACACACATGGATGATCACAGAGGACCACACACCCTCACCTCTCTACTCCACACACATGGATGATCACAAAGGAGGACCACACACCCTCACCCCTCTACTCCACACACATGGATGAACACAGAGGACCACACACCCTCACATCTCTACTCCACACACATGGATGATCACACAGGAGGACCACACACCCTCACCCCTCTACTCCACACACATGGATGATCACAGAGGAGGACCACACACCCTCACCTCTCTACTCCACACACATGGATGATCACAGAGGAGGACCACACACCCTCACCTCTCTACTCCACACACATGGATGAACACAGAGGACCACACACCCTCACCTCTCTACTCCACACACATGGATGATCACAGAGGACCACACACCCTCACCTCTCTACTCCACACACATGGATGATCACAGAGGACCACACACCCTCACCTCTCTACTCCACACACATGGATGATCACAGAGGAGGACCACACACCCTCACCTCTCTACTCCACACACATGGATGATCACACAGGAGGACCACACACCATCACCCCTCTACTCCACACACATGGATGATCACAGAGGACCACACACCCTCACCTCTCTACTCCACACACATGGATGATCACAGAGGAGGACCACACACCCTCACCTCTCTACTCCACACACATGGATGATCACAGAGGACCACACACCCTCACCTCTCTACTCCACACACATGGATGATCACAGAGGAGGACCACACACCCTCACCTCTCTACTCCACACACATGGATGAACACAGAGGAGGACCACACACCCTCACCCCTCTACTCCACACACATGGATGATCACAGAGGACCACACACCCTCACCTCTCTACTCCACACACATGGATGATCACAGACGACCACACACCCTCACCTCTCTACTCCACACACATGGATGATCACAGAGGACCACACACCCTCACCTCTCTACTCCACACACATGGATGATCACAGAGGACCACACACCCTCACCCCTCTACTCCACACACATGGATGATCACAGAGGAGGACCACACACCCTCACCTCTCTACTCCACACACATGGATGAACACAGAGGACCACACACCCTCACCTCTCTACTCCACACACATGGATGATCACAGAGGAGGACCACACACCCTCACCTCTCTACTCCACACACATGGATGATCACAGAGGAGGACCACACACCCACACCTCTCTACTCCACACACATGGATGAACACAGAGGAGGACCACACACCCTCATCTCTCTACTCCACACACATGGATGATCACAGAGGAGGACCACACACCCTCACCCCTCTACTCCACACACATGGATGATCACAGAGGAGGACCACACACCCTCACCTCTCTACTCCACACACATGGATGATCACAGAGGACCACACACCCTCACCTCTCTACTCCACACACATGGATGATCACAGAGGACCACACACCCTCACCTCTCTACTCCACACACATGGATGAACACAGAGGAGGACCACACACCCTCATCTCTCTACTCCACACACATGGATGATCACAGAGGAGGACCACACACCCTCACCCCTCTACTCCACACACATGGATGATCACAGAGGAGGACCACACACCCTCACCTCTCTACTCCACACACATGGATGATCACAGAGGACCACACACCCTCACCTCTCTACTCCACACACATGGATGATCACAGAGGACCACACACCCTCACCTCTCTACTCCACACACATGGATGATCACAGAGGAGGACCACACACCCTCACCTCTCTACTCCACACACATGGATGATCACAGAGGAGGACCACACACCCTCACCTCTCTACTCCACACACATGGATGATCACAGAGGAGGACCACACACCCACACCTCTCTACTCCACACACATGGATGAACACAGAGGACCACACACCCTCACCTCTCTACTCCACACACATGGATGAACACAGAGGAGGACCACACACCCTCACCCCTCTACTCCACACACATGGATGATCACCGAGGAGGACCACACACCCTCACCTCTCTACTCCACACACATGGATGAACACAGAGGAGGACCACACACCCTCACCTCTCTACTCCACACACATGGATGATCACAGAGGACCACACACCCTCACCTCTCTACTCCACACACATGGATGAACACAGAGGAGGACCACACACCTTCACCCCTCTACTCCACACACATGGATGATCACAGAAGAGGACCACACACCCTCACCTCTCTACTCCACACACATGGATGATCACAGACGACCACACACCCTCACCCCTCTACTCCACACACATGGATGATCACAGACGACCACACACCCTCACCCCTCTACTCCACACACATGGATGATCACAGAGGAGGACCACACACCCTCACCTCTCTACTCCACACACATGGATGATCACAGAGGACCACACACCATCACCTCTCTACTCCACACACATGGATGATCACGGAGGACCACACACCCTCACCTCTCTACTCCACACACATGGATGATCACAGAGGACCACACACCCTCACCTCTCTACTCCACACACATGGATGATCACAGAGGACCACACACCCTCACCTCTCTACTCCACACACATGGATGATCACAGAGGACCACACACCCTCACCTCTCTACTCCACACACATGGATGATCACAGAGGAGGACCACACACCCTCACCTCTCTACTCCACACACATGGATGATCACAGAGGAGGACCACACACCCTCACCTCTCTACTCCACACACATGGATGATCACAGAGGAGGACCACACACCCTCACCTCTCTACTCCACACACATGGATGATCACAGAGGAGGACCACACACCCTCACCTCTCTACTCCACACACATGGATGAACACAGAGGACCACACACCCTCACCTCTCTACTCCACACACATGGATGATCACAGAGGAGGACCACACACCCTCACCTCTCTACTCCACACACATGGATGATCACAGAGGACCACACACCCTCACCTCTCTACTCCACACACATGGATGAACACAGAGGACCACACACCCTCACCTCTCTACTCCACACACATGGATGATCACAGAGGAGGACCACACACCCTCACCTCTCTACTCCACACACATGGATGATCACAGAGGACCACACACCCTCACCTCTCTACTGCACACACATGGATGATCACAGAGGAGGACCACACACCCTCACCTCTCTACTCCACACACATGGATGATCACAGAGGACCACACACCCTCACCTCTCTACTCCATACACATGGATGATCACAGAGGACCACACACCCTCACCTCTCTACTCCACACACATGGATGATCACAGAGGACCACACACCCTCACCTCTCTACTCCATACACATGGATGATCACAGAGGACCACACACCCTCACCTCTCTACTCCACACACATGGATGATCACAGAGGAGGACCACACACCCTCACCTCTCTACTCCACACACATGGATGATCACAGACGACCACACACCCTCACCTCTCTACTCCACACACATGGATGATCACAGAGGAGGACCACACACCCTCACCTCTCTACTCCACACACGTGGATGATCACAGAGGACCACACACCCTCACCTCTCTACTCCACACACATGGATGATCACAGAGGACCACACACCCTCACCTCTCTACTCCACACACATGGATGATCACAGAGGACCACACACCCTCACCTCTCTACTCCACACACATGGATGATCACAGAGGACCACACACCATCACCTCTCTACTCCACACACATGGATGATCACAGAGGACCACACACCCTCACCTCTCTACTCCACACACATGGATGATCACAGAGGACCACACACCCTCACCTCTCTACTCCACACACATGGATGATCACAGAGGACCACACACCCTCAGCTCTCTACTCCACACACATGGATGAACACAGAGGAGGACCACACACCCTCACCTCTCTACTCCACACACATGGATGATCACAGAGGACCACACACCCTCACCTCTCTACTCCATACACATGGATGATCACAGAGGACCACACACCCTCACCTCTCTACTCCACACACATGGATGATCACAGAGGACCACACACCCTCACCTCTCTACTCCATACACATGGATGATCACAGAGGACCACACACCCTCACCTCTCTACTCCACACACATGGATGATCACAGAGGAGGACCACACACCCTCACCTCTCTACTCCACACACATGGATGAACACAGAGGAGGACCACACACCCTCACCTCTCTACTCCACACACATGGATGATCACAGAGGACCACACACCCTCACCACTCTACTCCACACACATGGATGATCACAGACGACCACACACCCTCACCTCTCTACTCCACACACATGGATGATCACAGAGGAGGACCACACACCCTCACCCCTCTACTCCACACACATGGATGATCACAGAGGAGGACCACACACCCTCACCTCTCTACTCCACACACATGGATGATCACAGAGGACCACACACCCTCACCTCTCTACTCCACACACATGGATGATCACAGAGGACCACACACCCTCACCTCTCTACTCCACACACATGGATGATCACAGAGGAGGACCACACACCCTCACCTCTCTACTCCACACACATGGATGATCACAGAGGAGGACCACACACCCTCACCTCTCTACTCCACACACATGGATGATCACAGAGGAGGACCACACACCCTCACCTCTCTACTCCACACACATGGATGATCACAGAGGACCACACACCCTCACCTCTCTACTCCACACACATGGATGATCACAGAGGACCACACACCCTCACCTCTCTACTCCACACACATGGATGATCACAGACGACCACACACCCTCACCTCTCTACTCCACACACATGGATGATCACAGAGGACCACACACCCTCACCTCTCTACTCCACACACATGGATGAACACAGAGGACCACACACCCTCACCTCTCTACTCCACACACATGGATGAACACAGAGGACCACACACCCTCACCTCTCTACTCCACACACATGGATGAACACAGAGGACCACACACCCTCACCTCTCTACTCAACACACATGGATGATCACAGAGGACCACACACCCTCACCTCTCTACTCCACACACGTGGATGATCACAGAGGACCACACACCCTCACCTCTCTACTCCACACACATGGATGATCACAGAGGACCACACACCCTCACCTCTCTACTCCACACACATGGATGATCACAGAGGAGGACCACACACCCTCACCTCTCTACTCCACACACATGGATGATCACAGAGGAGGACCACACACCCTCACCTCTCTACTCCACACACATGGATGATCACAGAGGAGGACCACACACCCTCACTTCTCTACTCCACACACATGGATGAACACAGAGGACCACACACCCTCACCTCTCTACTCCACACACATGGATGATCACAGACGACCACACACCCTCACCTCTCTACTCCACACACATGGATGATCACAGAGGACCCACACACCCTCACCTCTCTACTCCACACACATGGATGAACACAGAGGAGGACCACACACCCTCACCTCTCTACTCCACACACATGGATGATCACAGAGGACCACACACCATCACCTCTCTACTCCACACACATGGATGATCACAGAGGACCACACACCCTCACCTCTCTACTCCACACACCTGGATGATCACAGAGGAGGACCACACACCCTCACCTCTCTACTCCACACACATGGATGATCACAGAGGAGGACCACACACCCTCACCTCTCTACTCCACACACATGGATGATCACAGAGGAGGACCACACACCCTCACCTCTCTAATCCACACACATGGATGATCACAGAGGAGGACCACACACCCTCACCTCTCTACTCCACACACATGGATGATCACAGAGGACCACACACCCTCACCCCTCTACTCCACACACATGGATGATCACAGAGGACCACCCACCCTCACCTCTCTACTCCACACACATGGATGATCACAGAGGACCACACACCCTCACCTCTCTACTCCACACACATGGATGATCACAGAGGAGGACCACACACCCTCACCTCTCTACTCCACACACATGGATGATCACAGAGGAGGACCACACACCCTCACCTCTCTACTCCACACACATGGATGATCACAGAGGACCACACACCCTCACCTCTCTACTCCACACACATGGATGAACACAGAGGACCACACACCCTCCTCCCCTCTCTACTCCAGGCACATGGATGATCACAGAGGAGGACCACACACCCTCACCTCTCTACTCCACACACATGGATGATCACAGAGGAGGACCACACACCCTCACCTCTCTACTCCACACACATGGATGATCACAGAGGACCACACACCCTCACCTCTCTACTCCACACACATGGATGATCACAGAGGACCACACACCCTCACCTCTCTACTCCACACACATGGATGATCACAGAGGACCACACACCCTCACCTCTCTACTCCACACACATGGATGATCACAGAGGACCACACACCCTCACCTCTCTACTCCACACACATGGATGATCACAGAGGAGGACCACACACCCTCACCTGTCTACTCCACACACATGGATGATCACAGAGGACCACACACCCTCACCTCTCTACTCCACACACATGGATGATCACAGAGGAGGACCACACACCCTCACCTCTCTACTCCACACACATGGATGATCACAGAGGAGGACCACACACCCTCACCTCTCTACTCCACACACATGGATGAACACAGAGGACCACACACCCTCACCTCTCTACTCCACACACATGGATGATCACAGAGGACCACACACCCTCACCTCTCTACTCCACACACATGGATGATCACAGAGGACCACACACCCTCACCTCTCTACTCCACACACATGGATGATCACAGAGGACCACACACCCTCACCTCTCTACTCCACACACATGGATGAACACAGAGGACCACACACCCTCACCTCTCTACTCCACACACATGGATGGTCACAGAGGACCACACACCCTCACCTCTCTACTCCACACACATGGATGATCACAGAGGAGGACCACACACCCTCACCTCTCTACTCCACACACATGGATGAACACAGAGGACCACACACCCTCCTCCCCTCTCTACTCCAGGCACATGGATGATCACAGAGGACCACACACCCTCCTCCCCTCTCTACTCCACAAACATGGATGATCACAGAGGAGGACCACACACCCTCACCTCTCTACTCCACACACATGGATGATCACAGAGGAGGACCACACACCCTCACCTCTCTACTCCACACACATGGATGATCACAGATGAGGACCACACACCCTCACCTCTCTACAGTTTGTCCCTCTATCCCGGGCCCTATCCCTATGCCTTGTTAGCCTTCTTCTCTGTCTCTTTCCCATATGCCCCCACAGACAGGCTGCTGTAACCCTTCAGAGCTCCTCAAATCCCGTGTGAGGTGTTTGTCCTCTGTCTCTGCTCACATGTTGGTCATGTCACAACTCTCTGGCAGAGTCTCATCCTGCTCTTCACTTGTTTCTCTTGGTGATGGCTGCACGGTCTCTTTTCAGGCCAATTTGTGATCTAGCTATCAAGGCCAGAGCACACCATTTCTATCTGGCCAGTTGTAAGGGATTTGCTCAGCAACACCTTCCCTGAGGAAAAGAAGGACGTGGCTGGGACCACACGGTATGACTCCAGAAACAATTTCCATGGAAAACAGCAGTCAGACATAAAGTGCGCCCAAGGTGACCTCATTACCAGAATTGGTTCTACTTGTCATTAGAGATACCACAGCATGTCATTCAAAATGAGGAAGGAATAAGAGACGCTGATCCTACACCCAACAGCATGAGGACACAGCCTTCTGCAGAGCCCCTGTGCCGGAAAGGGGCGTGCACAGGGCTTAAGATCCTGTCATCCTGCAGATCCATCAAGGTGGTTTGTAAACCACACTCTGTTTCCAAATTTCTCCTGAGTGTGCACAAATGTGCCTTCTGTACCCTGCAAGGCAGATGCACTCTTGAGTTGGCTCCCGAGAGAGATGTGCATGTGCAAATATACACAAGAACAGTAAAAATGGTGAGCTGTTGTCTCTCCTGCCCTGCTCGGAAGTGAGGGTGCCTTCACGCCCCCCAACTAGGGAGAGAGGCACTGAGATGGGGTGGAGAGGGAGAGGGACTGAGCCAGGGACAGCCCCCTCCAGAGAGGGACTGAGGCAGGGACAGCCCCCTCCAGAGAGGGACTGAGCCAGGGACAGCCCCCTCCAGAGAGGGACTGAGCCAGGGACAGCCCGCTCCAAAGAGGGACTGAGGCAGGGACAGCCCACTCCACAGAGGGACTGAGCCAGGGACAGCCCCCTCCAGAGAGGGACTGAGGCAGGGACAGCCCCCTCCAGAGAGGGACTGAGCCAGGGACAGCCCGCTCCACAGAGGGACTGAGCCAGGGACAGCCCGCTCCAGAGAGGGACTGAGCCAGGGACAGCCCGCTCCACAGAGGGACTGAGCCAGGGACAGCCCGCTCCAGAGAGGGACTGAGCCAGGGACAGCCCACTCCACAGAGAGGGACTGAGCCAGGGACAGCCCACTCCACAGAGGGACTGAGCCAGGGACAGCCCGCTCCACAGAGGGACTGAGCCAGGGACAGCCCCCTCCAGAGAGGGACTGAGCCAGGGACAGCCCGCTCCAGAGAGGGACTGAGCCAGGGACAGCCCGCTCCACAGAGGGACTGAGCCAGGGACAGCCCCCTCCAGAGAGGGACTGAGCCAGGGACAGCCCGCTCCAGAGAGGGACTGAGCCAGGGACAGCCCCCTCCACAGAGGGACTGAGCCAGGGACAGCCCGCTCCAGAGAGGGACTGAGCCAGGGACAGCCCCGTCCAGAGAGGGACTGAGCCAGGGACAGCCCGCTCCACAGAGGGACTGAGCCAGGGACAGCCCGCTCCAGAGAGGGACTGAGCCAGGGACAGCCCCGTCCAGAGAGGGACTGAGTCAGGGACAGCCCGCTCCACAGAGGGACTGAGCCAGGGACAGCCCGCTCCACAGAGGGACTGAGCCAGGGACAGCCCGCTCCAGAGAGGGACTGAGCCAGGGACAGCCCCCTCCACAGAGGGACTGAGCCAGGGACAGCCCCCTCCAGAGAGGGACTGAGCCAGGGACAGCCCGCTCCAGAGAGGGACTGAGCCAGGGACAGCCCCCTCCAGAGAGGGACTGAGCCAGGGACAGCCCGCTCCACAGAGGGACTGAGCCAGGGACAGCCCCCTCCAGAGAGGGACTGAGCCAGGGACAGCCCGCTCCAGAGAGGGACTGAGCCAGGGACAGCCCGCTCCAGAGAGGGACTGAGCCAGGGACAGCCCCCTCCAGAGAGGGACTGAGCCAGGGACAGCCCGCTCCAGAGAGGGACTGAGCCAGGGACAGCCCGCTCCAGAGAGGGACTGAGCCAGGGACAGCCCGCTCCAGAGAGGGACTGAGCCAGGGACAGCCCGCTCCAGAGAGGGACTGAGCCAGGGACAGCCCGCTCCACAGAGGGACTGAGCCAGGGACAGCCCGCTCCACAGAGGGACTGAGCCAGGGACAGCCCGCTCCACAGAGGGACTGAGCCAGGGACAGCCCGCTCCAGAGAGGGACTGAGCCTGGCAGCCCCGCCCGCTCTTCCAGAGAACAGGCTCTCACAGGGGACAGACAAAGGCCCTGAAGTCGGCTTCTGAATTCCCTTAGTTTATGGACGTAGAAATGTAGGCCCAGGAGGAGTGAACATGCCTGCAGTCACTTGGCTCACATGGCAGTGCCGGGAGCAGAACTCAGGATAGGCTGTCCTTCCTTCCATCTTCTCAGCCCCATGGCCCTGCCCTCTCCTCTGACCCTGCACAGCTGCGCTGCCTTTGATGTTGTTATGCTCACAAGGCCTACTTCGACTCCCCTTACATGACTGCTCAATGCAGTCCTGGTTTGCTAGACAGCAAGGTCACCTCATTGGAACAGATGACATAGTTATTAACAGGCTATACTTCATTCTTCCATAGGACTTCGCACGTATGAGCAGGTATATACATGTGTGTGCATGTATGTGGTACTGACAGTGCCCCAGGACCATGCACATGTGAGGCCAGAGCTCTCCCTGGCTGCTCTATGCCTGAGCTGCAGCCCGGCCCAGGACTCTGGAGTTTGAAGGCACATGAGTGAAATCAGAGTTTCTAGTTGGAAGACATGAATGGACAGAGAACAGGTATTTGAGCACAAATGGCCCACCTCCGCTAGGTTATTGTGGATGCCAGCCTCTGGCCCCACCCAGGCCCCACAGAGGACCTACCAGCCTGACCCGGAGCCAGAGGTACCAGGGGGCTTGGACTCACCAACGAGCAGCAGCTGTACTGGACGGAAGAAGAAAGAAGGAGACGGAGGAAGGGAGGAAAGACATAGACGTAGAAGACGTAAAGAATCCAGACTCAGGAAAGAGGAGCCTGGCACAAATCCATGAGAAGTGAGTATTTTCCAGTGAGAAGAGGCTACTGCCTTCCCACTCCCCTAAGGTGACCCTGCCCGCTGACCAAGGACACCGGGGTGCCACAGGTTCCACAGTGCAGCTGTCTCTGATGGCAGGCAGCAAAGAAACGCGTGCCGCCGCCGGCTGTGGTGGACGGGCATCGGCTCTGCTGCAGGGCCCTGTGGAGAATGACTCGGGCAGGGTCCCACTCTGGGCTGGTGGCCAGGCCTGGCCCGTGCCTCTTCCCTCTCAGCCGTACCTTTGGCTTGCAGAATCGCTATGCCATGGCGTTGGGAGTCAGTACCAAGGCTGTAAGTCTCCTGACAGCCTTGGTGCAGTCCTTATCATGGAGGAACCCTTCATGCGAGGTACCTGCCTCTCGGGGGATGGTCCCTCTAATCGGAAACAAATGCCAGGAGAAGCGGCTCCGTCAGCCACCCGCTGGATGCAGCGTGCTGCTCAGGCCTCCTGGCGTGGCTGCTCCTTCCCGGATGTCCCAGACTCTCATCCAGCTGAGCCCAGGCCTTGTCTGGGACACAATGAGCCAGGAAGCGTCCCTAGGTCCAGGAGACCTGAGTGGTCACAGGACAGTAGGGCATGTGGTTAGAGCCCAGTCAGCATCTGTCAGGATGGGCCACAGACACATCAGGAGACGGCAGAAGGCACACAGAGCTGTTCTCAGCAGCTGTTGGGCCCCTCGTGGCTGGGAATCAGGGTTGGGGCCCAACAGGAGGCTGCTAGCCGAGGGGTACAGGATGCCTGTGGCCCCAGCACTCAGCTGGCTGCACAGCTGGCCACTGGGGGACCAAGGCTATGCTTCAGAGCAGCCCGTGAGTCTCATAGCTGCCACACAGGGGTCAGCTAGGCCCCCGGTCATTGGAATGCACTAGTGAGCTGTCACACACACAGACGATTTCTGAAGCTCTGGTTTCTAATTACACAGGGGAATTATGTATGGCAATTGTAAATGGAAATCATTGCCATGAGAAGAGGTGATCAAAAGACATAGTCCATGAAAATGAAATGTTATTTTACTGAAATTTTAAGTATTAACAAGGGACTGCATGACAGTATGTTCTCAGGGTTATTCCATCAGCCACAGCCACTGCAGACAAAGCCATGGGATACCTGGTTAGGGTTGAGAAATGTATCAGAAGTCACAAGAACTACAATAATATCTGCTAGGCTTTTCTTCTCTGGAAGCCACAGGGCAAACATTTGCCTTGGGTTCCTTGGAGGAGAGGCCCTGGCCGGGGACCCAGAACCAGAGGGAAGGGCTGGGACCTCAGAGCTGGAGGAAAGGGGGGGCCTGGGGATCTCAGAGCCAGAGGGGAGGGGAGGGGGGCTGGGGACCTCAGAGCGGAGGGGAGGGCCAGACTGGGGACGTCAGAGCTGGAGGGGAGGGGAGGGCTGGGGACCTCAGAGCCAGAGGGGAGGGGCAGGCTGGAGACCTCAGAGCTGGAGGGGAGGGGAGGGCTGGGATCTCAGAGCCAGAGGGGAGGGGAGGGCCAGACTGGGGACCTCAGAGCTGGAGGGGAGGGCTGGGACCTCAGAGCTGGAGGGGAGGGGAGGGGAGGACTGGGGACCTCAGAGCTGGAGGTGAGGGATAGGGACCTCAGAGCTGGAGGGGAGGGGGGTCTGGGGACCTCAGAGCTGGAGGGGAGGGGAGGGGAGGACTGGGGACCTCAGAGCTGGAGGGGAGGGGAGGGGAGGGCTGGGGACTTCAGAGCTGGAGGGGAGGGGGGGCTGGGGACCTCAGATCTGGAGGGGAGGGGAGGGCTGGGGACCTCAGAGCTGGAGGGGAGGGGAGGGCTGGGGACCTCAGAGCTGGAGGGGAGGGGAGGGCTGGGGACCTCAGAGCTGGAGGGGAGGGGGGTCTGGGGACCTCAGAGCTGGAGGGGAGGGGAGGGCTGGGGACCTCAGAGCTGGAGGGGAGGGGGGTCTGGGGACCTCAGAGCTGGAGGGGAGGCGAGGGCTGGGGACATCAGAGCCGGAGGGGAGGGGAGGGCTGGGGACCTCAGAGCCGGAGGGGAGGGGAGGGGCGGGCTGGGGACCTCAGAGCGGGAGGGGAGGGCTGGGGACCTCAGAGCCGGAGGGGAGGGGAGGGGCGGGCTGGGGACCTCATAGCTGAGACGGAAGGGAGGGCCAGGCTGGGCCAGGCTGGACCAGTGGTGGTCACATAAATGCATTCATGCAGCATAAGGTGCCTCCAGGCCAGCCAGTGCCTGTGGGACTGCAAGGTCATCTCAAACAGCTGCAAAATCTGGGAATGGATGACAAACCCCTAAACGTAAGAATGAGCAGTTCAGTAGAAAGATACTAGTGTCTGCCCACTTAGGAAGCAGGAAAAATGTCTTCAGGGAGATGGGAAAATGGTAGAGGAATGATAGGGAGCCACCTTAGCTCTCTCTAACAAAACAGAGGTTTAGGGCACTAGTGTTCGCCCCTTCTCAAGACAGAGATCCACATCCACAAAGAACCTATGCTGGGCAGGCGCTGGTGGCTCGCACCTGTCACCCTGGCTACCCAGGAGACTGAGGTCCGAGGATCACGAGCACTAAAGTCCATGAGACTCTTATCTCCTATTAACCACCAGAAAGCCGAAGTGGCGCTATGGCCCAAGTAGTAGAGCTGAAGAGCCCAGAGACAGCACCCAGGCCCAGGGTTCAAGACCCAAGACGGACAAAAAAAAGCAATGAATTTATGCTACATGCATGCAAGGACAGAAATCTGCGAAGAGGCATTGCAGTGGGGTAACCCCAGAGCACGTGCTGCAATCCTGACCTGCACAGACAGCAAGGCACTCACAGTTCCAGAATGGAAGGCCTCTTATATCTGGAGAAAAAAGTAGAAACTAGAATATGAGACACCCCCACCCCATCCAAACGTGGAGACATTTCACCAGCTGCTGTAGCTGGCTCAGAACAAACACTGGGACCGCGAGCACCATGCCGGGAGCCCATTTCCAGAGGACCAGCACCAGTGGCGACTCCGAGGGCCTGGTCAGGATCCCCCACCCAAAAGGGGACACCATATTTGGAGAGGGCAAAGAGGCTAGGCCACTTTTGCTACCCCTTCTGTGGCCGCCCCCGTGCCAGTGTACGAGGTCTGACAGTCCTAAGAATTCCCGTCAGCCTGGCAGGGACCCTTTAGATAGCCTGAGCCTCTCTGCATGGGATCCCACAGCCAGGCCCAACCCCCAGTGGGGGCTCAGTCCACTACCGTCCAGCCAGGCCCCGTCCACTGCCCGGGCCACTCGGTGCATGTCTGATGGGGAGCAGTGAACTGCCTCCACCTTGGCCCACCTAAAGTGGACGGCCTCAACAACCCTGAGCCCAGAGGAGCAAAGCACGGCTCATCGACAGTCAAGACAACATGCCACTCTCAAAGACCAGCAGCAACTCTGGGGAAGGACTTAGTGAGGGCAAACACAGAGGAAGAACAAAAACATTAAAGCAATGACTAGGAAATTAGCTGGTGAAATTGGCCAACCAGAAGAATACAGGGAGAAAATGAGGAAGAAAATGTGGGCATCCAAGGCAACATCAAGAAGAAGACAAAAGCTTTACACACCTCAATGGAGGAAATGAAAGGCAACGTTAATAGAGATCGACAATGAAAACCTCAACAAAGGACATGAGAATAGACATCAAAAAGAGCCTGGATGCGTGAAAGGCTCTATCTCTCTATTGTAAAGCACAGTTGAAAGCATAGGCACTAGAACAAATGAAGTTGAAAACAGGGTTTCAGGTGTTGAAGATAAAAGCAGAGAAATTAGAAGAAAAAAGTCAAAGGCATGGAAAAAAAAAATTCAGAACAGAAAAAGAATGTAAAAGAACTGGCATAGTGTTGAGAATGTGGCCTAGTGGTAGAGTGCTTGCCTAGCATGCATGAAGCCCTGGATTCAATTTGTCAGTAGCACATAAACAGAAAAGTCCAGAAATGGCACTGTGGCTCAAGTGGTAGAGCGCTAGCCTTGAGCACAAGAAGCTCAGGGACAGTGCCCAGGCCTTGACTTCAAGCCCAAGGACTGGAAAAAAGAAATGGCAGATTCAACCAAACAATCAAATCTATGCACACCTGGGGTAGATGAGAGAGAAGAATCAAAACTAAAGACATTGGAAACCAACTTAGTAAAATATTAACAGAAAGCTTCCCCCACCACAAGAAAGAGAATCTCACTCACATGAAAGAGTCACACAGAACTCTCAGCAGACCAGATCAGAGAAGAAATACTTCTAGGCACATCGTTGTAAAACCACTGGACTTAAACAACAAGGAATTAATTTTAAAGGCAGCAAAATCAAAGAGGAAACTTTACAGATTTATCCACACAAATTCTGAACGTAAAGACAGCCTGGAGTGGTATAAGTCAAGCCCTGAGCAATGACAGCTAAACTAGTGTACCCAGCAAAACTATCCTTCACATTCAATGAAGATACCAGAACCTTCCATGAGAAACGAAACTACAGGAACTCATAAACACTAAACCAGCACTACAAAGGACACTGAAGGAAATTTTACTATCTGAAGAAGACAAAGTCAAGGAAACACAGCGTTGAGTAAAAATCACTAGAAGACTAGTTCAGTAAAGCAGAAGAAGAAAAAAGAAAACCACAGGAAAACAACAAATGGCAGGAATCATGACACATTCATCATACTAATGTTAAACACCAGTGGGCTCCATTTCTCAACCAAAACGTGTAGAGCAGCACTGGACCAAAAATCAAGACCCAACCATTTGTTGTCTACACAAAACACATCTTACAAAGCTAAAATCAGATTCTGAATGAAGGAATTGAAAACGATCCTTCACGGAATGCATCCTGCAGGACAGAAGGTACAACCATATCATTACCAGATGTAACAGACATCTCAATAAAATCATTACAAAGAGACAGGAATGCACCTACATATTAATAAAGGTAATGAGACTCAAGGAGGAAATCACAGCAGTTAATATTTATGTGCCAAACAATGGAACAGCTAAATATGTTCAACACTCTTAGGCTACCAAAGACTGATCCACAGTGGGAGACTTTAGCTCTCTACTCTCACCCGAGGACAGGTCAGCCAAACAAAGTATCAGCAAGAAGATTCTGTATAAAATGGTACCATGACCTAAATGGACTCAATAGACATGTTCAGAATATTTCACCCGCCAGTCTCACGATTCACATTCTTCTCAGCAGCCCATGGTGCCTTCTCCAAAAGAGACCATATCCTAGGACGACTGAGAAAATACTAAAAGACTGAGGTAACTTCCTGCCGCCTATCTATCACGATGGAATTAACCTAGATCTCAACAGCCAAAGACACCACAGAAAACACTCAAACTCAGTGGGGTTGAACAACAGACAGGTTGCTGAAGAAATGAAGGAAGAAGTCAGCAGTTCCTACAAATTCAGTGAAAACAAAAACACATCTTATCAGAGCCTCAGGGATTCTGAAAAGGCAGTACTAAGAGGAAAAGTTCATAGCTCCACGCAGGTGAACAAACCAGAACCAGGGCAAGTAAGGAACCTCACGATGCAACTAAAGCTTCTGAAAAAACAGAAGCAAACCAAACCCGAAATACCAAAGTGAGATTAGGCATAACTCAATGAATTAGAGACGAAAATAACTATACACAGAATCATCAAAACAAAAAGCTGGTTCTGTATAAAAACAGAAAATTGAAAGACCGTAGCTTAGGTGACAAAAAAATTAAAGAAGAGATCCACATCAATGAAATTAGAGATAGCAAAGTTAACATCACAACCAACATCTAAGAATGGTTTTGAAGGACTACTTTCAAAATCCCATACTCTAATAAGATGGAAAATCTAATAGGTTGGATAAATTCTTAGAGACATGCAAGCTGCCAAAGCAGAACCGAGAAGATACGCATCGCTTAACCAGACCCATCACACACAATGAGATACAGGAAGGAAGTCATACAGTGTCTTCCAGCAAGGAGTAGTCAAGGTTCCAAAGGATTCACAGCTAAATTCTACAAAACTGTATGACCTAACACCAGTATTCCTCAAACTTTTCTCAGTAAAAGAAATAGAAAGGTCACTACCAGTCAGATGTTATGAGACAAGGACCCAGTGAAGAAAGATAACTACAGAGACTAATCTCTTTGATAAACAAAGATGCAAAACTCCTTAATAAAACACTAGCCAACAGAATTCAACTAATAAGAACATTGTACACTATGATCAAGTGGGCTTTATCCCAGAGATGAAATTAAGGTTTAACAGATGTAAGTCAGTAAAGATAATAATCACATGATCATGTTAATAGATGCAGAAAAAGCCTTTGACAAATCTAACATCTGTTTGTGTTAGAAACTCTAGAGAAGCTAGTGATAAAAGGAACATACCTCAACATAAAAAGGTATATATGACACCAACAGCCAATATCATCGTAAATGGGGAATAACTAAAACCATTTCTTCTAAAATCAGGACTAACACAGGAAAAGTTTCTGCTCCTTTTCATTATTATTCTGGAATTCCTAGTCAGGGCAATCGAGAAAGAGAAACATAAAAGGGATTCACATAGGGATAGAAGAAGTCAAACTATCCCTATATGCAGATCACATAATCTTACCTATAAAGAACCTGAGAGACTCCATCTCCATGCTCGTAGAGCTGATCAATAATTTTGTCAAAGTAGCAGAATCACAGAAATCCAAAGCCTTTCTGTATACCAACAAGCCACAAACAGAGACATCAGGAAAACAATTCCATTTGCAATAGGCTTTAAAAATCATCTATCTATCTATCTATCTATCTATCTATCTATCTATCTACCTACCTACCTACCTAGTAAGTAAAAGACCTCTATAGTGAAAACCATAAAAATCTGAAGATGACATCAGGAAATAGAATGACTTCCATGTTCATGGCTAGGTGGAATTAGTGAAGATGGCCAAACTGCCAAAATTGATCTACAAACTTAATGTAATCTCCATCAAAATCCCAATGACATTCTTCACTGAGAGAGAGTAAATAATCCCCAAATTCATATGGACCAACAAAAGTCATCAAATAGCTGAAATAATCTTAGGCAAAGAAAAAAAAAAGCAATGCTGGTGGTATCACAACCCCAGACCTCAAACTGTACTACAGAGCTATAAAACAAGAACAGCTTGGTACTGGCACAAAAACAGGCCCCCGAATAAAGCTATACACTTACAATTATCTGATATCTGGTGAGGGAGCCAAAGATAATACAGTGAAAAACAGGTAGTCTCTTCAATGGTTGGTGTTGGGAAAATGGAATCCACATGCAGAAAACTAAAATTGGATCCCTGTTTGTCATCATGCACAAATATCAACCCAAAGTGCATCGAAGTCCTCAGCATCAGAACTGAAACTAGAACCTCTGCAAGAGGGAGTGGAGAAACACTGGAACCATGGGCACAGGCAGCAAGCTCCTGAAAAGAGTCCCAGGGGCGCAGCACCTAGGAGAGAGATTTGACACGTGGGACAACACCAATAGAAACAGTCTCTGCATAGCAAAAGACGTAGCTACTAAAGTAGGAAGACACCATCGGACTGGGCGAGTATCTTCATCAGCAATACATCTGACATACGAAGAGCTCAAGAAATTAACCCCTCCCAGGCCTGTGGGCGGCAAATCCTAGGGTTGGAGTGCGTCCCCGAACAGAAGGGCTTCCATGCCCCGTGTCAACCACATCGTCCACTGGTTAACTTCATGCCACACCCTGACTGCAAAGCCCGTGCCGCTTCCCGACCACAGGAGGACGCCGCCCATGGGCCGCTCTTTGGAAGCATGCGGGTCTGCTCTCATTGTTGTCGGCTGCTGGTGACATGCGTGGCACTGTGGCACTTCTCTGTGGCCCACAGGAGTCAGGTCCCACAGCCTTCGTGCAGGAAGAACCATGGCCATATTTCCTGACAGCTCTGAGATGGCTCCCTAATAACCGCCTCCATTCTTACAAGTACCTCCCGTTCTTAAACGGAAAGGTCACCTTTCCAACCACCGTGCATTCTCTGTCCACTTGGATTTTCTCTGTCCATTCGCCCAGGGAGATGAATTTGACAAGGTTAGACGCATTGGGCGATCCAAGTGCCCAGCCAAACAGGAAGCAGACTCATTCAATTAGTTTATTAAACACACCCGAGGGCTTGGCACCAGGCGTGGCCATCAAGAGTCTTGGGGTAAGCGCTTGACAGCTTTCAGCTCCAGAAGTGAGATGGATGCTAACCAGAGTCCAGGCAATTCTGGAACAGAAGTATGGAAGGAATCCTGCCTTGGCATCCACACCAGAGCATGTGCCTAGAGCCCACTGTGGAGATCCAGACACTCACGGGAAGTCACCTAGGAAGACATGGTTTCGGTGGTATGTTCAAGCTTAGGGGAGATACTGAAAAAAGATGAGATCAAAGGACATCATACTGAGTGAGACAAGCAAAGCTCAGAACACCACACTTTACTCCTATGTGGAGGTTAGACCTAAAAGCTACATAGTAACAGACATGTGCATTTACCCATCCGTCCGTCCATCTGTCCGTCCGTCTGTCCATCCGTCCATCCATCCGTCCATCCATCCATCCACCCACCCATCCGTCCATCCGTCCATCCGTCCATCCGTCCATCCGCCCATCCGCCCATCCGCCCATCCGCCCACCCATCCATCCATCCATCCATCCACCCACCCACCCACCCACCCATCCATCCATCCATCCAATCCATCCATCCATCCACCCACCCATCTATCCAATCCATCCACCCATCCATCCATCCGTCCATCCATCCATCCGTCCATCCGTCCATCCGTCCATCCATCCACCCATCCATCCATCCACCCATCCATCCATCCACCCATCCACCCATCTATCTGTCCGTCCATCCATCCATCCGTCCATCCGTCCATCCATCCATCCACCCATCCATCCACCCACCCACCCACCCATCCATCCATCCATCCAATCCATCCACCTACCCATCCATCCATCCATCCATCCATCCAATCCATCCATCCAATCCATGCACCCACCCACCCATCCATCCATCCAATCCATTCATCCACCCATCCATCCATCCATCCATCCATCCAATCCATCCATCCATCCATCCATCCATCCAATCCATTCATCCACCCATCCACCCATCCATCCATCCATCCAATCCATTCATCCACCCATCCATCCATCCATCCATCCAATCCATCCATCCATCCATCCATCCATCCATCCATCCATCCAATCTAGCCATCTAAATAATTGTATATGGTTAAACACAGATTGTGAATCTAATCAAGGAACTGTGTAAGAAGAGAAGGGGAAGGGAAAGGAAAAAAGGGGTGAATAATTTTAAATACATGGCAAGGGGCTCCAACTAAAGCTGTTGACCCATAGGATGAAGGGATGGGGAAGAGAAACAGGCCTTCTGGGAGGAAGTGCTCGTCCAAAGGGATGGACTAACAGGAGGAAAAATACAGTCAGTCTATTGGTCACTATGAAACCAGAACAATGAAACCTGTTGAAGTGGTTTTGGGGAAGGTGGAATGGGGGAAGGAGAGTAATAGAAGGGGCAAGGTTGACTGAAATATACTGTGTATGTGTGGGAAAGGTGACAATAAAATCTCCCCCAGACAGCTAGTGCACAGTAATTAGAAATACAATAAGACTAACCCACTGCTTTGATCAGATGGCTTTGGTCACCTGGTTTTGATGTATAGTTTATTTTTCTGCTGGCAAATACGCAGGAATTTTGATTTCACATTTCACCTTCCTGCCCCTTCCAGGGCTGAGCAGGACCAGATGACAGGGGGAACTCTGCTTGACTGTGCATCCAGCCCCTGGCCCACGACCTGGAGCCCCGCGCAGACCTGCCACACCTGTCACTGCACCCAGCGTCCTGCCCCGCATCTCACACCTGGAGCCTTACCAGAACCTCACCATGCCCGGTCCCTGCTGGACCTCACCACTCCTGCAGCCACACCACTGGCTCGCTCTGTCTCACCAGATAAAGAAGCTTTCTCCAGGCTTCTTCCAGAACCAAGGGATTGATGGATCCTGGAATAAATCTGGTGACAATGGGGAAGGCCCTTTCTTCTTCCAGAGCGCCACTGAGTCCAGATAGTGTAGAAGTGGGAGTTGCAATGTAGTCTTAATAAATTAGCTGGCCTTTTGACCTTGGTACATGTGATTTTAAAGTTAAGTTCTGTTCCTGAGGTTTTAAGCATGCTTAGCCTAACTCCATCCTTCTGCTTCTGTGGGCGGGCAGCTCGGGGTGGACAGGCCATCTCCCTAGAGTGATAGTGGCTCAAGGTTGGACTCAGGCCACAGATGACAGCAGCCAGCACACACGCAGACTCCTCACCAACTCTCAGAGGCCATTTCACAGGCCACCATGCTCCACAGAGGTGGAAGGAAGCAGGGCATCAGCTCAGTGCTCTCGTCTCCCACTCTGTCCCACTTACTCCCTGCTTTCTACCAAGTTGAGTGGTGGAAACCTTGGTCTGAGAAGAGAGTGTCAGGACTAGTCCCCTGCTGGTCCCCTGCTGGCTGGCTCTGCCCAGCTGGGCTGCACAGTGATGGGGAATTCCCAGCTTACCGTGACTGGGGGATGCATTTACCTGTCCCCCACCAGCGCGTGTGGAATGCTAAGGTGACCCGGTGTTCCCTGAGCCGGCACGGCCAATCTTCAAGCCATCTGACCCGGCAGGTGGAGAGCGCTCTGTGGAGGGCTGAAGGACTGCCAGGATCAGCCTGCAGAGGTTTACCTGACAAACTCCTCCATTTACGTTGTAATTAACTGCCTGCCTCAGTAATCAAACGGTTTCTCTTGCCATAGGATAAATCTCAGGTTTCGGTCAGGGGAACAACCAGGGAATTAAGACAAAAGGTTAGTGCTAGCATGTAACAGAGGCTGGGCGAGGCGGGGCGGGGCGGGGCGGGGCGGGGCACGGCCGGGGCGGGGCGGGGCGGGGCGGGGCGGGGCGAGGCTGGGTTTCCAGGCCAGCATGCTGCCATTCCTGAGGAGGTTGGAAGTTCTCATTTCTGAGGGTGACCAGATACCGCCTGGAGCCCGTGCTCCATTCAGCCCTGTCCTTCCTTTAAGACCATGGGTGTTTCTACTAGGGTGTGGCCAAGTGGGGCTCATGATGGGGCTGTCGAGAGCTCCATGGAGGGAGCTCACAGAACGAGGCCGGGGGGTCAGCGCAGCATGGGACCCAGTGGCCAATCACCTATTCATTCAGGAGAAAGCCATCTCTGAAGGAAGAGAGGGGAGCAGCCATTGCTCAGGGCATCGACAAAGCCTGGAGTGAAGCTCTCTGGATGGAAGCTTGACGCTCGTGCTTATTTGATTGTTTATTCATCTGTCTGTTTTTGGCAGGGTGGAGGCCCAAGCCGAGGGAAACTCCACGTGGGTGCCACACCCGAGTGACTGTGTGGGAGCCCAGCGCTGCCCCCAGCTCCTCGCAGGCCTCACGGTGACTGGGAGCAGTGCTGGAGAGGAAGACGCAGCTGGAATCACACCACCTGTGTGAGGCCGGCCGGGAGCAGACATCCACAGGAGGCGAGAGGGCGAGCGTGGCGTCTGCCCACACAGTGACTCAGGGGACAGGGAAGAGTGACAGGACCGCAACGTGGGTGGCTGTCCAGGGCCAGCCTCCAGGACCAGCAGCTCCGGGAAGGCACGGATGAACAGAGCTGGGAGAGCAGGCACCCAGGCCCCTGGGACGGCCAGGCAGGAAACGGGCCCCTCCTCTGCAACCTCTTCATAGGCCACCAATGCCACCACCGTGACACAGACTAGGGAAGGAGCATGGCACTGGCTTGTCCTGCCCTGAGGATGCCGGCCTGGGACAGCACAGATGTCCACGCCATGGGATGGGTTCAGAAGCAGGAGCAGCAGGCTAGGGAAGGTCGGGGTGTGGTTTGGGTTGTACTTCTGACTCTCCATATGGCTGTATGTGGGAACTGAGGCCTTACAGAGTGATCCAGGAGCGTGAGGTCCTGGGCAGGTCCAACACGGCAGTGTCTTCCTAGGAAAAGGGGGCATGGAGGATGAGAGGGGGCTGCACTGGGGACAGACACAGGGGCTGGGCAGGGAAGCCTGTCTGCAGGCCGGAAGCGAGGCTGAGGAGAGGGAAGCCAGCCTTGCCCACCTCCTGATCCCTGACTCCACCCTCTAGACAAAGATGAATGTTGTGCTCAAAGCCAACTTGTCCTGCTCTGTCCGTCTGGAGGTCTGTGCTGGGCCCCGTCCTGGTGGCGGCAAGCTTTCCGCTGCGCTCTCAGGCCCTCCCCAGTACGGCTAAGCCCAGTGATAGGATATGATGCTTCCACATTTTGCCTGCCTTTTTTTTTTTAGGATTGCCTAATTACCTTGAGAACATCTATTAATCTCATCACTGCTGCCAACTCAATCAGGAAGCTTCATTTACAATTCTGTAAATTGTTACTGCTTCCAGCTGCCCAGGCTCTCACCTCCGAATCCTCGGCATCTCAAGAGCAGACCTGGCAGGGTCGCCTGCCCCAGCCCCCTGTCAGTCCCTTGACTAGAGGGCTTGGAGGACCATGGACAAGGCAATGCTGCCATCCCCGCTTCTCCGTCCCATCTGGGGACACAGAAAAGACTTTATACCAAAACCAAGTCTCTTAGCAATGCTCCCATTGAGGGAGGAGTCAGGGATCCAGGCCTGAGCCCCATTCCTCCAGCCTTCCACCCAGAAAGACCTGTGCCCACTGAAGCCCCTCAGTGCTGCCTCCTTCCCTGGGGGCCTCCTTCTCCCCCAGAGCCTCCCTCCCCCTCCCCCGGGGCCTCCCCTTCCCCCTGCGCCTCTCCATTTCAGTCTATGGAAAGGGGACTTCTACTCCAAATGCCAGGGACAATGGCAAAAGACCCATCTGCAAGTGAAGAATGTGCAGGCATCCAACTGAGAAGGGGGGCTCACACTGAAGGACCCACACTTGTCCAGAACCACACACTCAGTGGTAGTGGAAGGACGCAAGCCAAGAACATTCCAGGATGCTTCTCCATGAGCGACGCGAGGAGCTGATTACAGAACACAAAAGCAGAAGAGCAGCAGGCACCACACCTATGCATTTCGTCTGCTCTGTACACACGTTTTACATGAAAGTGATCTGACTCGGGGAGGGGTAGGATGGGGGGGAGTGTTGAAATCACTGCTGCCCAAACCCGCCAGGCCTGTCTCACAGAAAGCTTCATGGCAGTCTGAGGAAGGAAAGACAGCGCACGTGAGGCTAGTCACACAGCTAAAGAGGAGCCATCCTGAGCAGAAATGAGTGCAATTAGCAATGAGTAGCTATTTGGTTGTAAGATGCTTTCGCTGCAGCCTTTCCATGGTCAAGTTATACCTCCTCCCCACATGCTCATTCCATGAGCGCCGGCCACAACGAGGCACATTCAGGTAAGTAAGCCCCATTCTTATAGACAGAATACATGTGTATATAGATATATAGAGATATATAGATATGTAATGTATGTATGTATACATTGCCAGTACTGAAACTCAGGGCCTCACATTTGCTTGGCTGGCACTCCACCGCCTCAGCTGTGCCTCCAGCCCAGCTTTTTGCTGGTTAGTGTGGAGATGACATCTCATGGACTTTTCTGCCTGAGCTAGCTCCACGCTGCCATCCTCTAGATCTTAACCCTCCGCATCGTTAACAGTATGAGTGTGAGCCAACGGAGCTCGCTAGATAGCCGCGGGTTTAAGGGTGAACACCCTAGAGCTTCATCAACCATGAATCTTAAAGTGAAGAAGAACAAATCTACACGGAAGGGTTACCAGAACTCAGACAGCACGAGAGGCGGTGTCTGTGTGGAGGCTCCAAAGCCCTGCCCCTGCCTGCCGGCACGTCAGCAGAAAGTGCCCAACAACAGCCCCGTGGACAGACGCTGCCTGTCTCTTGCAGGAATGGGAGCAGGGGCCTGGGCTCTGTGGACACTGGTATGAGGAGCTCCTTCTCCTCCTCCTCCTCCTCCTCTAAGCCGGAGCTTCAGCGGGGCCATCACACTCGCATTCCTGGGCAGGAATGAGGAGAAATGGAACAGCTCAAGCGTCGATGTCGAGTTGTCTGAGGAGTGTGGATTTTCCTCTGCCTGTGCGTGGCGTGTGCCCACACAGGTCTGCAGGAGGCAGGAGCTGTGGGGTGGCGTGTGAGAGGCCTCTGGAGGGAGAACGGTGGAGGTCCCCATCTGCAGCATCGCGGCAGTGGTCCCGAACTCTGCCTCCCTGACAGCTTTCTGCGGTGCTCCTTTCCCTTCTGATGAAAGGGACCCTGAAACCAGGCTGTGCCCATCTCCCCTGAGGTTTCTGGATCCTCTCCTGCAGGACACACTGCCCAGCCCTGGAGCTCAGCCACAAAGCCTCACAGAACTGACTTTTGCCGCTAGCTGGGGACATGAGTGTTTCTTCCCTCTTGCTACAATGGAGCAAGTCTTTGAGGCACTCAGAACTCTCAGGCACCGCCCGTCTGTTGCGGTGGGGCAGCCCTAGTGCTCTAGGAGGGACATCCCTCCTCCCCATCGCAGCCCTAGTGCTCTAGGAGGGACATCCCTCCTCCCCATCGCAGCTTGTGGATGAGGGCAGAACCACCCCTCCTGTAGGGGCTGGAGCCTGCGCTCTGGCCGGGGCTGGTCCACTACGGATGGGGGAGCTCCACGTCACCATGGAGGGCCTGTGCACGCTGTGCCAACCACCCCGGCTGGGACACAGACCACTTCCACTGCCGTTTGGTTCAGGAAATCAGGAGACAGATTTCCTTGAGAACAGGAGCCTCTCAAGCCCTCTGCCTCTTCCTCAGGGGAAGGGCAGAGGACGAGCAGGTCCCTGATATGGTTGAGCACAGCACCAAGCAATCGCCATACCCCCTTGTCCTCCAGTGGTCTCCGTGTGCCTCATCACCACCTCCCTGCCCCCTGGGTCCCACCCAGAGCAAGGAGTGGGAGGCAGGCTGTGCGTGTCAGGGTCATGGAAGAACTGAGGTCCTGCTCTGGGGGTCGGGGGGTCCCGCTGGGGGAGTCAGGGGTCAGGAGAACCTGAGGTTCTGCTGTGTGGGTCAGGGGTCCTGCTCTGGGGGTCGGGGGGTCCCGCTGGGGGAGTCAGGGGTCAGGAGAACCTGAGGCTCTGCTGTGTGGGTCAGGGGTCATGGAGAATCTGGGGTCCTGCTGTGGGGGTTGGGGGTCTCAGAAGAGCCTGAGGCTCTGCTGTAGAATTTGGGGGTCACAGGAGATCCTGAGGTTTGGGGTGCCTTGCCCTGGCCAGGGTGTTGAGGTTCTATTCCTGATTTCCTATATGAAGGTCATTAGAGACCAACCAAACACACATACACATACACATCAGATTAGCAGACAAACCGTTTCCATGGAAACCTTTGGACAAGAGCATCCTGGCAATCGGCATTAATTTATTTTTCCCAGCCTCCTTGGAGTCTGCTCCCTGAAACACAGGGTCTGCCAGCTCTCTAATCTGTGGCATCCTTTGAAATTCCATCCAGTATGTGTTGAAGCTGAGCCAATTAATGTGAGGAGAATTGGGTGAGCCCAAAGAAGCTGGCAGGACTGTGTTTACCAATTAGTTTTTTTATGATGCTAATGTTGCCCACCATGCAGCAAGAAGAAAAGCTAGCTTTCCTGAATATGAAACTGTTAATTGCGTTTTCAGAGACACAGCTACAAGGTGAGACTAATCGTACAAATGATAACGAGGCTTTGCCACCTACGGGGCTTGGCTATCGCTCTTGCCGTGATCTGTATTAAAACAGTCCTTGTCCGTCTTTGCAGGAAAGGAAAACATAGCGTTTGGTACAATCATCCGCACTTAAAGAGAAAAGCATGTGTGCGCATGGGAAACAATAGAAAGGACCATTTTCGTTCTACTCAGATTAATAGTGTTAACGAACACCAAGGCCGAGGGCAGGGCCCTGCCTCTTGAAGTGCAGTCCTGCTCTGGCGTTACAGGGAGGTGAGTCTGCGCACGACCAGCGCCAGCACGCTCTGACAAGTGCAGCTCCAAAGGGCCACGACAGCTCCCCAGGATTGGCTCACCCTGCGGGGAGCAGCAGAGGCCCCCCAGAATTCCTAAAGAGCGGCTTCTGAGGCTCCCAGTGCCCTGCACCTCCAGCTAGCAGGAAAACCTGGGAGGGCAAACAGGCACCCAGCACACAGGAACAGCCTCTGCCCAGCTCCACACTGTGCTCAGAGAATGCCATGGAGACTGGGCACCGGCAAGCCCAGGGCTGAGTTCACAGTCAGGGCCGGGATGCAGGCGGGGGGTGGCCAGGTCACAGGGTTCCATTTGGGCCTTCAATACCCTATACAAATTTGTTCTGGCCAGCGCGGTGGCTCTGCAGTCCTAGGTGGTGGAATGCCAAACTGGCTTTGGGCTGCTGTCTCCCTGCCTGTGGCCCCAGGACACCCAGGCCAATGAGAGCCACTTGACGCTCAGGCTGCCTGTCTCACGGTGGAAGGTTTTGATTCTTCTTCCTAATGTGCAGTCTTTAGCTAAATTACTGAGAACTGCAACCAAACATATCTGGATTGGCATATGCCAGAAGAAAGAAGGAAGCTGGTGTAAAAGAGGCTCCCTCTAGTTGTGCCTTCCGGGGGAAGGGGGGGAAGGAGAGGAGACGCAGACTCAGGAGCGTGGGCCACCACTGGAAAACACACCTCATTATGCAGCGCTGCTGCTGCTTCTTTACTTTCTTTTTTCCTGAAAGATGGAGGAGGGGGTGAACTCAGCTCGTGTTTCACAGTGAAGCCTTCCTGGAGGACCACTTCTGCTGGTGCCTGGGGAGCTGGCATCTAGCAGGACTGGGGCTCTGGGGGGTGGCCATTTGCTGCTGGCAAGAGGGCTGTGGCCTGCCTGTTGCGGCAGCCTTAGCCTCGGTGCCAGCCAGGCACCACAGTCCCTAAGCAGGGCCATCTTGTTGGAGGCCAGGTTCTCCTCACAACCAGCCAGGCCAGGCCCACCCAGGCCTAGAGACTGCCATTCCGCGCCCACCGTGAGCCTTCTGCACAGTGCTTAGCTTCTGGAATGCGTCTAGAGCAGGTGCCCTGCTCCCCTCAGCACAGGCAGGTCAAGGGTGTCCCTCCCCGCCCCCCACAAGTGTGTACGTGTGAACTTCACTAACACTAGCGATGCAGCTGATATGCTGCCTCACGGCCTCCATGTGTGACTTCACAAACACTCGTGACACAGCTGGCACACCACATACGTGTGGATTTCACTGACACGCCACCTCACAAGTCTGTACATGTGGAACCAACTCACCACCCATCAATGCATCTGTACTGAACATGTCAGTTGATTACTCAAAATTACTCCCTGAACAATACAATAAGCCACAAATTCCTAACATGCACACCGCATTAGGTATTGTAAACAGAAGTCTAGAAGTGACTCAGCCATACAGAGGCTGTGCATAGGTTCTGAGCAAACACTGCCCATTTGACATCACAGTCTTGAGTGCCCCAGGACACCCACATCCCCAAGATCCTGCGGCCAGCAGCCCTGAACAGCTGTGCACAGAGAACGAGGGGAATGCAGGGGCTGCCAGAGGCATGGGGGCACGAGGGCACGGGGGCACGGGGGCAGACCTAGAGACGTCCTGCAGAGGCAAGGGGGCACGGGGACAGGCCTAGAGACGTCCTGCAGAGGCAAGGGGGCACGGGGACAGGCCTAGAGACGTCCTGCAGAGGCAAGGGGGCACGGGGACAGGCCTAGAGACGTCCTGCAGAGGGGAAGGGAGGAAGGCAGAGATGAGATCCTTCCAGCAGAGGCTTTGGTACAGGAGCCCCTTCCGTGAGGGGTGGCGGGCCTCTCTGGAGTCAGGGCCAGAGGCCAGGGGTAGCTCTCTGAGCTGTCTTCAGTTCAGGTGCCTGGGCCACCAGAAGAGCCAGGAAATGCATGGCTGATGAGGTTCCCACAGTGTCTAAGGCTGTGGCAGAAGTAGATGCACAGGAGGAAGTACAAGGATAAAGCCCCAGAGAAGCCTATTTGGCCAGCCCTGGCCTCCGAGAGTGGATGCCAGCAGGAAGGCTCAGTGGGCTTTACAGGAACCCCATCCTCTCTACCTGCCTTCACCTCCCCACAAGGCAAAGCAAGCACCTCAGAGCCCCCAGCCCTGGGGCTCTCTGACCGTGGAGTTGCAGCCCTCAGGCTGTGAGGGCAATACTTGCGGGCTAGGCTACTCCTGCTCAGTCCAGTTTCACGCAGGGCAGGAAAGATAATGTGTAAAACTTTACACAAAGGCAGTGGCTGATCTTGTGCCAGATCCACCCTTTAGAATCACCAGTTCTTAAAGCCAAGAGCACAGAAAAGGGGTCTGTGGGGAAGCTCCTTCCCCACCACACCCTCGTCCAGAGCTGCCTGGGCTCCACTTGGCAAAGGCCCTGCCATTTATGCCTCCACTACAAATGTAGGGAGGGGACGGATTCAGAATGGCTGGGACCGTGACGGATGAGGGCAGCCGGCAGGACACCTTCACTTCTGCTCCTACGGTCTCCCCATGCTGCTTCCCATTTTCCTCTTCCAAATGCACGTTCTCCTTCCCAAAAGCCTTTTGTGAATAGATTTCAGTTACCCTTCACCAGAAACCCAAGTGAGCCCCCTGGTTTAGTGCAGAATCCACCGCAGACACTGAACAGGGCTCTGGAGCCCCTCCCGCTGCACTGAGCGCCGGCGCAGGCCCCTTCTGTAAGGGTGGTTTTGTCTGTGAAGGTGCAGCCAAGCACATGATGCCTGGCGGGTACGCACGCAGCTCTGGTCAGAAGGGCCTCCTCTGAGGAGGCTCAGAGAGGAGTCAAGAACTTCCAACCACTGCCCGGGTTGGAGCACTGCCAACGACAAGAAGGAAAACAGAGATGGGTCTGGATTTCAGTGACCTCGGCCCGTAGGTGAGAGAGCTGCTCTCTACGCGTGTCCGGCTCAGCGGTGAGAACACAGGACTGTGGGGGCAGGGGGCACCGTGGTGTGTCCTCCTCACTGGCCTCTGACAGGAACCACCAAAGCTGTGGAGCCTCTTTCGCCCCAGTCAGATGCCCACCTGCCGCTGGCACGGGGGCTCAAGAATGTGAGCCACCTGGGAGGCAGGCAGACTGCGGTGTGAGGCCCCACCAGGCCCACACGTAAGAGCCCTTCTCAGCCAGTGACCGGCAATGCTAGTGCAGGCCTGCCACGCCAGCCGCCCTGGAGGCTGAAACACGAGTGAAACATGGTGCCAGGCCAGGTGGGCAGAAAAATGGGCGAGACTTCAGCTAGAAAGGAAAACCTGCAGCAGGCCAATCATGGTCAAGATTCATGCCTGGCCAGGAAGCAAGGCAGTATTGCAAAGATAACGAATCACAAAGGGCTGAAGGCACGGCTCGGCAGGAGAGTGGCTGCCTAGCAGGTCCAGGTCCCTGTTCTGAGAAGACAAATCAATAACTAAAAGGCCCGACTGTACCCAGGCGGACGGTGTTACAGCTAGAATAGACATCATGGCCAGCAGCAGTCCCTTCATCCCAAAGCCAGGGTGTCTGAAAAACTGCTCTGACCGGATTGGCTGGCCAGAGCAACAAGATACCCAGTCACTCTATTCCAGGAAGCAGATCAACCAACCAGGAGACAGCGCCACCCATCCACCCAACAGGCACCCCCAGTTTAAGGATCTCTAGCAAAATGCAGGCACTTAAAATTTATAAAGAAAAAAATGCCAAAAGATCATCCGTGTGTGTGAAGAAGGCTTCAGGAGACTCCAGCCAGATGCTCGGGGCCCGTGGGACGGCACGTTATGTGGTGGTGTTGACAGAAGCTCATTCTGGGCTGTCCTGTCTGCCCCACGCAATCCTCCCCCTTCCAGAGGCGGTCACAATGGGGAGAGAACCCCAGAGCTGTCGAGTGGAGAGAGAACTTACGTTCCCAGGAAAAACAGATAACAGAGGAGGCTAGCACGGGGGCTTGCAGAGGGTCAGACCACCTCTGGCCAGAGCTACAGTCTCCTGGGGAGACGTCAGCTACTCTGAGCATTGACCAGGTTCCATCCACTGTTCCTTCCACTGCTGCTACTGAATGTAGAAAAAACCCTACACACAAATACCTTAACATTTCGCTTTAAAAAGAAACAAAATCTTGTGGGTCCCAAGGACTGACGTGCCTTGAGTTCTGCTGGTGCCAGGGTTTTTACAACACTCAGAATCAACCAAGCTCTACAACAGCCACATCAAGCTTCTACAACAGTGAGAAACAAAGTTTCTAAAACAACCCTAATCAAGCTTCTACAACAGCCAGAACCAAGCTCTACAACAGCTTCCACAACAGTCAGAGTCAAGCTCCACAAGTCAAAATCCTCTTTCCTGGCGGTGGTACTTAAGGGAAGTAGCGCAGGTCACGTGCACCTGGCCACACACAAAGCCAGAGCCAAGGAATGTGCAGCTGAGTGTCTGTGTGTCAGGAGCCCAGCAGACTGGAGGGCCTGCTGGGGGACAGGCAGAGGGCCGCTCAGCAGGGAAGACCTGCTGCTTTCCCACCCCACTCTGGGCCCCACTCGTCAGTGTGAGATAAGCCACCTTTCAGGGCTGAGGCAGGAGATGGGCCTGGGCGAGGGACTGGCCTCGGCAGTGCCTTGAGAGCCCACGGCTCCACCCCGGGAGGCAGGCTGGGCTCTCAGACCCGGCGTTGTACAGCGGGAGGCCTGGCCTCTTCCTCCAGAGCCAGAGGGGTCTCCAGCAGCAGCAAGCCGCAGAGCTATGCACACATGTGTGTTTGCATCTCTCTCCTCAGCTGATGACCGGCAGTAAGATTTAGAAGCAGAAACATGGACATTGAATAAAAACTAAACCACTTTGCAGGCTGCGCTGTGTGGAGGGAATGCTTTGTGTGGTAATTGACACAGGCTTGGGAAGAAACGCCTGGAAAGGAGCGGGCCTGTGGATTAGCCCCGCAGACATTCAGGTCCAGAGCGGATTGTGCCTCCATTTATTTCCTATTGTATAGGTCTTATTTTTCTTCCAGTTCCTTTCTGTAAGGGAGGCCGCAGCGGTGACTGGCAGTCAATAGGTGGCTTTGAACGCGGCCCACACAGGAGGGGCGGCCTTCCTTGACCCCTGGGCTGGCTGCACACGGTGCAGGGCGGGGCTGCAGTGAGGACCCCGGTCACACAGCTGGACCTGCGATCCTTTTGTCTTCACAGCCCTTTTGCTGTCCAGAACCCACCCACACTTCTCCCCAGATGCCTGTTGGACCTTAGTGGGCACTGCAGGGTGGGCAGCCCAGCCGTGGCTGTTCTATCTGGGACTACTGGTTGGCCACAGACTCCTTGTCCCGTCCCTCTGCAGGTCAGCCGCCATGAGGGAAGCTCCCACCTCACCCCTGCTTGCTCAACAGGCCAGACCCCTAGCTCAGCACAAGCCCCGCCATGGGGCTCCTTCACGCACACGCAACCCTCCACCCCCCACACCACCACGGCCCCAGGCCAGATTTCCAGTGAGAAAGTGCAGGGACCTGGGGTGTGCTTAACCGGACACCAGGAGACAGGGCATGATGGTCTCGGGGGACGTGGCATCTGTGGAGTGTGTGGACCCCCAACCACGACACCTGGTTTCTGGAGACAGGATGGAGTCACCTCACGTGTGCAGGGAGGGGAAAGGTCAACTATGCGATGTACCGTAGACATTCATTCACAGCACCATGGACGTGGCAGCATTTTAAGGAGAGAGCTGGAGAGTAGAAGCAGCATCCAGATCAGGAGGAGCTGGTCACGGTTCCTCAGGCGTCCTTCTCACCCCCAGTCACACACCCTGCTCCATGATCTACAACTAAGATGAGTTTCAAATGACACCGAAGAGACTCACCCTCATCCCGCAGCCACTACAGAAATCAGACTTAAACAAGAAAACGTCTGCTTTTCAACTTTCGCAATAGCCCCAAAGAAAATAAAGTACCTAGGAATTAACTAAGAATATAAAGGACCTTTTTGATGAAAACTTTAAAACCCTGTAAAAGGAAATTAAAGCAGAACTGAGGAAATGGAAAAACCTCCTATGCTCCTGGATTGGAAGAATCAACATCGTGAAAATGGCAATCTTTCCAAGGGCTATCTACAAATTCAACGCAATACCCATCAATATCCCAATGTCATTCTTTAAGGAAATAGAAGAGGCAATCCAAAATTTCATATAGAACAATAAAAGACCCCGTATAGCAAAAACACTTCTTAGCAGAAAGAACAGCGCTGGAGGAATTTCAATTCCAAACTTTAGACTCTATTACAGAGCTATAATTCTCAAAACAGCTTGGTACTGGCACAAGAACAGGCCTGAAGCCCAGTGGAATAGAACTGCGGACCCAGATATTAAACCACAGACCTATGGCCACCTAATCTTTGACAAGGGAGCCAAAAAAATAGAATGGAAGAAAGACAGCCTCCTCAACAAGTGGTGCTGGCAGAACTGGTTAAGCACCTGCAGAAAACTAAAGTTGGATCCTTCTTTGTCACCTTGCACTAGAATTAACTCCAAATGGATTAAAGACCTCGAAGTAAAAGCCGATACACTGAAAACTTTACAAGAAGGAATAGGAGATACACTAGGCCTCCTTGGCACAGGTAGAAACTTTCTTAATAAGGACCAAGAATCACAACAAATCAGAAAAAGGCTGGATAAATGGGACTGCATTAAATTGCAGAGCTTCTGTATGGCAAAGGACATAGCTAGCAAATTAACTAGAAAGCCAACAGAGTGGGAGAAAACCTTCACTAACCATACAACGGACAAAGGCCTCATATCTAAAATATATCAACAGCTCAAAAAATTGAATCTCTCCAAAACCAATCTCCAAAGAAACAACCATCCCATTAAAAGATGGGCCAAAGACTTAAAGAGAGTCTTCTCTGAAGAAGAAACAAAAATGGCCTATAGACACATGAAGAAATGCTCAACATCTCTGGTCATAAAAGAAATGCAAATCAAAACAACTCTAAGATTCCACCTCATTCCAGTTAGAATGGCCAGGATCAAGAAAACTAATAACAACAGATGCTTGGAGGGTTTGTGGCCAGGAGGGATCACTACTACACTGTTGGTGGGAGTGCAAACTCATTCAACCACTATGGAAAGCAGTATGGCAGTTCCTCAAAAGACTAAGCATAGAGCTTCCCTATGACCCAGCAATTCCACTACTAAGCATTTACCCAATCATCCAGAAACAAGGACATACTAAATCCACTAGCACAACGATGTTCATTGCAACACTATTTACCATAGCAAAGATATGGAACCAACCTAGATGTCCCTCAGTTGATGAGTGGATCAACAAGTGTGGTATTTGTACACAATGGAATTCTATGCTGCTGTCAGAAATAACGACATCGCCCCGTTTGTAAGGAAATGGAAAGACTTAGAAAAAATCGTATTAAGTGAAGTAAGCCAGACTCAAAGGAACATAGGCTCAATGGTTTCCCTCATTTGTCATAACCAGTAGAAAACTTGGGCTCTACTAGCAGAGATTTGCAATCGAGCAAAATCTAGATACATAAGGCCATACAGTATGATGCTAACTGAAAGGACCTCTAGGATATAGAAACAAAAGCCAAATAATGAGTGATTGTTGTTCTTAATGTACTATGTTATCTCTCATCTCTTTTGCTGTCCCTTGGTTATCTCATATTATTACAATATTTCACTTGTTATCTGATGTATTTTATATGTGCTTAATTGGTTATTTGAAATAGGATAGGGAAGGGGGGAAATCAAGATGAATGGGGGGAGGGAAGGAGGGAAATGGGGACCATGACATGAGAAAGGGTATCAATGTTTGTGAAGTTATGCACCTTCTATCTGGTGAATATAATGCAACCCTTCTATTGATCACAATAAAAAAATTTTAAAAAGACTAAAAATCTTAAGAGAAGACAAGGAGAGAAAGACTTTAGGTTCAAGTTCAGGCTGAAAATGCCTGAAAGCTGGACGTGGCTCCTAGCAATTACATTAAGCACCATGAGACAGATGGACCTACGGGTACATGACCACACCCCAGGGGACCGAGGTTCCCAGAGGGGGTTCCCAGAGTCACAGAACCGCTGCCAGGGGCGGGGATGGCTGGCTGGGCCCAGCGGGGTGACCAGGTGCCTGGGGAGCCCCTGGCCTACGGCAGAGGGCAGAGAAGGCCCCTCTTCCTTACGCTCAACAGAAAGCCATGTTCATGACCCATGAGGGAGGGCCACAGCCTAACCAAGTAAAACAGATGCCCACTCAGATGAAAAACCCTCACGGAGGAGTGCCACAAGGTCGACCTCAGAGGCCACGATAAAATACTACAAACCACAAGAAGACAGTCCATATGAGAGCATTTTGGCAAGATCTCCACAAGAAAGCAAACGTGAGAATTAACAGCATGTGTGTGTGTGCATGCACACAGGAAGCAGCAGGGCTCACTGACAGAACAGGAAAGCCAGTAGACTATGACAAAATCTATAAAATTACCCAGAAGGAAAAGAAAGAAAAAATAAGCATTAGGGATAAAAAAAGTAATGTAAAGATGATGAGGACAAGACTTAAAAAATCACACAAGAATGCCCAGTAACAACAGACTTACAATCATGAAACATAAATGTATGAACAATTTCTCATACATTTCCAAACTGAACCAAGAACAGAAGAATCTGATTATCATATCAAATGTCACATAAATTGGCATCTAAACAAAACAAAACAGAGCAACAAAATAAACTCTACTGCTCAAAAGTTCCAGTTTCTCATCATATTCCTTAAGGATCCAAGGTAGAAGATCAAAACACAGAGCGTGAAGCCTGCATTTGCCAGTAAACAGCAATTACGAGGCAACGATGAGTAATTAGAGCTTGCTTCCCCTTGAGCGGGAAACGACAGACAGGCCCAGTGGGGATGAGGTGAGGGGTGTCGGTTGGTGTTGAGTCCTGGGACCGCATGCCACTGGCAGCGGGGACAACAGGAAGCACAGCACCGAGGCTAGAAGAAGGGAACCTGAACACCTTTACCATACAGTGGGGACAAGAGTTTGAGCAGACAGATTATTTGACTGATTTAAACACGATATAATGGACATCTGTATCAAAATATCACACGGCACTCCATGTGTAAGCTAATACAGATACAAAGAACTTTTATACCAAAAACAGACAGAAATGAAAATGTTCAGACAGTAAAGCCAGTGACAGCTCTGCCTCTGAGCAAAAGAAATTTATTAAAAGAAAGAACAAATTAAACAAATCCTGCAAACCTACTTTCAAAACAAGTTAATATACTTAAATAAGTTTATGGCAAAAATAAACAAATTTTGAGTGACAGAGGAATACCTAAAGTGACAGAGAGCCGTCCGTGCGAGGGCTCCGTCTTACAGACACCAGTTCTGAGAAATGAAGCTACACATTCAAAAGAACTTCAATGAGAAAGTGCAACCTGTTTTCTGAACCTGACACACTCATCTGAAAACTGACGTTGGAACAAGAAACACATTGATAATTTTGAAGAATAGGCAGAGACAGAATTCACTTTCCCTATTGTCGGGCATCACAAACCACCAGCACATCTGACCTGAACACCTACTGGGCGCAGCCCAGCAGCCCTCACAGCAGGCTGAGCCGGTGGTGGGAGGCAGAGCCAGACAGGACATAGCCCTGCCTCCAGCTCACCTCCCCGCCAGGCCCGCGAAGCCTGGGGGCCTGGGCCTGCTAAGGGAGGCTTTCAGCCTTTGGCACTGAGCCCCACCTGGGCTATGGAGAGGCACACAATCACTCTGTATACAGTGTTTGTGCACGCCAGATGTGTTATACAGCAACAGAAAGGGACACAGGATAACACAAAATGAGAAAGTTGAGTGACACAAAAGACCACCAGCCTGGCACTCCAAGTTCCAACCACAGGCCAGAAAAATAAGCCTAACGTGTTAGAAACACAGAACTAAATATGTGGAGACACATGTCGTCACTCCTTGGAGTGACTGTGACCCGAAAGCACAGGACGGCCCCCATCCAAACAGAAAGAGACAGCTCTCAGTCTCAGCGCCTGTCGGCAACACGTCGGAGGGGTTAAATACTCAAGACTTAAGGAGGGAAAGGGCAGCTATTTATACGATCTCACTGTATACAAGCATACAACTGCACCCCAAACCACGCACTGTAATGATAATACTGAAACTTGATGAGAGTAAATTGTTAAAAGTTCTGTATAATAAATCCAAAACGAATGGAACATAGTGAGATCTTTAGTCTGTAATATATACAATACTGTGACAAAGGATCAGCTCTAAAAAATAAATATAGGCAATGCATTATATACAGAACACATATGCAAGGAATCTACATATTATGATACATTTGTATACTTGCAGGTAATATGTATATTTGTGTAACACAGAACATTTATTATATATAACAGTTGTATAAATATGAAGCACATTTATTTCATCATACATGCTTAATATGAAAGTGTGTATTTGTAGAGTAAGCTAATACAAATACAAAGAACTTTTACACTTCCAGTATAAAATGAAAAAAAAATAAACAGATAGAAATGGAAATGTTCAGACAGGCAGCTCACAAAGAAGACACACCTAAACCCTGAATGGGCCCACAGACGGCTGTTCAGCTAGTCATGGTCAGATAAAGCCAGTGACAGCTGTGCTGAGCTGCACTTTGTGGTGTCCCCAGGATAGACTACAATGTCTGATTCAGCGGACAAGGAGACACAACGCCCGCTGGTCCTCAGAGAGTGCTGTGCAGAAATCACGCTGGGTGATCCCCCACTGATGTGAACAAAGCAGAGCCACAGTGGTTATGCAGGTGGACCTTTGAATGGATCCTGGTGGTCACAGAGCCAGGGTGGTCCAGCCCTGAGCACTGCTTCTCCTGGCCCGTCTCAGGAAAGCTGCCTTCCTGGAGCCCTACTGGCCCGGGAGAACAGTGCGCACTCTACCCCTCCAGGCTTCTTGTCCATCTCCAAGACAAGAAGCGGTGCAGGCCCAGACCCAGGCACATGCCCACAGAAACCCGGGCTGCCTCCCTGGTGCAATCACTGTGCAGTCGCTGCAAGGACCTCAAAAAGAACTTCTCAGCCCATCCCTCGAGGAGGAGAAGCCAGGCAAAGGCCCAGCTAAAATGGGAGAATAAAAACAAGGACAAGGGAAAAAATGTTACATCCCAGCAACTCTAGTGAGCAGGAAGCAGACCTGGTGTGGAACTGTCAGCTCCAGGTTCCACAAAGACACAGGGAATCGGGGATACAGGCAAAGCAGCAGGACCTGAATTCAGAGATGGAATCACCAGTTATCATGGCGCATAAGGCACTCATGGAAAAAGTGGGCAACCTGCAAAAACAGGTGTGTGAAGCCAACAGGGGAACACTAAAAACAAAAAGGACCATGACTGAAATGATAAGCAATGAGAAAGAAAGAACAGAATGGAACAGAATATTCAAGCACTCTGGGCATTACCAAGGTATAACCAGTATACAGTACGACTCCAGAAAGAGGAGAAAGAGAAAAAAATGCAGGAGGCCAATGCAGAAGGGTCACAGATTCAGGTCAGGTCAGGTCAGGTCAGCTTAGGAAAAGCTAGGGACAGCCTGTGTCAGAAACAAGGCACAACTGAAAGGCTGGGAGGGTTGCTTACAAGGCCCTGGGTTTCAAAAATATTTTGAAAGCTAGACACTGCCAGTATTCAGTTTCTTGCAAAAACAAAAACATGAACAAAGAGATACTCAGTCTCTGTGTCCTAAAGAAGAGGACCTCTACCCTGTGTGATTTGACACTTCTGTGTTCAGCTCCAAGTCCTGGGTAATGTATGCTTGATCATTCGCCTTGTGATTCTCCAGTTACTCAGCTTCTCCTACTAGGACCCAGTGCCTGGTAAGAAGGCACATTTCCCCCAAGCTATGTCTGGCTCTTTTATTAACTCTTGTACCTCTCAGAGCTCTTATTAGTCAAGTGGTTTTGAATTCTTCCTGTATAGATATTAGCTCTTTTAAGCCTTAGCAAAGAGCTGCCTTGGAGAAAAGGTCTCTACTTACAGATGTATTAAAAGATAGCAGGTGACTCTGAGGTAAGCTGCTGCCTGGAAATACAACCCATCGTAATGTAGACTTCTTTCATAAAGAAATCAGTGAATCCATTCCCAAAATGTGGCAGAAAGGCATCAGAGGCAGGAAAATGTGTGGCCAAAGGGCAGTGTGCCTGTCAGCCATTAACACCCGACCATGGTGGCTCTAAGAAGGGCGAGTCATCTCAAAGCAAAGCAGAGCCACTCCACAATGGCGCAAAGTCAGGTGTACACTGAACTCTGCCTGTCCTCATATTCATCTACTGAACCTGTGTGTATGGAACCCAACTGTGGTCACATACTGGATCTGTGCGTGGACCCCAACTGTGGTCACAGACTGACCCGGGATGGACATCAATAGTTCTCTGTAGCACGTTGTGGAGCAGGGCAGTCCCTGACAGATACTGAGTCATGAACTCAAAACAACAGTGCTCAGGGGACCCAGGAGGACGCCGGGGCTCAGGAACTCTTACAAGGAAGCTACTGCCACCCTTGTCCACCAGAGCTGAAAAAGGAAGAGAAGGATCAGGGAATTCATCAATTCATTGTTCATTTCCTCTTACTTTTTATCGTGAAAATAAACATGGAACAAAGGGCAGGTCTTTATTTAGGAAGGAAATAGGTTTCTGGAAAGAAGTCTGGTTGAAGTACTTTTAAATTGAGGAGAAGGCTGAGGAGGGATGGAGGGAGGGACGAAGGCGAGACTGATCAAGACACACTGCAGTCATAAACTGACAGATGGAATTGCGACCCTCCTGTATAATTGCTGAAAGATGATCATAAAAAGGTCACTGTTCAAAGCAGCATGAACAGAATTACTTTGAAAAGAGTAGAGACGTTCAGTGTTGTAGATTTTCATGCTGTAAAGCATTTTGCTTACATTTCTACCTTGCACGGAATCAAAGGAGCTCATTGACGGCAGGAAGCCTTTGCTAGGTTGCGGTGCTGGCCACATGGCCCGCGCCCTTTCCTAGGTCTGGTCCTGTGTCCTGCCTTCATTTTACTGACATGCCGTGGAGCCTCTAGCCAATCACCTGGCACGTCTGCAGTTACCCCTGGGCCTCGGGAGTGTGCTGCAGACTCGTGTCTTCTCCTCCGGGGACCCCTCCAGGACCCACAGTTTCTCAGCCTGCACACAGAGGCATCAGGCTCACCCTGTGCTCTTCGGAGGAGCCAGGCCTTCCCAGCCAGTGGGCTGTGCACCGGGGCTAGCCGGAGGCCCAGGCCCTGTGTCACACTGTCCCTTCCCTGCCTCTCGTCCAGAGCTCCAGCTCCCGCTCCTGCCTGCCCATATGGAACCAGACTCGCCCACATCCCAAACATCAGTGGCCTAGCTGCCTTGTCTAGGCCCCTCCCTGGGGCCTCCCCTTCCACTCAGAGCAGGAACCCCAGTGGGAACCCCAAAGCATTCAGCACAGGAATTGAGGTGGCCTGGGCCTGGTGCCTCCTGTGGCCGAGGGGGCTGGGTGAACACCTGGAGAAACCAAGGTCACCAGCAGTAAGTGGAGGGTCCTCCCGGGCCGCTGGGGACACTGGGGGCTGTGGGTGCGGAGGGTGGGCTGGTGGACATGGGCCCATGACCCTGGCCCCGGTCAGTTACCATGCGTGACTCTGGGAAGGGTAAATGCCCTGTCACCAGAAACCAGAGCTCCCTGTGACGCCCAGGGAGCGGCCAGCCCTGGCCTGCCCTGCCCCCGTCTGCTGGGCTCCTGCAGGTGCCTGCCCAGCCAGGGAGTGCCCAGAGGAGGCAGGTGGCCAGGGCAGCATCTGCTCAGTGGGGCCAGAGAAGTCACCAGATTAATTGACTTGGTCCGTCATGCTTTCTGACAAATACCTGTCCCCTCCTCTCTCCTCATTCTGAGGACACAGCGCTGATTACAAAGCGTCCCAGCTGGGAGCAAGTTCACTTTATTTTTCTTCAAGTGTGCGCTCTATTCAGTTCACAGATGAATCCAATTAGCATATCATTGTGGCCCATTACATATGCCTCATCTAAATTTACATGTCAAAATACACACTCTACTTAAACAGCAAGACCGGCTGCCAGCAGCGGTAAACAGTTTTGCAGGGCAAAGCTCTGAACATAATAGCTGAAATTCAAAGGCGGGGTGACTACCTGACCAGGGACCGGGCGGCCTGTGGCCTCAGGCACCAGGGACTGGCGGATACGATACAGACATTTGTCTCCCTGTGTCTCGGGCGAGTGGCTACTGACAAGGGAGCCCATCTGCTCCGGAGGCTGCCACCCCCAATTAGTCCAGCAGGGGATGGAAATGCGGCTTCTGCTCAGGAAGTCCCTGTGCCCAGCGACAGGACTGTGTCAGAGGCTGTGTGGCTCTGGACAGCAGGAGCAAATTAACATGGAAGGAATTCTGCTGGAGCCAATATTTGTTATGCACAGCACTGCCGACCACAAATCATGTTCCCTCTTGGATGTTCGGTGCTTCATGCATCCAAACTTTCTCTTTAGAAGTGAGCTTTAAAAAACCATTTGTGAAAATTGGGTTAAGGGGAGAGAGAAAATACCACTGGGCTACAGACTTGATGGATTGTGCTGGAAAATTCTTAAAAAGTGAGCTGTCATGAGGTCTCGTGTGGGCCTGAACCACCAGTGCCCCACCAGTGCCCCACCGGGGCCCCACCAGTGCCTACCGGGGCCCCACCACAGCTTTACCCCAGCTCTCAGCCTCCCAGGAAGCGTGGTGCCTTCCCCAACACACGCTGTCACCGCTCTGCTCATGCGAGTCTTGGCAAACACCCTCTGTCCCCTACCAGCTACAAAGACACAACTGACCAGTGCTGGGATACTCTTTGCATCTGCCACCTTCCCCTGAAGCCACAGTGCGCCTCTGCCTGCCCCACCAGGACCTCTTAGACCTGAGCCCAGACGGCTCCCTCTCTCTACCCACCGACCACCTGGGTGGCTCTGAGGGTCTGGACCTGGGACCACCTGGGTCCCTGACTGCCCCTAACAACCTGGTCCCATCTGAGTTCTGCTTTTCAATGGTTCAGCCTCCATGCACATAAAATCACAGATGCCTGCCCTTCCACCCTGCTTTCATCTCAGAGAGATGGGCCTTTTCCCCTCAAGCAATTTCAGCACAAGTGAGTTTCATGACCACCCATGGAAAGTTTCCATGATGGGGGAGCCCAAGCTTGCCTGTGGAGAATGTTCAGAAGGCTTTCTCACCAGTAGGTTTGCACCAAGGTCGTGGAAGGGACTTAAAGACAGACAGACATAATACGAAGAGAGTACACACACGGAGTGAGAGCTGGGTAACCACAGCTGGATGAGGGCGTCTCACAGAGGACAGAGCTCTGTACCTACTTGGCCAGTTTACTCTGGACAGACTCATCTCTATTCAACAGAGTGCAGAAGGGAGGAAAGCACCACCCAGAGGAAGAAGAAGGAGTATGGGGAAGAAAACGGATGCAGGAGTGAGGAGGAGATAGAGGGGGGGAAGAGGAGGACAAGAGTACAGAGGAGGAGGAGCAGGTGGAGGAGAGGGACAAGAAACAAGAGGATGAGGGTCTTGGAGAGGAGAGGGAAGAAGAGGAGGGGGCAGGAGGAGGGGGCAGGAGCGGGAGAAGGGGGAGGAGGTAGGTGGTGGATGATGAGGGGGAAGAGGAGGAGGGGGGAAGAGGAGAGGGAGAAGAATGAAGAGGAGGAGTGGGGATGAGGAGGAGGAAGAGGCAAGGAGGAAGCAGAGGAGTGGGAGAAGGAAGAGGAGGAGGAGGATGGAGAGGAGAATGAAGAAACAAGAAGAAATGTTGGGCCATTGTCATCATCTATCAAATGTGAAAAGTTCTCAAAGAGAAGAATGGAAATTATGACAAGAGAAAACAATTTTCCTGGTGTTTTATTGTAACATGCTTAAGGGCTTCGATGTGTTTAATGTGGTAAAAAGGAAAGCACTACACTTATCAGGCATTCTCAAAGACCTGCATATAAATATACTTCCTTTCACATAAACAATATTTAAGCCTACTGTGGAAGATTAAAGAACCAGAGCAGATATGTGCAACTCTATAAGGGAACCCACTTCAAATTTACCTTGGTAGAAAGCAGGACTACAGTGTGTGCACTGCAAGCTGGCTGTGGGAGACTACGCGCGTACAGCATACAGACCAGGTGGTGATGTGACCACAGTCCTCAGAACCACTCTACAGGACGACTACCTGGGTGCTGATGTGACCACAGTCCTCAGAACCACACTACAGGACCACTACCTGGGTGGTGATGTGACCACAGTCCTCAGAACCACTCTACAGGACGACTACCTGGGGTGGTGATGTGACCACAGTCCTCAGAACCACTCTACAGGACGACTACCTGGGTGGTGACGTGACCACAGTCCTCAGAACCACTCTACAGGACGACTACCTGGGTGGTGACGTGACCACAGTCCTCAGAACCACTCTACAGGACGACTACCTGGGTGGTGACGTGACCACAGTCCTCAGAACCACTCTACAGGACGACTACCTAGGGTGGTGATGTGACCACAGTCCTCAGAACCACTCTACAGGACGACTACCTGGGTGTTGATGTGACCACCGTCCTCAAAACCACTCTACAGGACGACTACCTGGGTGGTGACGTGACCACAGTCCTCAAAACCACTCTACAGGACGACTAACTGGGTAGTGACGTGACCACAGTCCTCAGAACCACTCTACAGGACGACGACCTGGGTGCTGATGTGACCACAGTCCTCAGAACCACTCTACAGGACGACTACCTGGGTGGTGATGTGACCACAGTCCTCAGAACCACTCTACAGGACGACTACCTGGGTGGTGATGTGACCACAGTCCTCAGAACCACTCTACAGGACGACTACCTGGGGTGGTGTTGATGTGACCACAGTCCTCAGAATCAATCTACAGGACGACTACCTGGGTGGTGATGTGACCACAGTCCTCAGAACCACTCTACAGGACGACTACCTGGGTGGTGATGTGACCACAGTCCTCAGATCCACTCTACAGGACGACTACCTGGGTGATGATGTGACCACAGACCTCAGAACCACTCTACAGGACGACTACCTGGGTGGTGATGTGACCACAGTCCTCAGAACCACTCTACAGGATGACTACCTGGGTGGTGATGTGACCACAGTCCTCAGAACCACTCTCCAGGACGAGTACCTGGGTGGTGATGTGACCACAGTCCTCAGGACCACTCTACAGGACGACTACCTGGGTGCTGATGTGACCACAGTCCTCAGAACCACTCTACAAGACGGCTACCTCGGTGGTGATGTGACCACAGTCCTCAGAACCACTCTACAGGACGACTACCTGGGTGGTGATGTGACCACAGTCCTCAGAACCACTCTACAGGACGACTACCTGGGTGGTGATGTGACCACAGTCCTCAGAACCACTCTACAGGACGACTACCTGGGTGGTGATGTGACCACAGTCCATAGAACCATTCTACAGGACGACTACCTGGGTGGTGATGTGACCACAGTCCTCAGAACCAATGTATAGGACGACTACCTGGGTGGTGATGTGACCACAGTCCTCAGAACCACTCTACAGGACGACTACCTGGGTGGTGATGTGACCACAGTCCTCAGAACCACTCTACAGGACGACTACCTGGGGTGGTGATGTGACCACAGTCCTCACAACCACTCTACAGGACAACTACCTGGGTGGTGATGTGACCACAGTCCTCAGAACCACTCTACAGGACGACTACCTGGGTGCTGATGTGACCACAGTCCTCAGAACCACTCTACAGGACGACTACGTGGGTGGTGATGTGACCACAGTCCTCAGAACCACTCTACAGGACGACGACCTGGGTGCTGATGTGACCACAGTCCTCAGAACCACTCTACAGGACGACTACCTGGGTGCTGATGTGACCACAGTCCTCAGAACCACTCTACAGGACGACTACCTGGGTGGTGATGTGACCACAGTCCTCAGAACCACTCTACAGGACGACTACCTGGGGTGGTGTTGATGTGACCACAGTCCTCAGAATCAATCTACAGGACGACTACCTGGGTGGTGATGTGACCACAGTCCTCAGAACCACTCTATAGGACGACTACCTGGGTGGTGATGTGACCACAGTCCTCAGAACCACTCTACAGGACGACTACCTGGGTGGTGATGTGACCACAGTCCATAGAACCACTCTACAGGACGACTACCTGGGTGGTGATAGGACCACAGTACTCAGAACCATTCTACAGGACGACTACCTGGGTGGTGATGTGACCACAGTCCTCAGAACCACTGTATAGGACGACTACCTGGGTGGTGATGTGACCACAGTCCTCAGAACCACTCTACAGGACGACTACCTGGGTGGTGATGTGACCACAGTCCTCAGAACCACTCTACAGGACGACTACCTGGGGTGGTGATGTGACCACAGTCCTCAGAACCACTCTACAGGACGACTACCTGGGTGGTGATGGGACCACAGTCCTCAAACCACTCTACAGGACGACTACCTGGGTGCTGATGTGACCACAGTCCTCAGAACCACTCTACAGGACGACTACCTGGGTGGTGATGTGACCACAGTCCTCAGAACCACTCTACAGGACGACTACCTGGGTGGTGATGTGACCACAGTCCTCAGAACCACTCTACAGGACGACTACCTGGGTGGTGATGTGATCACAGTCCTCAGAACCACTCTACAGGACGACTACCTGGGTGGTGATGTGACCACAGTCCTCAGAACCACTCTACTGGACGACTACCTGGGTGTTGATGTGACCACAGTCCTCAGAACCACTGTACAGGACGAGTACCTGGGTGGTGATGTGACCACAGTCCTCAGAACCACTCTACAGGACGACTACCTGGGTGGTGATGTGACCACAGTCCTCAGAACCACTCTACAGGACGACTACCTGGGTGCTGATGTGACCACAGTCCTCAGAACCACTCTATAGGACGACTACCTGGGTGGTGATGTGACCACAGTCCTCAGAACCACTCTACAGGACGACTACCTGGGTGGTGATGTGACCACAGTCCTCAGATCCACTCTACAGGACGACTACCTGGGTGGTGATGTGACCACAGTCCTCAGAACCACTCTACAGGACGACTACCTGGGTGGTGATGTGACCACAGTCCATAGAACCACTCTACAGGACGACTACCTGGGTGGTGATGTGACCACAGTCCATAGAACCACTCTACAGGACGACTACCTGGGTGGTGATGTGACCACAGTCCTCAGAACCAGTCTACAGGACAACTACCTGGGTGGTGATGTGACCACAGTCCTCAGAACCACTCTACAGAATGACTACATGGGTGGTGATGTGACCACAGTCCTCAGAACCACTCTACAGGACGACTACCTGGGTGGTGATGTGACCACAGTCCTCAGATCCACTCTACAGGACGACTACCTGGGTGCTGATGTGACCACAGTCCTCAGAACCACTCTACAGGACGACTACCTGGGTGATGATGTGACCACAGTCCTCAGAACCACTCTACAGGACGACTACCTGGGTGGTGATGTGACCACAGTCCATAGAACCACTCTACAGGACGACTACCTGGGTGGTGATGGGACCACAGTCCTCAGAACCACTCTACAGGACGACTACCTGGGTGGTGATGTGACCACAGTCCTCAGAACCACTCTACAGGACGACAACCTGGGTGGTAATGTGACCACAGTCCTCAGAACCACTCTACAGGACGAGTACCTGGGTGCTGATGTGACCACAGTCCTCAGAACCACTCTCCAGGACGACTACCTGGGTGGTGATGGGACCACAGTCCTCAGAACCACTCTACAGGACGACTACCTGGGTGGTGATGTGACCACAGTCCATAGAACCACTCTACAGGACGACTACCTGGGTGGTGATGGGACCACAGTCCTCAGATCCAGTCTACAGGAAGACTACCTGGGTGGTGATGTGACCACAGTCCTCAGAACCACTGTATAGGACGACTACCTGGGTGGTGATGTGACCACAGTCCTCAGAACCACTCTACAGGACGACTACCTGGGTGCTGATGTGACCACAGTCCTCAGAACCACTCTACAGGACGACTACCTGGGTGGTGATGTGACCACAGTCCTCAGAACCACTCTACAGGACGACTACCTGGGTGGTGATGTGACCACAGTCCTCAGAACCACTCTACAGGACGACTACCTGGGGTGTTGATGTGACCACAGTCCTCAGTACCACTCTACAGGACGACTACCTGGGTGGTGATGTGACCACAGTCCTCAGAACCACTCTACAGGACGACTACCTGGGTGGTGATGTGACCACAGTCCTCAGAACCACTCTACAGGACGACTACCTGGGTGGTGATGTGACCACAGTCCTCAGAACCACTCTACAGGACGACTACCTGGGTGGTGATGTGACCACACTCCTCAGAACCACTATACAGGACGACTACCTGGGTGCTGATGTGAACACAGTCCTCAGATCCAATCTACAGGACGACTACCTGGGTGCTGATGTGACTACAGTCCGCAGAACCACTCTACAGGACGACTACCTGGGTGGTGATGTGATCACAGTCCTCAAATCCACTCTACAGGACGACTACCTGGGTGCTGATGTGACCACAGTCCTCAGAACCACTCTACAGGACGACTACGTGGGTGCTGATGTGACCACAGTCCTCAGAACCACACTACAGGACGACTACGTGGGTGGTGATGTGACCACAGTCCTCAGAACCACTGTACAGGACGACTACCTGGGTGGTGATGTGACCACAGTCCTCAGAACCACTCTACAGGACGACTACCTGGGTGGTGATGTGACCACCGTCCTCAGAACCACTCTACAGAACGACTACCTGTGGTGGTGATGTGACCACAGTCCTCAGAACCACTCTACAGGACGACTACCTGGGTGTTGATGGGACCACAGTCCTCAGAACCACTCTACAGGATGGCTAACTGGGTGCTGATGTGACCACAGTCCTCAGAACCACTCTACTGGACGACTACCTGGGTGGTGATGTGACCACAGTCCTCAGAACCACTCTACAGGATGACTACCTGGGTGGTGATGTGACCACAGTCCTCAGAACCACTCTACAGGACGACTACCTGGGGTGCTGATGTGACCACAGTCCTCAGAACCACTCTACAGGACCACTACCTGGGTGGTGATGTGACCACAGTCCTCAGAACCACTCTACAGGACGTGTACCTGGGTGCTGATGTGACCACAGTCCTCAGAACCACTCTACAGGACGACTACCTGGGTGGTGATGTGACCACAGTCCTCAGAACCACTCTACAGGACGACTACCTGGGTGGTGATGTGACCACAGTCCTCAGAACCACTCTACAGGACGAATACCTGGGTGGTGATGTGACCACAGTCCTGAGAACCACTCTACAGGACGACTACCTGGGTGGTGATGTGACCAAAGTCCTCAGAACCACTCTACAGGAGGACTACCTGGGTGGTGATGGGACCACAGTCCTCAGAACCACTCTACAGGACGACTACCTGGGTGGTGATGTGACCACAGTCCTCAGAACCACTCTACAGGACGACTACCTGGGTGGTGATGTGACCACAGTCCTCAGAACCACTCTACAGGACGACTACCTGGGTGCTGATGTGACCACAGTCCTCAGAACCACTCTACAGGACGACTACCTGGGTGATCATGTGACCACAGTCCTCAGAACCACTCTACAGGACGACTACCTGGGGTGGTGATGTGACCACAGTCCTCACAACCACTGTACAGGACGACTACTTAGGGTGGTGATGTGAACACAGTCCTCAGAACCACTCTACAGGACGACTACCTGGGTGGTGATGTGACCACAGTCCATAGAACCACTCTACAGGACGACTACCTGGGTGGTGATGTGACCACAGTCCTCAGAACCACTCTACAGGATGACTACCTGGGTGATGATGTGACCACAGTCCTCAGAACCACTCTACAGGACGACTACCTGGGTGGTGATGTGACCACAGTCCTCAGAACCACTCTATAGGACGACTACCTGGGTGGTGATGTGACCACAGTCCTCAGAACCACTCTACAGGACGACTACCTGGGTGGTGATGTGACCACAGTCCACAGAACCACTCTACAGGACGACTACCTGGGTGGTGATAGGACCACAGTCCTCAGAACCATTCTACAGGACGACTACCTGGGTGGTGATGTGACCACAGTCCTCAGAACCACTGTATAGGACGACTACCTGGGTGGTGATGTGACCACAGTCCTCAGAACCACTCTACAGGAGGACTACCTGGGTGGTGATGTGACCACAGTCCTCAGAACCACTCTCCAGGACGAGTACATGGGTGGTGATGTGACCACAGTCCTCAGGACCACTCTACAGGACGACTACCTGGGTGCTGATGTGACCACAGTCCTCAGAACCACTCTCCAGGACGAGTACATGGGTGGTGATGTGACCACAGTCCTCAGAACCACTCTACAGGACGACTACCTGGGTGGTGATGTGACCACAGTCCTCAGAACCACTCTATAGGACGACTACCTGGGTGGTGATGTGACCACAGTCCTCAGAACCACTCTACAGGACGACTACCTGGGTGGTGATGTGACCACAGTCCATAGAACCACTCTACAGGACGACTACCTGGGTGGTGATAGGACCACAGTCCTCAGAACCACTCTACAGGACGACTACCTGGGTGGTGATGTGACCACAGCCCTCAGAACCACTCTACTGGACGACTACCTGGGTGTTGATGTGACCACAGTCCTCAGAACCACTGTACAGGACGAGTACCTGGGTGCTGATGTGACCACAGTCCTCAGAACCACTCTACAGGACAACTACCTGGGTGGTGATGTGACCACAGTCCTCAGAACCACTCTACAGGACGACTACCTGGGTGCTGATGTGACCACAGTCCTCAGAACCACTCTACAGGACGACTACCTGGGTGGTGATGTGACCACAGTCCTCAGAACCACTCTACAGGACGACTACCTGGGTGGTGATGTGACCACAGTCCTCAGATCCACTCTACAGGACGACTACCTGGGTGGTGATGTGACCACAGTCCTCAGAACCACTCTACAGGACGACTACCTGGGTGGTGATGTGACCACAGTCCATAGAACCACTCTACAGGACGACTACCTGGGTGGTGATGTGACCACAGTCCATACAACCACTCTACAGGACGACTACCTGGGTGGTGATGTGACCACAGTCCTCAGAACCAGTCTACAGGACAACTACCTGGGTGGTGATGTGACCACAGTCCTCAGAACCACTCTACAGTATGACTACATGGGTGGTGATGTGACCACAGTCCTCAGAACCACTCTACAGGACGACTACCTGGGTGGTGATGTGACCACAGTCCTCAGATCCACTCTACAGGACGACTACCTGGGTTCTGATGTGACCACAGTCCTCAGAACCACTCTACAGGACGACTACCTGGGTGATGATGTGACCACAGTCCTCAGAACCACTCTACAGGACGACTACCTGGGTGGTGATGTGACCACAGTCCATAGAACCACTCTACAGGACGACTACCTGGGTGGTGATGGGACCACAGTCCTCAGAACCACTCTACAGGACGACTACCTGGGTGGTGATGTGACCACAGTCCTCAGAACCACTCTACAGGACGACAACCTGGGTGGTAATGTGACCACAGTCCTCAGAACCACTCTACAGGACGAGTACCTGGGTGCTGATGTGACCACAGTCCTCAGAACCACTCTCCAGGACGACTACCTGGGTGGTGATGGGACCACAGTCCTCAGAACCACTCTACAGGACAACTACCTGGGTGGTGATGTGACCACAGTCCATAGAACCACTCTACAGGACGACTACCTGGGTGGTGATGGGACCACAGTCCTCAGATCCACTCTACAGGACGACTACCTGGGTGGTGATGTGACCACAGTCCTCAGAACCACTGTATAGGACGACTACCTGGGTGGTGATGTGACCACAGTCCTCAGAACCACTCTACAGGACGACTACCTGGGTGCTGATGTGACCACAGTCCTCAGAACCACTCTACAGGACGACTACCGGGGTGGTGATGTGACCACAGTCCTCAGAACCACTCTACAGGAGGACTACCTGGGTGGTGATGTGACCACAGTCCTCAGAACCACTCTACAGGACGACTACCTGGGGTGTTGATGTGACCACAGTCCTCAGTACCACTCTACAGGACGACTACCTGGGTGGTGATGTGACCACAGTCTTCAGAACCACTCTACAGGACGACTACCTGGGTGCTGATGTGAACACAGTCCTCAGAACCACTCTACAGGACGACTACCTGGGTGCTGATGTGACCACAGTCCTCAGAACCACACTACAGGACGACTACGTGGGTGGTGATGTGACCACAGTCCTCAGAACCACTCTACAGGACGACTACCTGGGTGGTGATGTGACCACAGTCCTCAGAACCACTCTACAGGACGACTACCTGGGTGGTGATGTGACCACCGTCCTCAGAACCACTCTACAGGACGACTACCTGTGGTGGTGATGTGACCACAGTCCTCAGAACCACTCTACAGGACGACTACCTGGGTGTTGATGTGACCACAGTCCTCAGAACCACTCTACAGTACGGCTAACTGGGTGCTGATGTGACCACAGTCCTCAGAACCACTCTACTGGACGACTACCTGGGTGGTGATATGACCACAGTCCTCAGAACCACTCTACAGGACGACTACCTGGGTGGTGATGTGACCACAGTCCTCAGAACCACTCTACAGGACGACTACCTGGGTGGTGATGTGACCACAGTCCTCAGAACCACTCTACAGGATGACTACCTGGGTGGTGATGTGACCACAGTCCTCAGAACCACTCTACAGGACGACTACCTGGGGTGCTGATGTGACCACAGTCCTCAGAACCACTCTACAGGACCACTACCTGGGTGGTGATGTGACCACAGTCCTCAGAACCACTCTACAGGACGACTACCTGGGTGGTGATGTGACCACAGTCCTCAGAACCACTCTACAGGACGACTACCTGGGTGGTGATGTGACCACAGTCCTCAGAACCACTCTACAGGACGAATACCTGGGTGGTGATGTGACCACAGTCCTCAGAACCACTCTACAGGACGACTACCTGGGTGGTGATGTGACCAAAGTCCTCAGAACCACTCTACAGGAGGACTACCTGGGTGGTGATGGGACCACAGTCCTCAGAACCACTCTACAGGACGACTACCTGGGTGGTGATGTGACCACAGTCCTCAGAACCACTCTACAGGACGACTACCTGGGTGGTGATGTGACCACAGTCCTCAGAACCACTCTACAGGACGACTACCTGGGTGCTGATGTGACCACAGTCCTCAGAACCACTCTACAGGACGACTACCTGGGTGATCATGTGACCACAGTCCTCAGAACCACTCTACAGGACGACTACCTGGGGTGGTGATGTGACCACAGTCCTCACAACCACTGTACAGGACGACTACTTAGGGTGGTGATGTGAACACAGTCCTCAGAACCACTCTACAGGACGACTACCTGGGTGGTGATGTGACCACAGTCCTCAGAACCACTCTACAGGACCACTACCTGGGTGGTGATGTGACCACAGTCCTCAGAACCACTCTACAGGATGACTACCTGGGTGATGATGTGACCACAGTCCTCAGAACCACTCTACAGGACGACTACCTGGGTGGTGATGTGACCACAGTCCTCAGAACCACTCTATAGGACGACTACCTGGGTGGTGATGTGACCACAGTCCTCAGAACCACTCTACAGGACGACTACCTGGGTGGTGATGTGACCACAGTCCATAGAACCACTCTACAGGACGACTACCTGGGTGGTGATAGGACCACAGTCCTCAGAACCATTCTACAGGACGACTACCTGGGTGGTGATGTGACCACAGTCCTCAGAACCACTGTATAGGACGACTACCTGGGTGGTGATGTGACCACAGTCCTCAGAACCACTCTACAGGACGACTACCTGGGTGGTGATGTGACCACAGTCCTCAGAACCACTCTACAGGACGACTACCTGGGGTGGTGATGTGACCACAGTCCTCACAACCACTCTACAGGACGACTACCTGGGTGGTGATGTGACCACAGTCCTCAGAACCACTCTACAGGACGACTACCTGGGTGCTGATGTGACCACAGTCCTCAGAACCACTCTACAGGACGACTACGTGGGTGGTGATGTGACCACAGTCCTCAGAACCACTCTACAGGACGACGACCTGGGTGCTGATGTGACCACAGTCCTCAGAACCACTCTACAGGACGACTACCTGGGTGGTGATGTGACCACAGTCCTCAGAACCACTGTACAGGACGACTACCTGGGTGGTGATGTGACCACAGTCCTCAGAACCACTCTACAGGACGACTACCTGGGTGGTGATGTGACCACCGTCCTCAGAACCACTCTACAGAACGACTACCTGTGGTGGTGATGTGACCACAGTCCTCAGAACCACTCTACAGGACGACTACCTGGGTGTTGATGGGACCACAGTCCTCAGAACCACTCTACAGGATCGCTAACTGGGTGCTGATGTGACCACAGTCCTCAGAACCACTCTACTGGACGACTACCTGGGTGGTGATGTGACCACAGTCCTCAGAACCACTCTACAGGATGACTACCTGGGTGGTGATGTGACCACAGTCCTCAGAACCACTCTACAGGACGACTACCTGGGGTGCTGATGTGACCACAGTCCTCAGAACCACTCTACAGGACCACTACCTGGGTGGTGATGTGACCACAGTCCTCAGAACCACTCTACAGGACGTGTACCTGGGTGCTGATGTGACCACAGTCCTCAGAACCACTCTACAGGACGACTACCTGGGTGGTGATGTGACCACAGTCCTCAGAACCACTCTACAGGACGACTACCTGGGTGGTGATGTGACCACAGTCCTCAGAACCACTCTACAGGACGAATACCTGGGTGGTGATGTGACCACAGTCCTGAGAACCACTCTACAGGACGACTACCTGGGTGGTGATGTGACCAAAGTCCTCAGAACCACTCTACAGGAGGACTACCTGGGTGGTGATGGGACCACAGTCCTCAGAACCACTCTACAGGACGACTACCTGGGTGGTGATGTGACCACAGTCCTCAGAACCACTCTACAGGACGACTACCTGGGTGGTGATGTGACCACAGTCCTCAGAACCACTCTACAGGACGACTACCTGGGTGCTGATGTGACCACAGTCCTCAGAACCACTCTACAGGACGACTACCTGGGTGATCATGTGACCACAGTCCTCAGAACCACTCTACAGGACGACTACCTGGGGTGGTGATGTGACCACAGTCCTCACAACCACTGTACAGGACGACTACTTAGGGTGGTGATGTGAACACAGTCCTCAGAACCACTCTACAGGACGACTACCTGGGTGGTGATGTGACCACAGTCCATAGAACCACTCTACAGGACGACTACCTGGGTGGTGATGTGACCACAGTCCTCAGAACCACTCTACAGGATGACTACCTGGGTGATGATGTGACCACAGTCCTCAGAACCACTCTACAGGACGACTACCTGGGTGGTGATGTGACCACAGTCCTCAGAACCACTCTATAGGACGACTACCTGGGTGGTGATGTGACCACAGTCCTCAGAACCACTCTACAGGACGACTACCTGGGTGGTGATGTGACCACAGTCCACAGAACCACTCTACAGGACGACTACCTGGGTGGTGATAGGACCACAGTCCTCAGAACCATTCTACAGGACGACTACCTGGGTGGTGATGTGACCACAGTCCTCAGAACCACTGTATAGGACGACTACCTGGGTGGTGATGTGACCACAGTCCTCAGAACCACTCTACAGGAGGACTACCTGGGTGGTGATGTGACCACAGTCCTCAGAACCACTCTCCAGGACGAGTACATGGGTGGTGATGTGACCACAGTCCTCAGGACCACTCTACAGGACGACTACCTGGGTGCTGATGTGACCACAGTCCTCAGAACCACTCTCCAGGACGAGTACATGGGTGGTGATGTGACCACAGTCCTCAGAACCACTCTACAGGACGACTACCTGGGTGGTGATGTGACCACAGTCCTCAGAACCACTCTATAGGACGACTACCTGGGTGGTGATGTGACCACAGTCCTCAGAACCACTCTACAGGACGACTACCTGGGTGGTGATGTGACCACAGTCCATAGAACCACTCTACAGGACGACTACCTGGGTGGTGATAGGACCACAGTCCTCAGAACCACTCTACAGGACGACTACCTGGGTGGTGATGTGACCACAGCCCTCAGAACCACTCTACTGGACGACTACCTGGGTGTTGATGTGACCACAGTCCTCAGAACCACTGTACAGGACGAGTACCTGGGTGCTGATGTGACCACAGTCCTCAGAACCACTCTACAGGACAACTACCTGGGTGGTGATGTGACCACAGTCCTCAGAACCACTCTACAGGACGACTACCTGGGTGCTGATGTGACCACAGTCCTCAGAACCACTCTACAGGACGACTACCTGGGTGGTGATGTGACCACAGTCCTCAGAACCACTCTACAGGACGACTACCTGGGTGGTGATGTGACCACAGTCCTCAGATCCACTCTACAGGACGACTACCTGGGTGGTGATGTGACCACAGTCCTCAGAACCACTCTACAGGACAACTACCTGGGTGGTGATGTGACCACAGTCCATAGAACCACTCTACAGGACGACTACCTGGGTGGTGATGTGACCACAGTCCATACAACCACTCTACAGGACGACTACCTGGGTGGTGATGTGACCACAGTCCTCAGAACCAGTCTACAGGACAACTACCTGGGTGGTGATGTGACCACAGTCCTCAGAACCACTCTACAGTATGACTACATGGGTGGTGATGTGACCACAGTCCTCAGAACCACTCTACAGGACGACTACCTGGGTGGTGATGTGACCACAGTCCTCAGATCCACTCTACAGGACGACTACCTGGGTTCTGATGTGACCACAGTCCTCAGAACCACTCTACAGGACGACTACCTGGGTGATGATGTGACCACAGTCCTCAGAACCACTCTACAGGACGACTACCTGGGTGGTGATGTGACCACAGTCCATAGAACCACTCTACAGGACGACTACCTGGGTGGTGATGGGACCACAGTCCTCAGAACCACTCTACAGGACGACTACCTGGGTGGTGATGTGACCACAGTCCTCAGAACCACTCTACAGGACGACAACCTGGGTGGTAATGTGACCACAGTCCTCAGAACCACTCTACAGGACGAGTACCTGGGTGCTGATGTGACCACAGTCCTCAGAACCACTCTCCAGGACGACTACCTGGGTGGTGATGGGACCACAGTCCTCAGAACCACTCTACAGGACAACTACCTGGGTGGTGATGTGACCACAGTCCATAGAACCACTCTACAGGACGACTACCTGGGTGGTGATGGGACCACAGTCCTCAGATCCACTCTACAGGACGACTACCTGGGTGGTGATGTGACCACAGTCCTCAGAACCACTGTATAGGACGACTACCTGGGTGGTGATGTGACCACAGTCCTCAGAACCACTCTACAGGACGACTACCTGGGTGCTGATGTGACCACAGTCCTCAGAACCACTCTACAGGACGACTACCGGGGTGGTGATGTGACCACAGTCCTCAGAACCACTCTACAGGAGGACTACCTGGGTGGTGATGTGACCACAGTCCTCAGAACCACTCTACAGGACGACTACCTGGGGTGTTGATGTGACCACAGTCCTCAGTACCACTCTACAGGACGACTACCTGGGTGGTGATGTGACCACAGTCTTCAGAACCACTCTACAGGACGACTACCTGGGTGCTGATGTGAACACAGTCCTCAGAACCACTCTTCAGGACGACTACCTGGGTGCTGATGTGACCACAGTCCTCAGAACCACACTACAGGACGACTACGTGGGTGGTGATGTGACCACAGTCCTCAGAACCACTCTACAGGACGACTACCTGGGTGGTGATGTGACCACAGTCCTCAGAACCACTCTACAGGACGACTACCTGGGTGGTGATGTGACCACCGTCCTCAGAACCACTCTACAGGACGACTACCTGTGGTGGTGATGTGACCACAGTCCTCAGAACCACTCTACAGGACGACTACCTGGGTGTTGATGTGACCACAGTCCTCAGAACCACTCTACAGTACGGCTAACTGGGTGCTGATGTGACCACAGTCCTCAGAACCACTCTACTGGACGACTACCTGGGTGGTGATATGACCACAGTCCTCAGAACCACTCTACAGGACGACTACCTGGGTGGTGATGTGACCACAGTCCTCAGAACCACTCTACAGGACGACTACCTGGGTGGTGATGTGACCACAGTCCTCAGAACCACTCTACAGGATGACTACCTGGGTGGTGATGTGACCACAGTCCTCAGAACCACTCTACAGGACGACTACCTGGGGTGCTGATGTGACCACAGTCCTCAGAACCACTCTACAGGACCACTACCTGGGTGGTGATGTGACCACAGTCCTCAGAACCACTCTACAGGACGACTACCTGGGTGGTGATGTGACCACAGTCCTCAGAACCACTCTACAGGACGACTACCTGGGTGGTGATGTGACCACAGTCCTCAGAACCACTCTACAGGACGAATACCTGGGTGGTGATGTGACCACAGTCCTCAGAACCACTCTACAGGACGACTACCTGGGTGGTGATGTGACCAAAGTCCTCAGAACCACTCTACAGGAGGACTACCTGGGTGGTGATGGGACCACAGTCCTCAGAACCACTCTACAGGACGACTACCTGGGTGGTGATGTGACCACAGTCCTCAGAACCACTCTACAGGACGACTACCTGGGTGGTGATGTGACCACAGTCCTCAGAACCACTCTACAGGACGACTACCTGGGTGCTGATGTGACCACAGTCCTCAGAACCACTCTACAGGACGACTACCTGGGTGATCATGTGACCACAGTCCTCAGAACCACTCTACAGGACGACTACCTGGGGTGGTGATGTGACCACAGTCCTCACAACCACTGTACAGGACGACTACTTAGGGTGGTGATGTGAACACAGTCCTCAGAACCACTCTACAGGACGACTACCTGGGTGGTGATGTGACCACAGTCCTCAGAACCACTCTACAGGACCACTACCTGGGTGGTGATGTGACCACAGTCCTCAGAACCACTCTACAGGATGACTACCTGGGTGATGATGTGACCACAGTCCTCAGAACCACTCTACAGGACGACTACCTGGGTGGTGATGTGACCACAGTCCTCAGAACCACTCTATAGGACGACTACCTGGGTGGTGATGTGACCACAGTCCTCAGAACCACTCTACAGGACGACTACCTGGGTGGTGATGTGACCACAGTCCATAGAACCACTCTACAGGACGACTACCTGGGTGGTGATAGGACCACAGTCCTCAGAACCATTCTACAGGACGACTACCTGGGTGGTGATGTGACCACAGTCCTCAGAACCACTGTATAGGACGACTACCTGGGTGGTGATGTGACCACAGTCCTCAGAACCACTCTACAGGACGACTACCTGGGTGGTGATGTGACCACAGTCCTCAGAACCACTCTACAGGACGACTACCTGGGGTGGTGATGTGACCACAGTCCTCACAACCACTCTACAGGACGACTACCTGGGTGGTGATGTGACCACAGTCCTCAGAACCACTCTACAGGACGACTACCTGGGTGCTGATGTGACCACAGTCCTCAGAACCACTCTACAGGACGACTACGTGGGTGGTGATGTGACCACAGTCCTCAGAACCACTCTACAGGACGACGACCTGGGTGCTGATGTGACCACAGTCCTCAGAACCACTCTACAGGACGACTACCTGGGTGGTGATGTGACCACAGTCCTCAGAACCACTCTACAGGACGACTACCTGGGTGGTGATGTGACCACAGTCCTCAGAACCACTCTACAGGACGACTACCTGGGGTGGTGTTGATGTGACCACAGTCCTCAGAATCAATCTACAGGACGACTACCTGGGTGCTGATGTGACCACAGTCCTCAGAACCACTCTACAGGACGACTACCTGGGTGGTGATGTGACCACAGTCCTCAGATCCAGTCTACAGGACGACTACCTGGGTGATGATGTGACCACAGACCTCAGAACCACTCTACAGGACGACTACCTGGGTGGTGTTGTGACCATAGTCCTCAGAACCACTCTACAGGATGACTACCTGGGTGGTGATGTGACCACAGTCCTCAGAACCACTCTCCAGGACGAGTACATGGGTGGTGATGTGACCACAGTCCTCAGGACCACTCTACAGGACGACTACCTGGGTGCTGATGTGACCACAGTCCTCAGAACCACTCTACAAGACGGCTACCTCGGTGGTGATGTGACCACAGTCCTCAGAACCACTCTACAGGACGACTACCTGGGTGGTGATGTGACCACAGTCCTCAGAACCACTCTATAGGACGACTACCTGGGTGGTGATGTGACCACAGTCCTCAGAACCACTCTACAGGACGACTACCTGGGTGGTGATGTGACCACAGTCCATAGAACCACTCTACAGGACGACTACCTGGGTGGTGATAGGACCACAGTCCTCAGAACCATTCTACAGGACGACTACCTGGGTGGTGATGTGACCACAGTCCTCAGAACCACTGTATAGGACGACTACCTGGGTGGTGATGTGACCACAGTCCTCAGAACCACTCTACAGGACGACTACCTGGGTGGTGATGTGACCACAGTCCTCAGAACCACTCTACAGGACGACTACCTGGGTGGTGTTGTGACCACAGTCCTCAGAACCACTCTACAGGACGACTACCTGGGTGGTGATGTGACCACAGTCCTCAGAACCACTCTACAGGACGACTACCTGGGTGGTGATGTGACCACAGTCCTCAGAACCACTCTACTGGTCGACTACCTGGGTGTAGATGTGACCACAGTCCTCAGAACCACTGTACAGGACGAGTACCTGGGTGCTGATGTGACCACAGTCCTCAGAACCACTCTACAGGACGACTACCTGGGTGGTGATGTGACCACAGTCCTCAGAACCACTCTACAGGACGACTACCTGGGTGCTGATGTGACCACAGTCCTCAGAACCACTCTATAGGACGACTACCTGGGTGGTGATGTGACCACAGTCCTCAGAACCACTCTACAGGACGACTACCTGGGTGGTGATGTGACCACAGTCCTCAGATCCACTCTACAGGACGACTACCTGGGTGGTGATGTGACCACAGTCCTCAGAACCACTCTACAGGACGACTACCTGGGTGGTGATGTGACCACAGTCCATAGAACCACTCTACAGGACGACTACCTGGGTGGTGATGTGACCACAGTCCATAGAACCACTCTACAGGACGACTACCTGGGTGGTGATGTGACCACAGTCCTCAGAACCAGTCTACAGGACAACTACCTGGGTGGTGATCTGACCACAGTCCTCAGAACCACTCTACAGAATGACTACATGGGTGGTGATGTGACCACAGTCCTCAGAACCACTCTACAGGACGACTACCTGGGTGGTGATGTGACCACAGTCCTCAGATCCAGTCTACAGGACGACTACCTGGGTGATGATGTGACCACAGACCTCAGAACCACTCTACAGGACGACTACCTGGGTGGTGTTGTGACCATAGTCCTCAGAACCACTCTACAGGATGACTACCTGGGTGGTGATGTGACCACAGTCCTCAGAACCACTCTCCAGGACGAGTACATGGGTGGTGATGTGACCACAGTCCTCAGGACCACTCTACAGGACGACTACCTGGGTGCTGATGTGACCACAGTCCTCAGAACCACTCTACAAGACGGCTACCTCGGTGGTGATGTGACCACAGTCCTCAGAACCACTCTACAGGACGACTACCTGGGTGGTGATGTGACCACAGTCCTCAGAACCACTCTATAGGACGACTACCTGGGTGGTGATGTGACCACAGTCCTCAGAACCACTCTACAGGACGACTACCTGGGTGGTGATGTGACCACAGTCCATAGAACCACTCTACAGGACGACTACCTGGGTGGTGATAGGACCACAGTCCTCAGAACCATTCTACAGGACGACTACCTGGGTGGTGATGTGACCACAGTCCTCAGAACCACTGTATAGGACGACTACCTGGGTGGTGATGTGACCACAGTCCTCAGAACCACTCTACAGGACGACTACCTGGGTGGTGATGTGACCACAGTCCTCAGAACCACTCTACAGGACGACTACCTGGGTGGTGTTGTGACCACAGTCCTCAGAACCACTCTACAGGACGACTACCTGGGTGGTGATGTGACCACAGTCCTCAGAACCACTCTACAGGACGACTACCTGGGTGGTGATGTGACCACAGTCCTCAGAACCACTCTACTGGTCGACTACCTGGGTGTAGATGTGACCACAGTCCTCAGAACCACTGTACAGGACGAGTACCTGGGTGCTGATGTGACCACAGTCCTCAGAACCACTCTACAGGACGACTACCTGGGTGGTGATGTGACCACAGTCCTCAGAACCACTCTACAGGACGACTACCTGGGTGCTGATGTGACCACAGTCCTCAGAACCACTCTATAGGACGACTACCTGGGTGGTGATGTGACCACAGTCCTCAGAACCACTCTACAGGACGACTACCTGGGTGGTGATGTGACCACAGTCCTCAGATCCACTCTACAGGACGACTACCTGGGTGGTGATGTGACCACAGTCCTCAGAACCACTCTACAGGACGACTACCTGGGTGGTGATGTGACCACAGTCCATAGAACCACTCTACAGGACGACTACCTGGGTGGTGATGTGACCACAGTCCATAGAACCACTCTACAGGACGACTACCTGGGTGGTGATGTGACCACAGTCCTCAGAACCAGTCTACAGGACAACTACCTGGGTGGTGATCTGACCACAGTCCTCAGAACCACTCTACAGAATGACTACATGGGTGGTGATGTGACCACAGTCCTCAGAACCACTCTACAGGACGACTACCTGGGTGGTGATGTGACCACAGTCCTCAGAACCACTCTACAGGACGACTACCTGGGGTGGTGATGTGACCACAGTCCTCACAACCACTCTACAGGACGACTACCTGGGTGGTGATGTGACCACAGTCCTCAGAACCACTCTACAGGACGACTACCTGGGTGCTGATGTGACCACAGTCCTCAGAACCACTCTACAGGACGACTACGTGGGTGGTGATGTGACCACAGTCCTCAGAACCACTCTACAGGACGACGACCTGGGTGCTGATGTGACCACAGTCCTCAGAACCACTCTACAGGACGACTACCTGGGTGGTGATGTGACCACAGTCCTCAGAACCACTCTACAGGACGACTACCTGGGTGGTGATGTGACCACAGTCCTCAGAACCACTCTACAGGACGACTACCTGGGGTGGTGTTGATGTGACCACAGTCCTCAGAATCAATCTACAGGACGACTACCTGGGTGCTGATGTGACCACAGTCCTCAGAACCACTCTACAGGACGACTACCTGGGTGGTGATGTGACCACAGTCCTCAGATCCAGTCTACAGGACGACTACCTGGGTGATGATGTGACCACAGACCTCAGAACCACTCTACAGGACGACTACCTGGGTGGTGTTGTGACCATAGTCCTCAGAACCACTCTACAGGATGACTACCTGGGTGGTGATGTGACCACAGTCCTCAGAACCACTCTCCAGGACGAGTACATGGGTGGTGATGTGACCACAGTCCTCAGGACCACTCTACAGGACGACTACCTGGGTGCTGATGTGACCACAGTCCTCAGAACCACTCTACAAGACGGCTACCTCGGTGGTGATGTGACCACAGTCCTCAGAACCACTCTACAGGACGACTACCTGGGTGGTGATGTGACCACAGTCCTCAGAACCACTCTATAGGACGACTACCTGGGTGGTGATGTGACCACAGTCCTCAGAACCACTCTACAGGACGACTACCTGGGTGGTGATGTGACCACAGTCCATAGAACCACTCTACAGGACGACTACCTGGGTGGTGATAGGACCACAGTCCTCAGAACCATTCTACAGGACGACTACCTGGGTGGTGATGTGACCACAGTCCTCAGAACCACTGTATAGGACGACTACCTGGGTGGTGATGTGACCACAGTCCTCAGAACCACTCTACAGGACGACTACCTGGGTGGTGATGTGACCACAGTCCTCAGAACCACTCTACAGGACGACTACCTGGGTGGTGATGTGACCACAGTCCTCAGAACCACTCTACAGGACGACTACCTGGGGTGGTGATGTGACCACAGTCCTCAGATCCACTCTACAGGACGACTACCTGGGTGGTGATGTGACCACAGTCCTCAGAACCACTCTACAGGACGACTACCTGGGTGCTGATGTGACCACAGTCCTCAGAACCACTCTACAGGACGACTACCTGGGTGGTGATGTGACCACAGTCCTCAGAACCACTCTACAGGACGACTACCTGGGTGGTGTTGTGACCACAGTCCTCAGAACCACTCTACAGGACGACTACCTGGGTGGTGATGTGACCACAGTCCTCAGAACCACTCTACAGGACGACTACCTGGGTGGTGATGTGACCACAGTCCTCAGAACCACTCTACTGGACGACTACCTGGGTGTTGATGTGACCACAGTCCTCAGAACCACTGTACAGGACGAGTACCTGGGTGCTGATGTGACCACAGTCCTCAGAACCACTCTACAGGACTCTACCTGGGTGGTGATGTGACCACAGTCCTCAGAACCACTCTACAGGACGACTACCTGGGTGCTGATGTGACCACAGTCCTCAGAACCACTCTATAGGACGACTACCTGGGTGGTGATGTGACCACAGTCCTCAGAACCACTCTACAGGACGACTACCTGGGTGGTGATGTGACCACAGTCCTCAGATCCACTCTACAGGACGACTACCTGGGTGGTGATGTGACCACAGTCCTCAGAACCACTCTACAGGACGACTACCTGGGTGGTGATGTGACCACAGTCCATAGAACCACTCTACAGGACGACTACCTGGGTGGTGATGTGACCACAGTCCATAGAACCACTCTACAGGACGACTACCTGGGTGGTGATGTGACCACAGTCCTCAGAACCAGTCTACAGGACAACTACCTGGGTGGTGATCTGACCACAGTCCTCAGAACCACTCTACAGAATGACTACATGGGTGGTGATGTGACCACAGTCCTCAGAACCACTCTACAGGACGACTACCTGGGTGGTGATGTGACCACAGTCCTCAGAACCACTCTACAGGACGACTACCTGGGGTGGTGATGTGACCACAGTCCTCACAACCACTCTACAGGACGACTACCTGGGTGGTGATGTGACCACAGTCCTCAGAACCACTCTACAGGACGACTACCTGGGTGCTGATGTGACCACAGTCCTCAGAACCACTCTACAGGACGACTACGTGGGTGGTGATGTGACCACAGTCCTCAGAACCACTCTACAGGACGACGACCTGGGTGCTGATGTGACCACAGTCCTCAGAACCACTCTACAGGACGACTACCTGGGTGGTGATGTGACCACAGTCCTCAGAACCACTCTACAGGACGACTACCTGGGTGGTGATGTGACCACAGTCCTCAGAACCACTCTACAGGACGACTACCTGGGGTGGTGTTGATGTGACCACAGTCCTCAGAATCAATCTACAGGACGACTACCTGGGTGCTGATGTGACCACAGTCCTCAGAACCACTCTACAGGACGACTACCTGGGTGGTGATGTGACCACAGTCCTCAGATCCAGTCTACAGGACGACTACCTGGGTGATGATGTGACCACAGACCTCAGAACCACTCTACAGGACGACTACCTGGGTGGTGTTGTGACCATAGTCCTCAGAACCACTCTACAGGATGACTACCTGGGTGGTGATGTGACCACAGTCCTCAGAACCACTCTCCAGGACGAGTACATGGGTGGTGATGTGACCACAGTCCTCAGGACCACTCTACAGGACGACTACCTGGGTGCTGATGTGACCACAGTCCTCAGAACCACTCTACAAGACGGCTACCTCGGTGGTGATGTGACCACAGTCCTCAGAACCACTCTACAGGACGACTACCTGGGTGGTGATGTGACCACAGTCCTCAGAACCACTCTATAGGACGACTACCTGGGTGGTGATGTGACCACAGTCCTCAGAACCACTCTACAGGACGACTACCTGGGTGGTGATGTGACCACAGTCCATAGAACCACTCTACAGGACGACTACCTGGGTGGTGATAGGACCACAGTCCTCAGAACCATTCTACAGGACGACTACCTGGGTGGTGATGTGACCACAGTCCTCAGAACCACTGTATAGGACGACTACCTGGGTGGTGATGTGACCACAGTCCTCAGAACCACTCTACAGGACGACTACCTGGGTGGTGATGTGACCACAGTCCTCAGAACCACTCTACAGGACGACTACCTGGGTGGTGATGTGACCACAGTCCTCAGAACCACTCTACAGGACGACTACCTGGGGTGGTGATGTGACCACAGTCCTCAGATCCACTCTACAGGACGACTACCTGGGTGGTGATGTGACCACAGTCCTCAGAACCACTCTACAGGACGACTACCTGGGTGCTGATGTGACCACAGTCCTCAGAACCACTCTACAGGACGACTACCTGGGTGGTGATGTGACCACAGTCCTCAGAACCACTCTACAGGACGACTACCTGGGTGGTGTTGTGACCACAGTCCTCAGAACCACTCTACAGGACGACTACCTGGGTGGTGATGTGACCACAGTCCTCAGAACCACTCTACAGGACGACTACCTGGGTGGTGATGTGACCACAGTCCTCAGATCCACTCTACAGGACGACTACCTGGGTGGTGATGTGACCACAGTCCTCAGAACCACTCTACAGGACGACTACCTGGGTGGTGATGTGACCACAGTCCATAGAACCACTCTACAGGACGACTACCAGGGTGGTGATGTGACCACAGTCCATAGAACCACTCTACAGGACGACTACCTGGGTGGTGATGTGACCACAGTCCTCAGAACCAGTCTACAGGACAACTACCTGGGTGGTGATGTGACCACAGTCCTCAGAACCACTCTACAGAATGACTACATGGGTGGTGATGTGACCACAGTCCTCAGAACCACTCTACAGGAAGACTACCTGGGTGGTGATGTGACCTCAGTCCTCAGATCCACTCTACAGGACGACTACCTGGGTGGTGATGTGACCACAGTCCTCAGAACCACTCTACAGGACGACTACCTGGGTGATGATGTGACCACAGTCCTCAGAACCACTCTACAGGACGACTACCTGGGTGGTGATGTGACCACAGTCCATAGAACCACTCTACAGGACGACTACCTGGGTGGTGCTGGGACCACAGTCCTCAGAACCACTCTACAGGACGACTACCTGGGTGGTGATGTGACCACAGTCCTCAGAACCACTCTACAGGACGACTACCTGGGTGGTGATGTGACCACAGTCCTCAGAACCACTCTACAGGACGAGTACCTGGGTGCTGATGTGACCACAGTCCTCAGAACCACTCTACAGGACGACTACCTGGGTGGTGATGGGACCACAGTCCTCAGAACCACTCTACAGGACGACTACCTGGGTGGTGATGTGACCACAGTCCATAGAACCACTCTACAGGACGACTACCTGGGTGGTGATGGGACCACAGTCCTCAGATCCACTCTACAGGACGACTACCTGGCTGGTGATGTGACCACAGTCCTCAGAACCACTGTATAGGACGACTACCTGGGTGGTGATGTGACCACAGTCCTCAGAACCACTCTACAGGACGACTACCTGGGTGCTGATGTGACCACAGTCCTCAGAACCACTCTACAGGACGACTACCTGGGTGGTGATGTGACCACAGTCCTCAGAACCACTCTACAGGACGACTACCTGGGTGGTGATGTGACCACAGTCCTCAGAACCACTCTACAGGACGACTACCTGGGGTGTTGATGTGACCACAGTCCTCAGTACCACTCTACAGGACGACTACCTGGGTGGTGATGTGACCACAGTCCTCAGAACGACTCTACAGGACGACTACCTGGGTGGTGATGTGACCACAGTCCTCAGAACCACTCTACAGGACGACTACCTGGGTGGTGATGTGACCACACTCATCAGAACCACTCTACAGGACGACTACCTGGGTGGTGATGTGAACACAGTCCTCAGAACCACTCTACAGGACGACTACCTGGGTGGTGATGTGACCACACTCCTCAGACCCACTCTACAGGACGACTACCTGGGTGCTGATGTGACCACAGTCCGCAGAACCACTCTACAGGACGACTACCTGGGTGGTGATGTGACCACAGTCCTCAGAACCACTCTACAGGACGTGTACCTGGGTGCAGATGTGACCACAGTCCTCAGAACCACTCTACAGGACGACTATCTGGGTGGTGATGTGACCACAGTCCTCAGAACCACTCTACAGGACGACTACCTGGGTGGTGATGGGACCACAGTCCTCAGAACCACTCTACAGGACGACTACCTGGGTGGTGATGGGACCACAGTCCTCAGAACCACTCTACAGGACGACTACCTGGGTGGTGATGTGACCACAGTCCTCAGAACCACACTACAGGACGACTACCTGGGGTGCTGATGTGACCACAGTCCTCAGAACCACACTACAGGACGACTACCTGGGTGGTGATGTGACCACAGTCCTCAGAACCACTCTACAGGATGACTACCTGGGTGGTGATGTGACCACAGTCCTCAGAACCACTCTACAGGACGACTACCTGGGTGCTGATGTGACCACAGTCCTCAGAACCACTCTACAGGACCACTACCTGGGTGCTGATGTGACCACAGTCCTCAGAACCACTCTACAGGACGTGTACCTGGGTGCTGATGTGACCACAGTCCTCAGAACCACTCTACAGGACGACTACCTGGGTGGTGATGTGACCACAGTCCTCAGAACCACTCTACAGGGCGACTACCAGGGTGGTGATGTGACCACAGTCCTCAGAACCACTCTACAGGACGACTACCTGGGTGGTGATGTGACCATAGTCGTCAGAACCACTCTACAGGACGACTACCTGGGTGGTGATGTGACCACAGTCGTCAGAACCACTCTACAGGACGACTACCTGGGTGGTGATGTGACCACAGTCCTCAGAACCACTCTACAGGACGACTACCTGGGAGTTGATGTGACCACAGTCCTCAGAACCACTCTACAGGACGACTACCTGGGTGGTGATGTGACCACAGTCCTCAGAACCACTCTACAGGACGACTACCTGGGGTGGTGATGTGACCACAGTCCTCAGAACCACTCTACAGGACGACTACCTGGGTGCTGATGTGACCACAGTCCTCAGAACCACTCTACAGGACCACTACCTGGGTGGTGATGTGACCACAGTCCTCAGAACCACTCTACAGGACGACTACCTGGGTGGTGATGGGACCACAGTCCTCAGAACCACTCTACAGGACGACTACCTGGGGTGCTGATGTGACCACAGTCCTCAGAACCACTCTACAGGACCACTACCTGGGTGGTGATGTGACCACAGTCCTCAGAACCACTCTACAGGACGTGTACCTGGGTGCTGATGTGACCACAGTCCTCAGAACCACTCTACAGGACGACTACCTGGGTGGTGATGTGACCACAGTCCTCAGAACCACTCTACAGGACGACTACCTGGGTGGTGATGGGACCACAGTCCTCAGAACCACTCTACAGGACCACTACCTGGGTGCTGATGTGACCACAGTCCTCAGAACCACTCTACAGGACGACTACCTGGGTGGTGATGTGACCACAGTCCTCAGAACCACTCTACAGGACGACTACCTGGGTGGTGATGTGACCACAGTCCTCAGAACCACTCTACAGGACGACTACCTGGGTGGTGATGTGACCACAGTCCTCAGAACCACTCTACAGGACGACTACGTGGGTGGTGATGTGACCACAGTCCTCAGAACCAGTCTACAGGACGACTACCTGGGTGGTGTTGTGACCACAGTCCTCAGAACCACTCTACAGGACGACTACCTGGGTGGTGATGTGACCACAGTCCTCAGAACCACTCTACAGGACCACTACCTGGGTGCTGATGTGACCACAGTCCTCAGAACCACTCTACAGGACGTGTACCTGGGTGCTGATGTGATCACAGTCCTCAGAACCACTCTACAGGACGACTACCTGGGTGGTGATGTGACCACAGTCCTCAGAACCACTCTACAGGACGACTACCTGGGTGGTGATGTGACCACAGTCCTCAGAACCACTCTACAGGACGACTACCTGGGTGGTGATGTGACCACAGTCCTCAGAACCACTCTACAGGACGACTACCTGGGTGGTGATGTGACCACAGTCCTCAGAACCACTCTACAGGACGACTACCTGGGTGGTGATGTGACCACAGTCCTCAGAACCACTCTACAGGACGACTACCTGGGTGGTGATGTGACCACAGTCCTCAGATCCACTCTACAGGACGACTACCTGGGTGGTGATATGACCACAGTCCTCAGAACCACTCTACAGGACGACTACCTGGGTGATCATGTGACCACAGTCCTCAGAACCACTCTACAGGACGACTACCTGGGTGGTGATGTGACCACAGTCCTCAGAACCACTCTACAGGACGACTACCTGGGTGGTGATGTGACCACAGTCCTCAGAACCACTCTACAGGTCCACTACCTGGGTGGTGATGTGACCACAGTCCATGGAACCACTCTACAGGACGACTACCTGGGTGGTGATGTGACCACAGTCCTCAGAACCACTCTACAGGAAGACTACCTGGGTGGTGATGTGACCACAGTCCTCAGAACCCCTCTACAGGACGACTACCTGGGTGGTGATGTGACCACAGTCCTCAGAACCACTCTACAAGACGACTACCTGGGTGGTGATGTGACCACAGTCGTCAGAACCACTCTACAGGACGACTACCTGGGTGGTGTTGTGACCACAGTCGGCAGAACCACTCTACAGGACGACTACCTGGGTGGTGATGTGACCACAGTCCTCAGAACCACTCTACAGGACGACTACCTGGGAGTTGATGTGACCACAGTCCTCAGAACCACTCTACAGGACGACTACCTGGGTGGTGATGTGACCACAGTCCTCAGAACCACTCTACAGGACGACTACCTGGGGTGGTGATGTGACCACAGTCCTCAGAACCACTCTACAGGACGACTACCTGGGTGGTGATGTGACCACAGTCCTCAGAACCACTCTACAGGACGACTACCTGGGGTGCTAATGTGACCACAGTCCTCAGAACCACTCTACAGGACCACTACCTGGGTGGTGATGTGACCACAGTCCTCAGAACCACTCTACAGGACATGTACCTGGGTGCTGATGTGATCACAGTCCTCAGAACCACTCTACAGGACGACTACCTGGGTGGTGATGTGATCACAGTCCTCAGAACCACTCTACAGGACGACTACCTGGTGGTGATGTGACCACAGTCCTCAGAACCACTCTACAGGACGACTACCTGGGTGGTGATGTGACCACAGTCCTCAGAACCACTCTACAGGACGACTACCTGGGTGGTGATGTGACCACAGTCCTCAGAACCACTCTACAGGACGACTACCTGGGTGGTGATGTGACCACAGTCCTCAGAACCACTGTACAGGACGACTACCTGGGTGGTGATGTGACCACAGTCCTCAGAACCACTCTACAGGACGACTACCTGGGTGGTGATGTGACCACAGTCCTCAGATCCACTCTACAGGACGACTACCTGGGTGGTGATGTGACCACAGTCCTCAGAACCACTCTACAGGACGACTACCTGGGTGATCATGTGACCACAGTCCTCAGAACCACTCTACAGGATGACTACCTGGGTGATCATGTGACCACAGTCCTCAGAACCACTCTACAGGACGACTACCTGGGTGGTGATGTGACCACAGTCCTCAGAACCACTCTACAGGACGACTACCTGGGTGGTGATGTGACCACAGTCCTCAGAACCACTCTACAGGACGACTACCTGGGTGGTGATGTGACCACAGTCCATAGAACCACTCTACAGGACGACTACCTGGGTGGTGATGTGACCACAGTCCTCAGAACCACTCTAAAGGAAGACTACCTGGGTGGTGATGTGACCACAGTCCTCAGAACCCCTCTACAGGACGACTACCTGGGTGGTGATGTGACCACAGTCCTCAGAACCACTCTACAGGACGACTACCTGGGTGGTGATGTGACCACAGTCCTCAGAACCACTCTACAGGACGACTACCTGGGTGGTGATGTGACCACAGTCCTCAGAACCACTCTACAGGACGACTACCTGGGTGGTGATGTGACCACAGTCCTCAGAACCACTCTACAGGACGACTACCTGGGTGGTGATGTGACCACAGTCCTCAGAACCACTCTACAGGACGACTACCTGGGTGCTGATGTGACCACAGTCCTCAGAACCACTCTACAGGACGACTACCTGGGTGGTGATGTGACCACAGTCCTCAGAACCACTCTACAGGACGACTACCTGGGTGCTGATGTGACCACAGTCCTCAGAACCACTCTACAGGACGACTACGTGGGTGGTGATGTGACCACAGTCCTCAGAACCACTCTACAGGACGACTACGTGGGTGGTGATGTGACCACAGTCCTCAGATCCACTCTACAGGACGACTACCTGGGTGGTGATGTGACCACAGTCCTCAGAACCACTCTACAGGACGACTACCTGGGTGATCATGTGACCACAGTCCTCAGAACCACTCTACAGGACGACTACCTGGGTGGTGATGTGACCACAGTCCTCAGAACCACTCTACAGGACGACTACCTGGGTGGTGATGTGACCACAGTCCTCAGAACCACTCTACAGGACCACTACCTGGGTGGTGATGTGACCACAGTCCTCAGAACCACTCTACAGGACGACTACCTGGGTGGTGATGTGACCACAGTCCTCAGAACCACTCTACACGAAGACTACCTGGGTGGTGATGTGACCACAGTCCTCAGAACCCCTCTACAGGACGACTACCTGGGTGGTGATGTGACCACAGTCCTCAGAACCACTCTACAGGACGACTACCTGGGTGGTGATGTGACCACAGTCCTCAGAACCACTCTACAGGACGACTACCTGGGTGGTGATGTGACCACAGTCCTCAGAACCACTCTACAGGACGACTACCTGGGTGATCATGTGACCACAGTCCTCAGAACCACTCTACAGGACGACTACGTGGGTGGTGATGTGACCACAGTCCTCAGAACCACTCTACAGGACGACTACGTGGGTGGTGATGTGACCACAGTCCTCAGATTCACTCTACAGGACGACTACCTGGGTGGTGATGTGACCACAGTCCTCAGAACCACTCTACAGGACGACTACCTGGGTGATCATGTGACCACAGTCCTCAGAACCACTCTACAGGACGACTACCTGGGTGGTGATGTGACCACAGTCCTCAGAACCACTCTACAGGACGACTACCTGGGTGGTGATGTGACCACAGTCCTCAGAACCACTCTACAGGACCACTACCTGGGTGGTGATGTGACCACAGTCCATAGAACCACTCTACAGGACGACTACCTGGGTGGTGATGTGACCACAGTCTTCAGAACCACTCTACAGGAAGACTACCTGGGTGATGATGTGACCACAGTCCTCAGAACCCCTCTACAGGACGACTACCTGGGTGGTGATGTGACCACAGTCCTCAGAACCACTCTACAGGACGACTACCTGGGTGGTGATGTGACCACAGTCCTCAGAACCACTCTACAGGACGACTACCTGGGGTGGTGATGTGACCACACTCCTCAGAACCACTCTACAGGACGACTACCTGGGTGGTGATGTGACCACAGTCCTCAGAACCACTCTACAGGACGACTACCTGGGTGGTGATGTGACCACACTCCTCAGAACCACTCTACAGGACGACTACCTGGGGTGGTGATGTGACCACAGTCCTCAGAACCACTCTACAGGACGACTACCTGGGTGGTGATGTGACCACAGTCCTCAGAACCACTCTACAGGACGACTACCTGGGTGGTGATGTGATCACTGTCCTCAAATCCACTCTACAGGACGACTACCTGGGTGGTGATGTGAACACAGTCCTCAGATCTACTGTACAGGACGACGACCTGAGTGGTGATGTGACCACAGTCCTCAGAACCACTCTACAGGACGACTACCTGGGTGCTGATGTGACTACCATCCTCAGAACCACTCTACAGGACGACTACGTGGGTGGTGATGTGACCACAGTCCTCAGAACCAGTCTACAGGACGACTACCTGGGTGGTGTTGTGACCACAGTCCTCAGAACCACTCTACAGGACGACTACCTGGGTGGTGATGTGACCACAGTCCATAGAACCACTCTACAGGACGACTACCTGGGTGGTGATGTGACCACAGTCCATAGAACCACTCTACAGGACGACTACCTGGGTGGTGATGTGACCACAGTCCTCAGAACCAGTCTACAGGACAACTACCTGGGTGGTGATGTGACCACAGTCCTCAGAACCACTCTACAGAATGACTACATGGGTGGTGATGTGACCACAGTCCTCAGAACCACTCTACAGGAAGACTACCTGGGTGGTGATGTGACCTCAGTCCTCAGATCCACTCTACAGGACGACTACCTGGGTGGTGATGTGACCACAGTCCTCAGAACCACTCTACAGGACGACTACCTGGGTGATGATGTGACCACAGTCCTCAGAACCACTCTACAGGACGACTACCTGGGTGGTGATGTGACCACAGTCCATAGAACCACTCTACAGGACGACTACCTGGGTGGTGCTGGGACCACAGTCCTCAGAACCACTCTACAGGACGACTACCTGGGTGGTGATGTGACCACAGTCCTCAGAACCACTCTACAGGACGACTACCTGGGTGGTGATGTGACCACAGTCCTCAGAACCACTCTACAGGACGAGTACCTGGGTGCTGATGTGACCACAGTCCTCAGAACCACTCTACAGGACGACTACCTGGGTGGTGATGGGACCACAGTCCTCAGAACCACTCTACAGGACGACTACCTGGGTGGTGATGTGACCACAGTCCATAGAACCACTCTACAGGACGACTACCTGGGTGGTGATGGGACCACAGTCCTCAGATCCACTCTACAGGACGACTACCTGGCTGGTGATGTGACCACAGTCCTCAGAACCACTGTATAGGACGACTACCTGGGTGGTGATGTGACCACAGTCCTCAGAACCACTCTACAGGACGACTACCTGGGTGCTGATGTGACCACAGTCCTCAGAACCACTCTACAGGACGACTACCTGGGTGGTGATGTGACCACAGTCCTCAGAACCACTCTACAGGACGACTACCTGGGTGGTGATGTGACCACAGTCCTCAGAACCACTCTACAGGACGACTACCTGGGGTGTTGATGTGACCACAGTCCTCAGTACCACTCTACAGGACGACTACCTGGGTGGTGATGTGACCACAGTCCTCAGAACGACTCTACAGGACGACTACCTGGGTGGTGATGTGACCACAGTCCTCAGAACCACTCTACAGGACGACTACCTGGGTGGTGATGTGACCACACTCATCAGAACCACTCTACAGGACGACTACCTGGGTGGTGATGTGAACACAGTCCTCAGAACCACTCTACAGGACGACTACCTGGGTGGTGATGTGACCACACTCCTCAGACCCACTCTACAGGACGACTACCTGGGTGCTGATGTGACCACAGTCCGCAGAACCACTCTACAGGACGACTACCTGGGTGGTGATGTGACCACAGTCCTCAGAACCACTCTACAGGACGTGTACCTGGGTGCAGATGTGACCACAGTCCTCAGAACCACTCTACAGGACGACTATCTGGGTGGTGATGTGACCACAGTCCTCAGAACCACTCTACAGGACGACTACCTGGGTGGTGATGGGACCACAGTCCTCAGAACCACTCTACAGGACGACTACCTGGGTGGTGATGGGACCACAGTCCTCAGAACCACTCTACAGGACGACTACCTGGGTGGTGATGTGACCACAGTCCTCAGAACCACACTACAGGACGACTACCTGGGGTGCTGATGTGACCACAGTCCTCAGAACCACACTACAGGACGACTACCTGGGTGGTGATGTGACCACAGTCCTCAGAACCACTCTACAGGATGACTACCTGGGTGGTGATGTGACCACAGTCCTCAGAACCACTCTACAGGACGACTACCTGGGTGCTGATGTGACCACAGTCCTCAGAACCACTCTACAGGACCACTACCTGGGTGCTGATGTGACCACAGTCCTCAGAACCACTCTACAGGACGTGTACCTGGGTGCTGATGTGACCACAGTCCTCAGAACCACTCTACAGGACGACTACCTGGGTGGTGATGTGACCACAGTCCTCAGAACCACTCTACAGGACGACTACCAGGGTGGTGATGTGACCACAGTCCTCAGAACCACTCTACAGGACGACTACCTGGGTGGTGATGTGACCATAGTCGTCAGAACCACTCTACAGGACGACTACCTGGGTGGTGATGTGACCACAGTCGTCAGAACCACTCTACAGGACGACTACCTGGGTGGTGATGTGACCACAGTCCTCAGAACCACTCTACAGGACGACTACCTGGGAGTTGATGTGACCACAGTCCTCAGAACCACTCTACAGGACGACTACCTGGGTGGTGATGTGACCACAGTCCTCAGAACCACTCTACAGGACGACTACCTGGGGTGGTGATGTGACCACAGTCCTCAGAACCACTCTACAGGACGACTACCTGGGTGCTGATGTGACCACAGTCCTCAGAACCACTCTACAGGACCACTACCTGGGTGGTGATGTGACCACAGTCCTCAGAACCACTCTACAGGACGACTACCTGGGTGGTGATGGGACCACAGTCCTCAGAACCACTCTACAGGACGACTACCTGGGGTGCTGATGTGACCACAGTCCTCAGAACCACTCTACAGGACCACTACCTGGGTGGTGATGTGACCACAGTCCTCAGAACCACTCTACAGGACGTGTACCTGGGTGCTGATGTGACCACAGTCCTCAGAACCACTCTACAGGACGACTACCTGGGTGGTGATGTGACCACAGTCCTCAGAACCACTCTACAGGACGACTACCTGGGTGGTGATGGGACCACAGTCCTCAGAACCACTCTACAGGACCACTACCTGGGTGCTGATGTGACCACAGTCCTCAGAACCACTCTACAGGACGACTACCTGGGTGGTGATGTGACCACAGTCCTCAGAACCACTCTACAGGACGACTACCTGGGTGGTGATGTGACCACAGTCCTCAGAACCACTCTACAGGACGACTACCTGGGTGGTGATGTGACCACAGTCCTCAGAACCACTCTACAGGACGACTACGTGGGTGGTGATGTGACCACAGTCCTCAGAACCAGTCTACAGGACGACTACCTGGGTGGTGTTGTGACCACAGTCCTCAGAACCACTCTACAGGACGACTACCTGGGTGGTGATGTGACCACAGTCCTCAGAACCACTCTACAGGACCACTACCTGGGTGCTGATGTGACCACAGTCCTCAGAACCACTCTACAGGACGTGTACCTGGGTGCTGATGTGATCACAGTCCTCAGAACCACTCTACAGGACGACTACCTGGGTGGTGATGTGACCACAGTCCTCAGAACCACTCTACAGGACGACTACCTGGGTGGTGATGTGACCACAGTCCTCAGAACCACTCTACAGGACGACTACCTGGGTGGTGATGTGACCACAGTCCTCAGAACCACTCTACAGGACGACTACCTGGGTGGTGATGTGACCACAGTCCTCAGAACCACTCTACAGGACGACTACCTGGGTGGTGATGTGACCACAGTCCTCAGAACCACTCTACAGGACGACTACCTGGGTGGTGATGTGACCACAGTCCTCAGATCCACTCTACAGGACGACTACCTGGGTGGTGATATGACCACAGTCCTCAGAACCACTCTACAGGACGACTACCTGGGTGATCATGTGACCACAGTCCTCAGAACCACTCTACAGGACGACTACCTGGGTGGTGATGTGACCACAGTCCTCAGAACCACTCTACAGGACGACTACCTGGGTGGTGATGTGACCACAGTCCTCAGAACCACTCTACAGGTCCACTACCTGGGTGGTGATGTGACCACAGTCCATGGAACCACTCTACAGGACGACTACCTGGGTGGTGATGTGACCACAGTCCTCAGAACCACTCTACAGGAAGACTACCTGGGTGGTGATGTGACCACAGTCCTCAGAACCCCTCTACAGGACGACTACCTGGGTGGTGATGTGACCACAGTCCTCAGAACCACTCTACAAGACGACTACCTGGGTGGTGATGTGACCACAGTCGTCAGAACCACTCTACAGGACGACTACCTGGGTGGTGATGTGACCACAGTCGGCAGAACCACTCTACAGGACGACTACCTGGGTGGTGATGTGACCACAGTCCTCAGAACCACTCTACAGGACGACTACCTGGGAGTTGATGTGACCACAGTCCTCAGAACCACTCTACAGGACGACTACCTGGGTGGTGATGTGACCACAGTCCTCAGAACCACTCTACAGGACGACTACCTGGGGTGGTGATGTGACCACAGTCCTCAGAACCACTCTACAGGACGACTACCTGGGTGGTGATGTGACCACAGTCCTCAGAACCACTCTACAGGACGACTACCTGGGGTGCTAATGTGACCACAGTCCTCAGAACCACTCTACAGGACCACTACCTGGGTGGTGATGTGACCACAGTCCTCAGAACCACTCTACAGGACATGTACCTGGGTGCTGATGTGATCACAGTCCTCAGAACCACTCTACAGGACGACTACCTGGGTGGTGATGTGACCACAGTCCTCAGAACCACTCTACAGGACGACTACCTGGTGGTGATGTGACCACAGTCCTCAGAACCACTCTACAGGACGACTACCTGGGTGGTGATGTGACCACAGTCCTCAGAACCACTCTACAGGACGACTACCTGGGTGGTGATGTGACCACAGTCCTCAGAACCACTCTACAGGACGACTACCTGGGTGGTGATGGGACCACAGTCCTCAGAACCACTCTACAGGACGACTACCTGGGTGGTGATGTGACCACAGTCCTCAGAACCACTCTACAGGACGACTACCTGGGTGGTGATGTGACCACAGTCCTCAGATCCACTCTACAGGACGACTACCTGGGTGGTGATGTGACCACAGTCCTCAGAACCACTCTACAGGACGACTACCTGGGTGATCATGTGACCACAGTCCTCAGAACCACTCTACAGGACGACTACCTGGGTGGTGATGTGACCACAGTCCTCAGAACCACTCTACAGGACGACTACCTGGGTGGTGATGTGACCACAGTCCTCAGAACCACTCTACAGGACGACTACCTGGGTGGTGATGTGACCACAGTCCATAGAACCACTCTACAGGACGACTACCTGGGTGGTGATGTGACCACAGTCCTCAGAACCACTCTAAAGGAAGACTACCTGGGTGGTGATGTGACCACAGTCCTCAGAACCCCTCTACAGGACGACTACCTGGGTGGTGATGTGACCACAGTCCTCAGAACCACTCTACAGGACGACTACCTGGGTGGTGATGTGACCACAGTCCTCAGAACCACTCTACAGGACGACTACCTGGGTGGTGATGTGACCACAGTCCTCAGAACCACTCTACAGGACGACTACCTGGGTGGTGATGTGACCACAGTCCTCAGAACCACTCTACAGGACGACTACCTGGGTGGTGATGTGACCACAGTCCTCAGAACCACTCTACAGGACGACTACCTGGGTGCTGATGTGACCACAGTCCTCAGAACCACTCTACAGGACGACTACCTGGGTGGTGATGTGACCACAGTCCTCAGAACCACTCTACAGGACGACTACCTGGGTGCTGATGTGACCACAGTCCTCAGAACCACTCTACAGGACGACTACGTGGGTGGTGATGTGACCACAGTCCTCAGAACCACTCTACAGGACGACTACGTGGGTGGTGATGTGACCACAGTCCTCAGATCCACTCTACAGGACGACTACCTGGGTGGTGATGTGACCACAGTCCTCAGAACCACTCTACAGGACGACTACCTGGGTGATCATGTGACCACAGTCCTCAGAACCACTCTACAGGACGACTACCTGGGTGGTGATGTGACCACAGTCCTCAGAACCACTCTACAGGACGACTACCTGGGTGGTGATGTGACCACAGTCCTCAGAACCACTCTACAGGACCACTACCTGGGTGGTGATGTGACCACAGTCCTCAGAACCACTCTACAGGACGACTACCTGGGTGGTGATGTGACCACAGTCCTCAGAACCACTCTACAGGAAGACTACCTGGGTGATGATGTGACCACAGTCCTCAGAACCCCTCTACAGGACGACTACCTGGGTGGTGATGTGACCACAGTCCTCAGAACCACTCTACAGGACGACTACCTGGGTGGTGATGTGACCACAGTCCTCAGAACCACTCTACAGGACGACTACCTGGGTGGTGATGTGACCACAGTCCTCAGAACCACTCTACAGGACGACTACCTGGGTGATCATGTGACCACAGTCCTCAGAACCACTCTACAGGACGACTACGTGGGTGGTGATGTGACCACAGTCCTCAGAACCACTCTACAGGACGACTACGTGGGTGGTGATGTGACCACAGTCCTCAGATTCACTCTACAGGACGACTACCTGGGTGGTGATGTGACCACAGTCCTCAGAACCACTCTACAGGACGACTACCTGGGTGATCATGTGACCACAGTCCTCAGAACCACTCTACAGGACGACTACCTGGGTGGTGATGTGACCACAGTCCTCAGAACCACTCTACAGGACGACTACCTGGATGGTGATGTGACCACAGTCCTCAGAACCACTCTACAGGACCACTACCTGGGTGGTGATGTGACCACAGTCCATAGAACCACTCTACAGGACGACTACCTGGGTGGTGATGTGACCACAGTCTTCAGAACCACTCTACAGGAAGACTACCTGGGTGATGATGTGACCACAGTCCTCAGAACCCCTCTACAGGACGACTACCTGGGTGGTGATGTGACCACAGTCCTCAGAACCACTCTACAGGACGACTACCTGGGGTGGTGATGTGACCACACTCCTCAGAACCACTCTACAGGACGACTACCTGGGTGGTGATGTGACCACAGTCCTCAGAACCACTCTACAGGACGACTACCTGGGTGGTGATGTGACCACACTCCTCAGAACCACTCTACAGGACGACTACCTGGGGTGGTGATGTGACCACAGTCGTCAGAACCACTCTACAGGACGACTACCTGGGTGGTGATGTGACCACAGTCCTCAGAACCACTCTACAGGACGACTACCTGGGTGGTGATGTGATCACTGTCCTCAAATCCACTCTACAGGACGACTACCTGGGTGGTGATGTGAACACAGTCCTCAGATCTACTGTACAGGACGACGACCTGGGTGGTGATGTGACCACAGTCCTCAGAACCACTCTACAGGACGACTACCTGGGTGCTGATGTGACTACCATCCTCAGAACCACTCTACAGGACGACTACGTGGGTGGTGATGTGACCACAGTCCTCAGAACCAGTCTACAGGACGACTACCTGGGTGGTGTTGTGACCACAGTCCTCAGAACCACTCTACAGGACGACTACCTGGGTGGTGATGTGACCACAGTCCATAGAACCACTCTACAGGACGACTACCTGGGTGGTGATGTGACCACAGTCCATAGAACCACTCTACAGGACGACTACCTGGGTGGTGATGTGACCACAGTCCTCAGAACCACTCTACAGGACGACTACCTGGGTGCTGATGTGACCACAGTCCTCAGAACCACACTACAGGACGACTACGTGGGTGGTGATGTGACCACAGTCCTCAGAACCACTCTACAGGACGACTACCTGGGTGCTGATGTGACCACAGTCCTCAGAACCACTCTACAGGACGACTACCTGGGTGGTGATGTGACCACAGTCCTCAGAACCACTCTACAGGACGACTACCTGGGTGGTGATGTGACCACAGTCCTCAGAACCACTCTACAGGTGACTACCTGGGTGTTGATGTGACCACAGTCCTCAGAACCACTCTACAGGTGACTACCTGGGTGGTGATGTGACCATAGTCCTCAGAACCACTCTACAGGACGGCTACCTGGGTGGTGATTTGACCACAGTCCTCAGAACCACTCTACAGGAGGACTACCTGGGTGGTGATGTGACCACAGTCCTCAGAACCACTCTACAGGACGACTACCTGGGTGGTGATGTGACCACAGTCCTCAGAACCACTCTACAGGACGACTACCTGGGTGGTGATATGACCACAGTCCTCAGAACCACTCTACAGGACGACTACCTGGGTGGTGATGTGATCACAGTCCTCAAATCCACTCTACAGGACGACTACCTGGGTGGTGATGTGAACACAGTCCTCAGATCTACTGTACAGGACGACTACCTGGGTGGTGATGTGACCACAGTCCTCAGAACCACTCTACAGGACGACTACCTGGGTGCTGATGTGACCACCATCCTCAGAACCACTCTACAGGACGACTACGTGGGTGGTGATGTGACCACAGTCCTCAGAACCAGTCTACAGGACGACTACCTGGGTGGTGTTGTGACCACAGTCCTCAGAACCACTCTACAGGACGACTACCTGGGTGGTGATGTGACCACAGTCCATAGAACCACTCTACAGGACGACTACCTGGGTGGTGATGTGACCACAGTCCATAGAACCACTCTACAGGACGACTACCTGGGTGGTGATGTGACCACAGTCCTCAGAACCACTCTACAGGACGACTACCTGGGTGGTGATGTGACCACAGTCCATAGAACCACTCTACAGGACGACTACCTGGGTGGTGATGTGACCACAGTCCTCAGAACCACTCTACAGGACGACTACCTGGGTGGTGATGTGACCACAGTCCATAGAACCACTCTACAGGACGACTACCTGGGTGCTGATGTGACCACAGTCCTCAGAACCACACTACAGGACGACTACGTGGGTGGTCATGTGACCACAGTCCTCAGAACCACTCTACAGGACGACTACCTGGGTGGTGATGTGACCACAGTCCTCAGAACCACTCTACAGGACGACTACCTGGGTGGTGATGTGACCACAGTCCTCAGAACCACTCTACAGGACGACTACCTGGGTGGTGATGTGACCACAGTCCTCAGAACCACTCTACAGGTGACTACCTGGGTGGTGATGTGACCAGAGTCCTCAGAACCACTCTACAGGACGACTACCTGGGTGGTGATGTGACCACAGTCCTCAGAATCACTCTAGAGGACGACTACCTGGGTGGTGATGTGACCACAGTCCTCAGAACCACTCTACAGGTGACTACCTGGGTGGTGATGTGACCACAGTCCTCAGAACCACTCTACAGGACGACTACCTGGGTGGTGATGTGACCACAGTCCTCAGAACCACTCTACAGGTGACTACCTGGGTGTTGATGTGACCACAGTCCTCAGAACCACTCTACAGGTGACTACCTGGGTGGTGATGTGACCATAGTCCTCAGAACCACTCTACAGGACGGCTACCTGGGTGGTGATTTGACCACAGTCCTCAGAACCACTCTACAGGACCACTACCTGGGTGGTGATGTGACCACAGGCCTCAGAACCACTCTACAGGACGACTACCTGGGTGGTGATGTGACCACAGTCCTCAGAACCACTCTACAGGACGACTACCTGGGTGATCATGTGACCACAGTCCTCAGAACCACTCTACAGGATGACTACCTGGGTGGTGATGTGACCATAGTCCTCAGAACCACTCTACAGGACGACTACCTGGGTGATCATGTGACCACAGTCCTCAGAACCACTCTACAGGATGACTACCTGGGTGGTGATGTGACCACAGTCCTCAGAACCACTCTACAGGTGACTACCTGGGTGGTGATGTGACCATAGTCCTCAGAACCACTCTACAGGACGGCTACCTGGGTGGTGATTTGACCACAGTCCTCAGAACCACTCTACAGGACGACTACCTGGGTGGTGATGTGACCACAGGCCTCAGAACCACTCTACAGGACGACTACCTGGGTGGTGATGTGACCACAGTCCTCAGAACCACTCTACAGGACGACTACCTGGGTGATCATGTGACCACAGTCCTCAGAACCACTCTACAGGACGACTACCTGGGTGATCATGTGACCACAGTCCTCAGAACCACTCTACAGGACGGCTACCTGGGTGGTGATGTGACCACAGTCCTCAGAACCACTCTACAGGACGACTACCTTGGGTGGTGATGTGACCACAGTCCTCAGAACCACTCTACAGGACGACTACCTGGGTGGTGATGTGACCACAGTCCTCAGAACCACTCTACAGGACGACTACCTGGGTGGTGATGTGACCACCGTCCTCAGAACCACTCTATAGGACGACTACCTGGGTGGTGATGTGACCACAGTCCTCAGAACCACTCTACAGGACGACTACCTGGGTGCTGATGTGACCACAGTCCTCAGAACCACTCTACAGGACGACTACCTGGGTGGTGACGTGACCACAGTCCTCAGAACCACTCTACAGGACGACTACCTGGGTGGTGATGTGACCACAGTCCTCAGAACCACTCTACAGGACGACTACCTGGGTGGTGTTGTGATCACAGTCCTCAGATCCACTCTACAGGACGACTACCTGGGTGGTGATGTGACCACAGTCCTCAGAACCACTCTACAGGACGACTACCTGGGTGGTGATGTGACCACAGTCCTCAGAACCACTCTACAGGACGACTACCTGGGGTGGTGGTGATGTGACCACAGTCCTCAGAACCACTCTACAGGACGACTACCTGGGTGCTGATGTGACCACAGTCCTCAGAACCACTCTACAGGACGACTACCTGGGTGCTGATGTGACCACCGTCCTCAGAACCACTCTACAGGACGACTACCTGGGTGGTGACGTGACCACAGTCCTCAGAACCACTCTACAGGACGACTACCTGGGTGGTGACGTGACCACAGTCCTCAGAACCACTCTACAGGACGACTACCTGGGTGGTGACGTGACCACAGTCCTCAGAACCACTCTACAGGACGGCTACCTGGGTGGTGACGTGACCACAGTCCTCAGAACCACTCTACAGGACGACTACCTGGGTGGTGACGTGACCACAGTCCTCAGAACCACTCTACAGGACGACTACCTGGGTTGTGACGTGACCACAGTCCTCAGAACCACTCTACAGGACGACTACCTGGGTGGTGATGTGACCACAGTCCTCAGAACCTCTCTACAGGACGAGTACCTGGGTGTTGATGTGACCACAGTCCTCAGAACCACTCTACAGGACGGCTACCTGGGTGGTGATGTGACCACAGTCCTCAGAACCACTCTACAGGAGGACTACGTGGGTGGTGATGTGACCACAGTCCTCAGAACCAGTCTACAGGACGACTACCTGGGTGGTGTTGTGACCACAGTCCTCAGAACCACTCTACAGGACGGCTACCTGGGTGCTGATGTGACCACAGTCCTCAGAACCACTCTACAGGACGGCTACCTTTGGTCGTGGTGTGTCCACTGTCCTCGGGGCCACTCTATAGGACGACTACCTGGGGTTGTGATGGGGCCAGGAAGAGCCCAGGGGACCCAGGGCATAGGCTCAGCAGGTGACACGGCATCCTTAGCACAGACTGGCCCTTGGGCCTGGCATCTTGAGGCCTTTCTCGGATGTACAGAGATACCTCTGTGGCCAGGAGCCGTTTATGTTCCATCTCCCTGCTGCGGTCTGGTCCACCTCACTCCCAGTGCCCTGCTTGCAGCTACTGATGTGTGCTTGCCCCCCACCCAGGGCTATCTCCTGCCGCCCTAGAGTGCCTGCTGATCTGCCTGGCTCCAGACTAGGGACACCATGTACACAACTCACTCTCCACACAGCCAGTCCAGCCTCGGGGGACGGTCTGTGCCTCCGGGCTTCAGTGGGGCTCCCTTCCTTGTTAGGTTTCAGTGCCCACCACAAGCACAGGAGAGCAGTGAATTCATTGGGAGTGTCCTCTCACTGGGGGCTTCTAGTTTAAATCCATGTCCATGGTCAGAAGGCCGGAGCTGCCAGGCTCGTGCAGGCAGCGCTCTGCATCCTGCGCCCTGGAGCCCCTGTTCTCTGGCCCCGGCATCATTCTCTACATTGCTGTTAGGTGACATATGTCAGCAGCCATGTCAGCTAAGTCTCTACAGCTCATAAAGAACAACAACAAAACAAGCCATGGATGGGTGCAGCAATTCCTTCTGGGTGGTTCTGGCTCTCCAGTGTCTGACCCCCCACCACACCAGGGAGGGACCAAACCACAACCCAACCTGTCCACATCTGCATCCAAGAGGCAGCATCCAAACTCCATCCCACTTGGCTACAGGCACCGAGCCTGCTCCTGCCACAGGGTGCTGCGGGCACCTCCCCAGGTTGAGGCCCAGCCAGTGATGGATGGATGGGTCGGGGAGGGGAAGTCAGGTAACCATGGCCTAGCATCCATTAGCTGATGGCTATTAGGCATGCTTGGATACACACCTACACTGATCTGACAGCTAGATGGAGAGCTAGAGCGAGCAAGCAAGCGAGCGAGCGAGCGAGCGAGAGGCAGAGATGCAGAGACAGAGACGGACGAAGGGAGAGGGAGACAGAGACACAGAGACGGGGGAGGGGGGAGGGAGGGCCAGATGTACACCAGCCACAGCGTGCGTGCTTTGTGCAGCTCAGGGTGGCACAGCTGAGGGCTTTATGCGGGTGGATGAGCAGCGAGCTGCATCCTGGTGTGGTGACCCATGGCCCCTGGCCTCTGCATCTCTCAGGTGGTGAGGAGGCAGTGCCTGTGCGTGCGGGCTACAGGCTTTCTGGCCCAGTCTTGCTGAGGTGGACCTAGGCCTTCCCGCCTTGGGGGGGAGGCCCCGAAAGACCCTGCATGACTCACCATCAAAGGGGTGCCTCACCCCAACCACCAGGCCATGCTGTGTACTCACACCTCAGAGATGTTCCCCTGAGCATGATCAAGACAGGGCCTGGAGCAGACAAGCATGTGGGGGATGTAGAGAAGGTGACAGAGGCTGGGTGTTGCTTCCAGGCCCTAGGGATTTGTGGGGAGCCAGAAAGAGGCAGCTGCACCGTCTAAGGCCATGCCAGGCCTGCAGCCACACTGGACTGCTCCAGGCCTGAGCACCCCGAGGGCCAACACACCGCCGGAAGGGCCAGGGGACCTGCTATGGCTCCTGGCTCTTTCCCACAATGTCATTCTTCTACCTGCCATTCTCCCGGTATGGGCGATCTCTAGACATTCCCGATGGGAGGTCACTTGTTGGGGTGGGGAAGGCCCCCACATGGGGTCACCTTGGACTAGTTGCTGTCTTCCTTGTGCAGCTAGAGGGGCTTGGCACTAACACACACACACACACGTGCCCTGCCAACACTTCCTTGGGGAGGAAGAGGATGGTGCCCAAAGCACTGCCACCCCATTTCTGGAGAGGCTAAGTGGCTCACCAAGGAGCCTGGTAGGAGGAGAACATAGCATAATCCAGCAGCTGAGAAAAAAGTAGTGAGAAAATAATATGTAATTTTATACCACGCTAAAATGCAATTCACTTCCTGTGAGAAAAGCTAGACAGGTAACCCCTGAGTTTGGGTGTGACCCAGGCAGGCTGGGTAAAGAGGAAATGGACACATCACCTCGCTCTCTGGTGGCAGACATCCTAGAGACTGGCAGAAGGCAGCCTAACCCCCGGCCAGGGCTCCAGAGCTACTCAGGAATGAACCCCCTGGAGGTGGGGCTTGGCCTGCCAGCTGCGCCTCAGCACAGCCAAGGCTGCTGTACCACGTCTCTCCCAGCAAGGTGCACAGGCCATGAGCACAAAGCTCAGGTGGAGACTCAGAAAAGGTGAGTGGGCCTGGATACACACTAGCCCCTACTGCCTCCAGGGGACCCAGACACGCCAGGGCGGGTGGCAGGTCGGATCTACAGGGAAACAAAGCCCGGTGGGGTGCCCAGGAGTGAGGGTCCCCCCAGCAAACCCCACAGATTTCAAGCAGGCGAAAGGGAGTGGTGATTTGCAGTTTGTAGTGATGAGTTGAATCCTTCACTTAAACTGATCCTTGGAGTTCTTTTACTCATTCATTTTTAGAACAATAAAGTCAGAAATCCAGGAGGACCTTCAACAAATCACACATTCTGGATTTAATTACAGATAAAAAGAAATCTTCTATTAAAAGATGAGAAACTGCACATAAAATGGAAGTCATTACCCAGAGCATGGAATGCCACTGCCTCTTTGTGTGTGTTATTTCAGGATTAGGAAAATTAAACTATCTTTTCATTCTTGAAAGGCTTTCCTAAAACTTAAAGACTAAAGGTAAATGGGTTTGTATTAAACTTGCTTCTTAAGCAGAGATGGCATCTTCTGCCTTGGTTTGCTCAGTTCCCATGTCTCTTCGGGCCTGAGAGGCATGTTTCCTTTGAAATCCCACAGTTTGCTCGATCTTCCCGGAGCAAGCACTGTAGGCTGGTCTGAGGCCTGGTGGCAGGGCAGTAGAAAGTTCACATCACTAGCCCTGTGCAGCTTCTGGGCCCCCTTGATTCATGTCCTCTTCTCACAGAATCTGCCTCTGGCTCCTGGATGAGAGGAGACTTGGGGCTTGGAGAGGCCAGGCTCAGGACCAGGAGTGTGGCTCAGGCTGTCTGCAGCTTTGCCTTGCACTTGCTCTCTGTCCCACTTCCTGCATGGACGTGCCTCCCTGTGGACGTGCCTCCCTGTGGACGCGCCTCCCTGTGGACGTGCCTTCCTGTACATGTGCCTTCCTGTACATGTGCCTCCCTGTGGACGTGCCTCCCTGTGGACGTGCCTCCCTGTGGACGTGCCTCCCTGTACATGTGCCTCCCTGTGGACGTGCCTCCCTGTGGACGTGCCTCCCTGTGGACGTGCCTCCCTGTACATGTGCCTCCCTGTACATGTGCCTCCCTGTACATGTGCCTCCCTGTGGACGTGCCTCCCTGTGGACGCGCCTCCCTGTGGACGTGCCTCCCTGTACATGTGCCTCCCTGTACATGTGCCTCCCTGTAGACGTCCTCCCTGTGGACGTACCTTCCTGTACATGTGCCTCCCTGTACATGTGCCTCCCCGTGGACATGCCTCCCTGTGGACGTGCTTTCCTTTCATGGATATGCCTCCCTGTGGACGTGCCTCCCCGTGGACGTGCCTCCCTGTACATGTGCCTCCCTGTGGACGTGCCTCCCTGTACATGTGCCTCCCTGTGGACGTGCCTCCCTGTGGACGTGCCTCCCTGTGGATGTGCTTTCCTGTACATGTGCCTTCCTGTGGACATGCCTCCCTGTACATGTGCTTCCCTGTACATGTGCCTCCCTGTACATGTGCCTCCCTGTACATGTGCCTCCCTGTGGACGTGCCTCCCTGTGGACGTGCCTCCCTGTGGATGTGCTTTCCTGTACATGTGCCTTCCTGTGGACATGCCTCCCTGTACATGTGCTTCCCTGTACATGTGCCTCCCTGTACATGTGCCTCCCTGTACATGTGCCTCCCTGTGGACGTGCCTCCCTGTACATGTGCCTCCCTGTGGACGTGCCTCCCTGTGGACGTGCCTCCTTGCTGTGGACGTGCCTCCTTGCTGTGGACGTGCCTCCTTGCTGTAGACGTGCCTCCTTGCTGTGGACGTGCCTCCTTGCTGTGGACGTGCCTCCTTGCTGTAGACGTGCCTCCTTGCTGTAGACGTGCCTCCTTGCTGTGGACGTGCCTCCTTGCTGTAGACGTGCCTCCTTGCTGTAGACGTGCCTCCTTGCTGTGGACGTGCCTCCTTGCTGTAGACGTGCCTCCTTGCTGTGGACGTGCCTCCTTGCTGTGGACGTGCCTCCTTGCTGTAGACGTGCCTCCTTGCTGTAGACGTGCCTCCTTGCTGTGGATGTGCCTCCTTGCTGTGGACGTGCCTCCTTGCTGTGGACGTGCCTCCTTGCTGTAGACGTGCCTCCTTGCTGTAGACGTGCCTCCTTGCTGTGGACGTGCCTCCTTGCTGTAGACGTGCCTCCTTGCTGTAGACGTGCCTCCTTGCTGTGGACGTGCCTCCTTGCTGTAGACGTGCCTCCTTGCTGTGGACGTGCCTCCTTGCTGTAGACGTGCCTCCTTGCTGTAGATGTGCCTCCTTGCTGTGGACATGCCTCCTTGCTGTGGATGTGCCTCCTTGCTGTAGACGTGCTTTCCTTTCGTGGACAGGCCTCCCCACATCTTCCCATTCCTCAACATGGTGACTCTGTGGTCATCATGAGACTTTCAAAAATCCATCACCCTGCTAGTAGATGGGCAGAAGAGACAGACAGACAGGGCCAATGAAAACATGGAGAAATGCCCAGCATCCCAGGCCACTAAGGGAAATGTAAATGTAAACAATGTTGAAATTCCATCTCACTCCAGTCAGAAAAAGTCATCCATGTAAACAATGCAAACAACACATGTTGGCCAAGGGGCAGTGGTGAAAGGACCTAATACATTTGTGGTGGCAATGCAAATCCTTGAAGTACTGTGGGTGACCGTGTGGAGGCACCTGAAGTTAGCAATAGAATTGTGTGACCCAGTGACACCACTCATGGCACACCCACTAAGACGTGAGTGAGAACACATGAAGACAGAGGCCCATGCTCACACAGCACTGGGCACAGCAGTCGAGCTAGGAAAGAAACCCTACCAACCGGTGGACTGGAATATGTCACCACACACACTCACACACACTATGGAATTTTCTTCATCCATCAGGAAGAATGAAATTAGGTCATTTGCAAAAATGGAGAGACCTGGGGAAATCACACTGAGGTAAATAGTCCAACTCAGAAAGACTAAGGACTCCTGCCATTTACTGCTCGTGGAAGTTGGACGTAAATCAGCAGCATCCACGAGAGCGCACCCAGTGAGCACCACGGGCATGCATTCCCAATCAAACTGACCGGAGAGGGGCATGTGCAGGGTGGGCGTCTCAGAGTACTCCCGCAAACAGTTCACAGACGTCTCCACAAAGGGAGCCAGAAGGCTGAGGCAGACATATGGAGGGAGGCTGGCGTGTGAACAGCGAGGCAGCAGTTGATGTACACATGAAGAGTAGAATGAGAGACTTGAAAGGGGCGGGTGGGGAGAGCGACAAGAGAAGCAGCACTGACTGAGATGCCTTACACACACGGGGCATGGACACGAATTTAGAGATAACGATCAGATGCAGAACACCAGAGCTCAGGAGAATCAAGATGCATGCTCTTGCCCTGCAGCACAGTGGCTGTGGTGTTGACTGGGGACCCTGGAAGGCAGCGGGGCCTGGGGAAAGTAGAACTAGGATCATTCTCCACACAGTCAGTGCAAGTACCTCTGTCAGGCTGTTCCTCCACTGTGGGTGTAATTGGCAGGGAAGAGAGGGCACCCAGCAGGCCTAGATCTGATGAGATAGCAAGCATTCGCTGATGACCTGCGCCAGTAAACTGGAAAACTGAAGTGTGGGTGTGTTTGTTCATTTTCAATGCCATCACGGGATACCCGAGGAAGTCCACTGCACGTGAGCTTCCACTGAGACCACGGGATACCCGAGGAAGTCCACTGCACGTGAGCTTCCACTGAGACCACGGGATACCCGAGGAAGTCCACTGCACGTGAGCTTCCACTGAGACCACAGAATACCTGAGGATAGTCCACTGCACATGAGCTTTCACCTAGACCACAGGATACCTGAGGAAGTCCACTGCACGTGATCTTTCACCTAGACCACAGAATACCTGAGGAAGTCCACTGCACGTGAGCTTTCACCTAGACCACAGAATACCCGAGGAAGTCCACTGCACATGAGCTTTCACCTAGACCACAGAATACCCGAGGAAGTCCACTGCACGTGAGCTTTCACTGAGACCACGGGATACCCGAGGAAGTCCACTGCACATGAGCTTTCACCTAGACCACGGGATACCCGAGGAAGTCCACTGCACGTGAGCTTTCACTGAGACCACAGGATACCTGAGGAAGTCCACTGCACGTGAGCTTTCACTGAGACCACAGAATACCCGAGGAAGTCCACTGCACATGAGCTTTCACCTAGACCACGGGATACCCGAGGAAGTCCACTGCATGTGAGCTTTCACTGAGACCACAGGATACCTGAGGAAGTCCACTGCACGTGAGCTTTCACTGAGACCACAGAATACCTGAGGAAGTCCACTGCACGTGAGCTTTCACCTAGACCACGGGATACCTGAGGAAGTCCACTGCACGTGAGCTTTCACTGAGACCACAGGATACCTGAGGAAGTCCACTGCACGTGAGCTTTCACTGAGACCACAGAATACCCGAGGAAGTCCACTGCACATGAGCTTTCACCTAGACCACGGGATACCCGAGGAAGTCCACTGCATGTGAGCTTTCACTGAGACCACAGGATACCTGAGGAAGTCCACTGCATGTGAGCTTTCACTGAGACCACAGAATACCCGAGGAAGTCCACTGCACGTGAGCTTTCACCTAGACCACGGGATACCCGAGGAAGTCCACTGCACGTGAGCTTTCACTGAGACCACAGGATACCTGAGGAAGTCCACTGCACGTGAGCTTTCACTGAGACCACGGGATACCGGAGGAAGTGCACTGCACGTGAGCTTCCACTGAGACCACAGAATACCTGAGGAAGTCCACTGCACGTGAGCTTTCACTGAGATCACGGGATACCCGAGGAAGTCCACTGCACGTGAGCTTCCACTGAGACCACGGGATACCCGAGGAAGTCCACTGCACGTGAGCTTCCACTGAGACCACGGGATACCCGAGGAAGTCCACTGACGTGAGCTTCCACTGAGACCACGGGTTACCCGAGGAAGTCCACTGCACGTGAGCTTCCACTGAGACCACGGGATACCCGAGGAAGTCCACTGACGTGAGCTTCCACTGAGACCACGGGTTACCCGAGGAAGTCCACTGCACGTGAGCTTCCACTGCGACCACGGGATACCCGAGGAAGTCCACTGACGTGAGCTTCCACTGAGACCACGGGTTACCCGAGGAAGTCCACTGCACGTGAGCTTCCACTGAGACCACGGGATACCCGAGGAAGTCCACCTCCATGACCTTGCTGTTCTCATGCAGTCAGCACTGAGGCCCACTGGAATGCCATGCTGCAGCCCCATGCCCAGTAAGTTCTCACCTCTCACAGCAGGGATTAAATGTCCACAGGTGAGCCTTGGGCACACACACACAGCTTATACGACTTGCTGCAGCCTGTGGGCTGCAGGTGAACACCGTGGTTCTATCTCAGGGGCTTTCGCTGTCACCAGCCATGCGAGAGCCAGTCAGATGCCTGGGGTGGAGTTCAGGACACTCGGTGTGCTCCCTCTCCAGGGGCTACTGCAGCAAATGCAGAGCGCTGGAAGCCAGCCCTGGAATGCTGCTCTGCAATGCGGTGAGAAACCGTCTTGTGTGAGGGCAGGGGAACAAACATGTCCAATCTTGTGGGTCTTGTTGTGGCCCTGTGGCCAGCTACATGACTGGACAGCTAGCTGCTTTTGCCGTGATGCAGCCAGAGAGCAGAGCACTGGTGAGTGTGGCTGCATGCTTCCTCAGCCACAGTGTCTGGACAGGGCTAAGCCAGTTCCCAGGCTTGGCAGGACAGCCTGGATGAGCAGCTGAGGACAGAGAAAGGGGGTGACAAGCAGAAGCCAGCACTGTGGCTGTGTCTAGAGATGAGATGGGGACCACTGGTGGGAGCCTCATGGCAGGGCCCTGCCCAGCTGTAGGCCTGTCCCTGGCATGGTAGCCCTTCATTTCCTCTATATGAATAAGGCGGGGTGGGCTTTAGCCCCTCTATTGGGAGGCCAGGCCCCACTGCAGGCCGGGGCGCGTGTTCTGAGGATAACGTGCTCCTCCTGGACCTCAAGAGGTCAGCATGGGCCTCTGTCACGGGCTCTCAAAGAGAGAAGCCACTGCTCCTGGAGAGCACTATCAGAGGAGTCACCTTTCTGTAGACACAAGTTCTAAATTCCATTGTAGCTAGATGTTCAAACCACCATGATCCACCAGGACACCAGGCCTGGCTCTTTCTAAACAGAAGTGTGAGCAGCCGTCTTCAAGCAGGCGATAGCCAGAACCACCTTTGAGCAGCAGCAAGAGATGTCTGTTGCTGGCTGGTCAGTGGTGTGAAGTGGCGAGACCTTTTCTTTGTACTGTTTAATAACATGGGAGGCAGCTGTATAATTGCATTTGCTAAGGATTTCCTTCCAACCTGCGTTCTCACACTTGGCAATTGTAATAAGACAAGCTGCTGATTGAATGCAAACTGTTTTTAAATCTAAGTGGGATAATTGCACGTCCACCTTTCATCTGGGCTGACATTCCAACACAGATGAGAGCTGCCGCTCTTACGACCACGGCGACCACTCTGTGTGCTAACCCTGTCTTCAAGTCACACCCAGACCACAGGCTCTGTGTGCCCGAGCGCCAGCATCTCATGAGCTCATGGCCTGGCCCGCAGGCGGAGTCCAGGGGCAAGCCCCACCCCGGGGTGACAGCAGGTGGGTAGGAGAGAGGGTACTGGGAATGTAGTGTGTAGTGTATGTGTGTGTGAAAATATAATGGAACCTGTTCTTTTGTACAATTAATACATACTAATGGGAAGGAAGGGAGGGAGGAAAGAAGGAAAAAGGAAGAAAGGAAGGAAGGAAGGAAGGAAGGAAGGAAGGAAAAAAAAGAAAGAATTCCCAGAAAAGAAACACCTAGGCCAAGGAAGAGATTTTGCATTTATCATTCAGCATGAATACCTCACGGCGCTTAAGATGTGGTATTAGCCTGGTTCTGGTGGCTCAGGCCTGTAATCCTAGCTACTCAGGAGGCTGAGATCTGAGGATCGCGGTTCAATGCCGGTCCGAGCACTGTGGTTCAAGGGGTAGGGCGGTAGCACTGAGCTGAAGAGCTCAGGTCCAGTGCCCAGGCCCAGAGTTCAAGGGCCATGACTGACAAAAATAAATAAAGTAAAATAAAACAGAATGTGGTGTCGAGTATATGCCTGTCCATTAATTTTTACAAAGTAAATGCCTCTTAAACTGTTCTGCCAGGCTTACTCTCCTTCATTAACCACAGAAGATGTCTGTGCAGTCTATGTTGTTAGCCCTAGAGGACCCAGAGGCAAACAACTGGTGCATTTTCAGACAACCCAGGACACTCCAGGGACGACGCTGTGAGGTTTGTGTGCTAAGCGAGTATGTGGCAACACCACAGCCATCTTTGCTGTGCCTGCCCCAGGAGGGATGGGAGGCAACGACACAAGCAAGTCTACACTAAGACCCACCAGAGCCCTTTCACGTCAGAGTCCTCCCTCATCCGTTTCATGTGCCCCTGGGGGAGACGCTGCCCCTTCCCACAGGGAGCCCCACCCAGGGGGCTGGGGGCCGGTCACTTGGGCACTTCCGCCGCCATACCACAGGATGCTGGGGCCTCACGGAGCATAAATCTGTCGTTTAATGTCCTTTCCCTGGGAGTCAGCAAGTACAGCTGCGGCAGCGTCACAGCATTCAGAACATGAAGGGAACTAGTTTCTAAAATTGTTCCTATAGGTTAATTTGGCACATGCAGAAGAGGCACCAAATGCCATGGCGCACGCAGCCATCGCGGTGACCGAGGCACGGGCGCAGGGCAGTGAGCTGCCTTTGTTGGAGTTCCTGGTGTGGAACGTGCCCTTCCCTTGCCCTTGGAAAGTTCCCTCAGAACGTCAATCAGTGCCCGACGTAGGCACAGCTGAAGTGAACAAGAAATTCCATTTCAAACCATCAACTGTTTTCACTACAAAGCAAAATAATAATGATAATGATAATAATAATGATGATGGTAAATGGAAGGCCACTGCCTGTGAGCACAGCTGTGCCTTTGAAAATGAAAGAGGAAAAGCCACTTTGTGCCCCATTTTTTCCCATTCAGAGCACCCTCAAGTTCCAGCAAATCCAGCTTCACGCAAATTGACTTTCTCACGCTGGTGTACCATCATGGTGCAGAAGCTGCCAGCGCCCCTCCCCACAAACCCCAGGGTCTCACCTGAGCGTCGTAACCACTGATACTGAGCCTGGCACACGTGAAACAGAGGCCGTGGAGCAAAGGAGCAGCCGGAAGCCTATGACGGGCCGAGGCCGCCCAGCTGAACGCCCCTCCTAGCAGGTAGCAGTGTGCAGAAAGCCTGCAGACTCCTTGTCCCAGAGAACCAACACCACACCCAGACCCCGGCGCCTTTCCAGAGCCGACATCCATCTGACTTCTAAACTTAGCACTACCTTGCGAAGATTCCTTTTTAAAATAATAATAATAATGATAATAATGTTAGTCCCAAGGTCAGTACCCACAAGCAAGAGTCACTAAAGAGTTCCCATGGGAAGACACCGCAGCTGCCTCCCAGAGAAGGCGACGCATTCTCCCTCAGCTCAAGCGTTTCTCTGACGCCTGCAGTGGTCACTCTTTGGGCTGCCCTCGCGATGCAGGTCACCGTACGTCTAGAACTCTGGGAAGCTAAGGCTAAACAGAGCGGAGATGAGCAGGCTGACCTCTGCGCACTGGACCCCAAGTCTGTTCCCGCTCCAGACAGAGGCTTTAGAGACACCCAGAAATGGGGTTCTGAGCAGCAGCCTTTCTGGCAAGTCGCCCAGCACGCCCCAATCTTGAGATCTCCCACTAGGTCTCTGCTCAGAGCTCCACGCAGGCCTGTGTGTGCATGAAACGCTTAAACCAACAGCACAGCTCACACCACACTGGGCCATTCAGACGCCAACTCTCACTTCCCCAAAGCCGAGTTTCCTCTTAGACTCAGCAGTACCAAGGTGCCAAGGTCAGGCCCATGTATCCAGGAACCCGACAGTGAGGCCTAGGTGGGGCTCAGCCCCGCACCCCGGAGACGACGCGGGGGGAGACGACGCGGGGCCGTCTGGACCTGGGCAGCTCAGCACCTCTGCCTCTTCTGGGGAGCTCAAGTGACTTACCCGTAGCCTTCTCCACGTCCGCAGCAGTGACATTGTGGGGGTTGGCACTCACGCTGAAGGTCACGGTGGGTCCCAGAACACTGAAAGAGACCATTTGAGAATGGGGTCACTACCGTATCACCAGAGGGTGGCCGGTCCTGTCCCAGAGCCTTGTGGGGCCAACACAAGGCCACCTGGGCAGCAGCTGGGCACCTGTGGGGTACCTGCCCTGCCCCTGCCCCTGCCCTGTCACTGCCCCTGTCCTGCCCCTGTCCCCTCCCCATGGCTGTCCAGTCCCGTTCTTCTATTAGTGGTTTTGTGTTTTGAAAGCTCACACACAGGGCATATTATTATAGAAAAATTCATGTCAGCCCCAGTAACCCAAGAATTGCAGGTAGACATCCCTACAAGCAGCAGACCTTGGCCTGGACTCTGAGTGGAGTCGGAGTGGGGCGGGGGCCACACTTCTGTGAGCCATTGTGTAATCAAGAGTCATGAACTACTTATTACAACATTTTATTTTTGTAATATTACAAAGTTACCAGCAGGGAATTGCTAGACAGGAATTATCAAAATTGTTGGACAGTTTTTAAATATCACGAGCATAATTTTGAAGAAGAACGTATCACTTTCTAGCAGTTTAAACCATGGGACTGTCTCCTGTGCTTCTGGAACCAGCGGCTGGGAGCTCCTGCGGCAAGCGGGGACGGCCCAGTCTGCCCTCCTCACACAGTGCCCCAAGGAGCGGGAGCACAGGCCTTGGACACTCCTCCAGGGGTGAATCTCCCAGGACACGGTGGGGGGGAGGCGGCTGAGGGAGCCCCTACTGCCCTGCCCAGAGGGCTCGCTTCCCTCCCAGGAAGTCTTAGCAAGACTGAGCTGCCACACCTGTCCTGAGTCAGTGCTGGAACCCACCAACTGCCCCCGCTCTGGGCCCCAGCATCCCGGGGCCTCCACGTTCTATGAACCCTGGGAACAGTCCTGGCCGTGTCTCCCCCAGCTCCTCCACCATCTGTAACCCACACCCCACCGTGCCTCAGAGCCCGTCTTTTGTGCCTTGCTCCCTGTCCGAAGAACCTGGCCCACGGCATGGTCCGCCCACGGCATGGTCCGCCTGCCTCTCACAGCCCCGCTTGGCTCCAGGCTCCTCTACACCAGGGGACGCCAACAAGGGCAGATTCTCCCTTTCTCCACTGTCCTCCAGCGGACCACGCAACAGACAGTCGTGTTGGACGGAGCCCAGGCCTGAGGTCAGAAGCTCTCTGACATCGAGATTGAGAGTGAGCCTTTCCTTACAGGAATGCATCTTGGACGAGAGATCTCAGCAACAGACACCGAGGAATGCCGTAAAGTCTGGGGGGCTCTGAATCCAAACTTATCTAGAAAGCTTCCTGGAAGATGAGATTAGAAGCCAAGCCTCAATTTTCCCTCTGGTGCCAAAAATGTTCCCCGAAAACGATGGGGAGAACATGTTTGAACTCACCAGGCAGGCCACGCAGGCCGCAGAGAGCAGGGCAGCTGACAGGCCCATCCTCCAGCCCGGCCCCCGCCCTCCTGACCTGTGCCGGGCGGCTCTGCTGAGCCCTTTGGCCTCTCCAGGCCTCCTCTTACTCAGGTGCAGTTCAGGGACGGGCTCTGGTTTCCCAAATGGAAACCACGTGTGACATTGCCCAGATGGAAGCTGTGCTGCCGGGGGAACCCAGAGCAGGAAGCCGAGGAGCCGTCAAGTCCCGGGGTCTGAGCTCACCCCCCAGTCCTGCTGCGCTGCTCTCTGCTCCCCGCAGCCACGGCCAGCACACCCCACACCGCACACAGCTCCCGAGAGCACGGTGGGAGCTTCCCTGGACTCTGGAACCCACACAGTATGTCTCCTCTCCGGGGCCCAGCCAGGCCCAGGACGGAGGCACTGTGTCCAGACAAGAGACAAGTGTGTGGTGCAGGTGGAGCCCAGCACGAGGCGGCGCTGGACGGCTGCGGTGGGAGGCAGGTCCAGGCAAAGCCTCCACGAGAACCCCCGCCAGCCCGGGGCCCCGCACAGCGGTGGCCGCTCCATCTCATTTTGTGAGCCACGGAGCTAATTTTAGTCGACTTGTCTCAAATTGCAATCGATTGGTGCTTGTGAGCACGGGATTGTTGCAAAGAGAAGGGGGGTCAGGTCATTTCTGCAGAGCCCCACATGACCTGGGGTTCAGGCTTCTCCTTTCAGACAGATGCAGGCACGTCCTTAAGTCAGCATTAAGAAAGGCAACCTGGGATTTGACTGGAGACTACAGCTCTGGGAGGACAGGCACTCTGGCGCCTCTCACCTCACAGCGGCTTGTTCATTTCCAATCCAGGCCAGCGGAACCCGAGTCTGGGAGAACCTGGTGCCAAGCACACCTCCTTCAGTGGTCTGGGACCGTGCGTCACCTCTCAGAGGAAACAGCCCTGCGTCGGACGTCAGGTCTGCTGCCCTGGAGTTGCTTTAGTCCAACAGGGATGCTGCCTCCAGCACCCCCTCCTGGACACCCCTGCCTCTCTCCAGCACCCCCTCCTGGACACCCCTGCCTCTCTTCAGCACCCCCCTCCTGGACACCCCTGCCTCTCTTCTGTTTGCCTACAAGAGCAGCTTTGTCACAGGATGGCGGCCAGTGTGGCAACGGGCCCTAACCAGTCCTCACAGCAAACATCTCGGTCACCACATCGCAGTGTGGCCCCGGAGCACACAGCAGGAAGGATGGAGCAAAGCCAATGAGCCTGTGTGTGAGCCTGCCTGCCCGGCCACCATGTGTCCACAGGAGCACCTCAGCCTGCTCTCCTTCCTGCGTCCGGCTGCCTTCCATGGGAAATGGGGGCGGGAAGGGAAGGTGCTGCCACCAAAGCCCTCTTGGAGTCCGAGGCAGTGGCCTTGAGGAGCCTGGCTCCAACCTGCTCTGGGCGCTTCATCCAAGGACAGCACAGCAAAGGAGAGACCCCCCCCAGTTCCCCCAGGGAGGGAGTTCAGGAGGGATGCTGGACAGGCCCCACCAGAGGGCCCAGAACAGAGCCCCGGCTAACTCCTGCCTGGCCCTCCCATGGGGGGACCCAGGACTGAAGGCTGCCAACCAGCCCTGGGCTTGGATGAACTGCCCACAGCTCGTGGGCAGACCTAGCCCACAGACGGCCACCTCACAGACAGGACACAGCTAGTGGAGCCCGGTCTTCAGCTGCCGTGCGCAGCTCCCACCCGCGCTCCTGTGGACACAGGGACCGTGCCAGCGGGCAGAGCACCCTCCCCACTTGTCACAGTCCTGGCACTGACCTTCCTGTCTGTCATCTCCATCCCTTTCCTCTCTGCTTCCTGCACATGGCTCCTGCTTGGGAACACTGGTGGTTCCCCTACAGTGCTGTGCTTTGAGGTTACCTGACCCTGCTGCAGTAGGGGGGCAGCAGCCTTAGCACCAGCATCCAAAGGGCAGCAGCCTCGTCCTGCCCTCCAGGCAGCAGGGAGGTTGGTGGGTGACCAAACACAGCTCTCAGCCCTCACCAAGTTTCCTTCATAGCATTCCTAAACACGCCAATTAGGCAAATGTAATCAGCCGAGGGAGGAAGCAGCCTCCAAGCAAGAAAATCTCCTGCACCAGGATGGCCTGAAAAGCCTCAAGGGGCCCTGAAACCCACTCAGAGTCGCGCTGTCTGCAGGAATCTACTCCTGAAGCCTGCTTCTCCTGCTGTCTGCAGGAATCTACCTCTGCAGCCTGCTTCTCCTGCTGTCTGCAGAAATCTACCTCTGCAGCCTGCTTCTCCTGCTGTCTGCAGGAATCTACCTCTGCAGCCTGCTTCTCCTGCTGTCTGCAGGAATCTACCTCCGCTGCAGCCTGCTTCTCCTGCTGTCTGCAGGAATCTACCTCTGCAGCCTGCTTCTCCTGCTATCTGCAGGAATCTACCTCCGCTGCAGCCTGCTTCTCCTGCTGTCTGCAGAAATCTACCTCTGCAGCCTGCTTCTCCTGCTGTCTGCAGGAATCTACCTCCGCTGCAGCCTGCTTCTCCTGCTGTCTGCAGGAATCTACCTCTGCAGCCTGCTTCTCCTGCTGTCTGCAGGAATCTACCTCTGCAGCCTGCTTCTCCTGCTGTCTGCAGGAATCTACCTCTGCAGCCTGCTTCTCCTGCTATCTGCAGGAATCTACCTCTGCAGCCTGCTTCTCCTGCTGTCTGCAGGAATCTACCTCTGCAGCCTGCTTCTCCTGCTGTCTGCAGGAATCTACCTCTGCAGCCTGCTTCTCCTGCTATCTGCAGGAATCTACCTCCGCTGCAGCCTGCTTCTCCTGCTATCTGCAGGAATCTACCTCTGCAGCCTGCTTCTCCTGCTGTCTGCAGGAATCTACCTCCGCTGCAGCCTGCTTCTCCTGCTGTCTGCAGGAATCTACCTCTGCAGCCTGCTTCTCCTGCTGTCTGCAGGAATCTACCTCTGCAGCCTGCTTCTCCTGCTGTCTGCAGGAATCTACCTCCGCTGCAGCCTGCTTCTCCTGCTGTCTGCAGGAATCTACCTCTGCAGCCTGCTTCTCCTGCTGTCTGCAGGAATCTACCTCTGCAGCCTGCTTCTCCTGCTGTCTGCAGGAATCTACCTCCGCTGCAGCCTGCTTCTCCTGCTGTCTGCAGGAATCTACCTCTGCAGCCTGCTTCTCCTGCTGTCTGCAGGAATCTACCTCCGCTGCAGCCTGCTTCTCCTGGTGCAGAGGCAGCCAACAGTGACCACTGGCCTGTTGAGCAAGACCATAGCCCAGTGATGCAGGGAAGAACAGCTTACACCTTGGGTGTGGCGCTTTAGGAGGAGGGAGTGGTTGGTGAGAAATCTCCCAAGTGTCTCTGGCTAGGCAGGAAGCCACTGACATAGCACTGGTGGCCTTAGATGGTGGCATCCAGAACTGTAGGCACCCTGTGCCAGTGCCGTGACCTGTGTTCTGCCCTGCGACCTCATGCCAGCACTGGCTGGGCTGTCACAGTTAGGTCCTGTGGCTGCTGAAGGGTGGAAAGGATCTGGAAGGGACCCACTTTTCACCCAGTGCACGGAGCTGCAACCAGCCACATCGCCTGTCCAAACGCACAGGGGTCCAGAGTGCTGCACGGGCCGGGCCGGCAGGGAGACCTCGGCTATGGGGAAGCTGGAAGCACACTGAGTAGACGCTCAGGGATGGGAGGCTCATGAGAATGAGGGAGCTGCTAACGTCACCTTCCCTAGAGCCATGCCATGTCGGTCGTCTTTACCATGAAGGACTTGGAAAGCCTGTAATAAACCCCAGGTCTGTATGCCAACACCAAAAGGGGCATTTCTGCGTCCAATCAGAAAACAAAGTAAAACACAGATGAACCAAGCCTTGCAAGTCTGAAGGTTTTGGAGCTCACAGGAAGACACCAGACACGTTGGGGAGAAAGGCACGTTTTGATGAGCAATATCTTGCCGATTCCACTGAAGTTTAAAAAAACTCAATATGCAAAAACTGGGGTTTTGATTAAGAAAGAATCCTAGAAAAGGCACAGAGGAAGCAGAGCACCAGGGTATGGGGAAATACCAGTTTAGTGAGGAAACAAAGACAGTATGACCTGACTGAGATTTCAGTCTCAACAAGCAGTCACTAAAAACACACTACAAGCAGGTCATGTTATGCCAGGTGGCCAAGGCCTCTCTAACGTCGTCTCACGGCCAAGCCGCCATCAGACAGTGTCCCCAGAGCAACGCCCAGGGGCCTCGGGACCTCTGGTTACACTTTCTCTTTGCTGATCACGCACATCATTCAGTGTGGTTTCTGTGCAAAGACATCTCATTTAATACACACCGTGTAGTGACGAATGCTGACCTCACAGCCCACATACAAACCTCCCTGTAACTCAGATACGTGAGTGAAGCTCGGAGACGGGAATTTCCTGCATGAGGCACATCACAGCCAGCAGGGCTGAGAGCAGGGGCAGCAGCTCGGCCCTGTCCTGGGGTACTGAAAACAGGCAGATCACCAGCAAAAAGGCACGAAAAATGTGAGAGCCACAGTACTAACCGATCACAAAGAGGCCCCTGGTTCAGAGTGCAGGTGGGAACGGGATGCAGAATTTCACCTTGCTCTGCGCGGCTGGGAACGTGTGAGCCGTGCTTTATGGTGCCGCATGCTCCAGATGACTGTGGCCTTGCCACAGACATGATAATAAGGCTGTCCGCACACAATCGCAAGTGACAAGGGTCTGCCTCCTTATTTTGAGATGAGGCTGCGACCTCATTGAAGGCTGGCCTTTCCCTCCAGATCCTCCTCAGGCTCCGCCTGCTGGGTGCACTGCACAGCTTTGGAGGTGTCGGAGCGCCGCTGGGGCATCCCGGCATGCACGGGCTTCCCTCCCACCTGTAGCTTGGCGTTTAATGAATTATTTAATTTATATATCATTTTGAGGCCTTCAGATTGCTAGGCAAGCACGCCACTACCCGAACCATGCCTCCAACTCTTTCCGCATTAGTTATTTCTCAGGTAGGATCTCGTGTTTTTTTTTTTTCCAGACCCACCTGGACCTGATACTACCCCCTCTGCCTCCTGAGCAGGTGTAATCACGGATATGTGCCTAGCCTGGTGTGCGTATGCTTTGTTGTTGTCTTATGGCACAGGAATTTACACTCAGGCGCTCTACAACTGAGCCATGTCTTCAGGCCTTTTTCATATTGCTTATTTTTGAGATCAGGTTCCACTTACTTTGTTTGGTTTGTTTCCTGGCTTGCACCTACACAATTGTCAACCTATGTAACACTTCCACTGTGGCTGGCGTCGCAGGCGTCTGCCCCTGCACCTAGGCATGGGTTGAGAAAGGGTTTTCCAAGGAGGCTCCTGCTAACCCTGACCCTTCTGATCTCAGCTTCCCAAACACGTGGGGTCACAGTCACGTGTCACCAGTGCCTGGATCCAGCCTGTTACTGAGGTACAGGTCTCGCTACTATTTTGTCCATGATCCTCACATCTCTGCCTCCAGCACAGCTGGGGGTTAGAGATGTGAGCCATTGTGGCTGCTGTCCTGCTCAGTGCCCCCCACGCGTCCCGTCCTTCTGAGTCTTGACATCATCTCTACATGTAGGAGCCTCGCCTGGCCTCCCAGAGCCCGAGGCTGGAACGGCTTTATGTGGGAGACTAGCTGTTTCCCATCAGGGATGACTGTGGGTGAGGTTGGGTGGGTCACCTCTACTCTTCCTCTTAGGACTAATCTGCAAATGGTCACTGCAGGGCACCTCTTGACGGGGCCACCAGAGCCGTCCATCAGTGTCGGGCTGGTCAGCAACGTGCTCTGAAGTGGGAACTCCTGTGTTGGTTGTGAGGCATGTCTCCTGGAGGCTCATCAAGTTGTTGACAGTCAGACACACTGTTCAAGGTGATGCCGCTGACAAGAGAGCCCTACGTCCCGAAGCACTGCCCCGGGCACGTGGGGAGCTCGCTCCCCCGCCCTCCACAGCTCAGCGGGCAAGCAGGGAACTCGCTCCCACAGCAGCTCAGCTGGCCACACGGGGAACTTGCTCCCCAGCCCTCCACAGCTCAGCTGGCCACGCGGGGAACTTGCTCCCCAGCCCTCCACAGCTCAGCTGGCCATGCGGGGAACTCAACCTCCCCAGCCCTCCACAGCTCAGCTGGCCACGCGGGGAACTCAACCCCACCCTCCACAGCTCAGCTGGCCACGCGGGGAACTCAACCCCCCCCTCCACAGCTCCCCCCCTCCACAGCTCCCCCCTCCACAGCCCCCCCCTCCACAGCTCCCCCCCTCCACAGCCCCCCCCTCCACAGCTCCCCCCCCTCCACAGCCCCCCCCTCCACAGCTCCCCCCCTCCACAGCCCTCCCCTCCACAGCTCCCCCCTCCACAGCTCCCCCCCTCCACAGCTCCCCCCTCCACAGCCCCCCCCTCCACAGCTCCCCCCCTCCACAGCTCCCCCCCTCCACAGCTCCCCCCCTCCACAGCTCCCCCCCTCCACAGCTCCCTCCCTCCACAGCTCCCCCCCTCCACAGCTCCCCCCCTCCACAGCTACCCCCCTCCACAGCTACCCCCCCTCCACAGCTCCCCCCCTCCACAGCTCCCCCCCTCCACAGCTCCCCCCTCCACAGCTCCCCCCCTCCACAGCCCCCCCTCCACAGCTCCCCCCCTCCACAGCTCCCCCCTCCACAGCTCCCCCCCTCCACAGCCCCCCCCTCCACAGCTCCCCCCTCCACAGCTCCCCCCCTCCACAGCTCCCCCCATCCACAGCTCCCCCCTCCACAGCCCCCCCTCCACAGCTCCCCCCCTCCACAGCCCCCCCTCCACAGCTCCCCCCCTCCACAGCTCCCCCCCCTCCACAGCCCCCCCTCCACAGCTCCCCCCCTCCACAGCTCCCCCCCTCCACAGCTCCCCACCCTCCACAGCTCCCCACCCTCCACAGCTCCCCCCTCCACAGCTTCCCCCCTCCACAGCTCCCCCCTCCACAGCTCCCCCCCTCCACAGCTCCCCCCTCCACAGCGCCCCCCCCACAGCTCCCCCCCTCCACAGCTCCCCCCTCCACAGCTCCCTCCCTCCACAGCTCCCCCCTCCACAGCCCCCCCCTCCACAGCTCCCCCCCCTCCACAGCCCCCCCTCCACAGCTCCCCCCCTCCACAGCTCCCCCCTCCACAGCTCCCCCCCTCCACAGCTCCCCCCCTCCACAGCCCCCCCCTCCACAGCACGCAGATCCACAGGGCTGCACTCCCTGCCATCAGCCCCCAGCCAGGCTGGACATAATAGCAAAAGCCGTAACCCTGAGGGTCTGCGGAATTCCCTGACTTACAGCTGCCTGGAACCAATTCAAATAATCCACAGAGCCCTCTAGGTAAGAGATTGTTTCTCGGTTAGAATTCCAGCAGCTCTCACCACCTCTCTTACAGGGAAGTCCAGTCCCTTCCCGGCCCCTCATCAGGGGCTCTATGCCGCACTTGCCCACAGACGGACCACCACTAGTCTTCTCTTTTGTGGCCATAAAGCATGCTGATGAAAATCAGACATAATTTCCAGGATGATGGTTGACATGATGACTGGAATATTCTCCTCCTGTCACTTCATGGCATGTGAAGTGTCCCAAGGCCAGTGACATCACCAGAAGGTTCCACGTGGTTTTGGGTGAGGGCAGCACCCCTATTTGTACATAGGGTGGATCACACACGTGCACCAGACAGAAGCACCAGCAGCCTTCAAGAGCCGCAGTGGACACAACGTATAACGGGGGTTTTCCTAAACCACACCACTGAAATTAGAAACACGACTCAGGTACAAAACCCCCTTGATAAGAAGAAGATAATCAAGGAGTATTTGGCAACAAGAGATCCTTTTAAGGTTGATCATTTAATATTGATGCTTCTCAATTAACACAAATGTTAAGTGCTGCTCTTTTCAACTGATGAACTTTCTCAAAAGTTGTTTACAAGTAAGTTAAACTTCTGATAGACTACCTAATTTAAAATGTGTAGACAGCATGCTCCTCCATGATCTCACAGAGACAGATTTGAGTTGAAGCCCATAAAATTCAGCCATGGATGGATGGATGGATGGATGGATGGATGGATGGTGAATAAATGGATGGATGGTGAATGATAGATGAGTGGATGGATGGATGAATGGATGGATGGGTGAATAGGTGGTGAATGGTTGGATGGGTCGATGGATGGGTAGATGGATGGATGAGTGGGTGGATAGATGGATGGATGGATGGGTAGATGGATGGGTGGGTAGATGGACGAATGGGTGGGTAGATGGACGAATGGGTGGGTAGATGGACGGATGGGTGGGTGAATGGATGGATGGATGGATGGATGGATGGATGGATGGATGGATGGATGGCTGGCTGGTGGATGGTGGGGTGGATAGGATGGAAGGATGGATGAATTTTGGATAAATGTATGCATGGACTGGTAGATGGATGGATAATAGGTAAATGGGGAGGTAGGTAGACAGATGATGGCTAAATAATAGATGGATAGGTAGGCAATGGAATAATAGACTGATGGATAATCATATGTACTTTACATTGCATACTTTAATAAAAACACATTAAGATGTTCCCCCAAAAGATTAGCTATGGCTTAGGGATCTTTCTGCATTAACTGCTCTTATCTAATAGATGAAGAGAAACAAAATGCTGTGAAGGCCTCAGAGTTACACAACACAATCAGAGTGATTTGGGAGGCTTGCTTTACTTGGCAGTACATGCCTGTGAGGCTTCTCTGTGCACAGCAGGTTTCTGCATGGACGCCTGACCGAGGCCTGTAAGAATTCTAGAGGGGGACCCGACACCCCTCCGCCCATAGCACCATGACTCGACAGCCATACAAGGCCCGGCCCAGGACACACGCTTGTGCTGATTGGCCTGCTTTCGTAACCTAGAGTTAAAACAATCCATCTGGCACCGCCCTTGTTTGATGGGTGAGGTAACAGAAGCCTGTGGGATTCAGACATTATCCTCCAAGAGTTCAGGGGCACTGATCATGCTTTTGAATAACACAACACCGCGTCCCTGACTCTTAGTGGGGAGCACTTTGAAAATTCTGATAACTGTAAAATCTCTCCCCAGCAGGGAACTTCCCTAACTCTGTCTCCAGGCTACAAACCACACCACTGATGTTTGTCCCTGGACCTGGCAGGACCAGCCACCCCTCATCCCGAGGAAGCCAAGGTTGGCACTGAGTTGGTTCAGGGTGTCATCAGATCATCAACACCAGAATTCATTTCTCTAAGGAGTTTGTGTTCGGCTGCCAACGACTCTTTGACACCTCATTCCACCTCTGTCATATCTCAGAAGAGGGGCCAGGACTGTGAAAGTCTAGCATTCCGAGTAGGCAAAGAGTAACAGATGTACGTTTCTCAACAAACTTCCATTATCATATTTTCCGCGCAGTTGTGTATTCTTGCCTCGCAAACATCAGGCAGTACTCTCCAAAATATCCAGCATGGGCTGGACAGGGAACCGGACTGAAAGGACAGGGTTCTAGTTCAGTGAGTGAGCAAGCAAGCCCAGTCCTGCGGGAGCTTCGCTCAGCCCCACACTTAGGACGAGGACAAGCTGTCTCCAGGGAAGCTGAGCAGCACTGCGCGCAGTTGACGGTGTGAGGATACGGGCTGTGGAAATCCCTTTCTGTGTTAGAGAATGTGTCCTGCATTCATCTCCTCATCTTCTCGGGGGAGTTGGGAGAGCCCAGACCATTCAGTCTTTATGGAGGCCCCTGCTGAGTCTGAATGCTGTTCTCCTCAGCTACAGGAGGCCCTCGGGGAGAGGTGGAGGGTGGAGGGCCACTCCCCTATCACAGGGCTCTGGGACAGCAGACAGCCCGCTCCAGGAGGACCAGGGCCTTCTGTGGTGCATTCCTATGGCACACAGTGGCTCGCACACACCTGAAGGGTAACTCCACATTAAACAAAGGATTACATCATTAATGACAAACATTTTTTTGGCCAGTCCTGGTGCTTGAATTCAGGGCCTGGGCACTGTCCTTGAGCTTTCTCAAGGCTAACAACTCTACCACTTGAGCCACAGCACCACTTCCAGCCTTTTCTGTGTATGTGGTACCAAGGGATTGAACCCGGGTCTGTGTGCATGGTAGGCAGGCACTCTACCACTAGGCCACGCTCCCGGCCAATGACAAACATTTAGAAACAGAAGTATTCACCTATAACTCAGGTCTTGAAACCTTAAGGGTTTGCCTGGTAACTTTTCCTAAAAATATAATTTTGCTGTTATTCTGAAGCTGTTGTACCATGGGGCTTCTGCTCCACACGTCAGGCGATGAGTCCATTCCCTTTTGGACCACGTCACCCTCCTGTCCTTCCCACAGCCATCTGGTGCGGGGAAGCCACAGACAGCCGCGAGGTAGGTGAGTGGAGGCCTCTCCTCCCCAGAGGAAGGTGAGCGTCCTGATGGCCCCAGGGTAGCATTCTGAGTGTTGGAGATGTTGATGGCAGTGCAGGGACCCCAGCGCCCTAGAGTGGCCCAGGCTGCAGGTTAGGCCACACCCTGACTCTGTCCCAGCAAGGCTGGAGAGAGTCAGCCACCTTCTCTCTCTCTGAAATCTCACCTCCCCTTTCTCCTAGGACAGGGGCTTGGCCAGCACGTTAAATGCTCACACTTTTACCAAAGTGCGGCTTTGCCTACAAGAAGAGATGACCACCTCTCTGCACCGAGGGACTTTGTAATGCATGGTGGCCCCCACCTCCCTGTTCATCTAAAGATAAGATGAAGCCAGGCGCGGGGGCTCACGCCTGTCATCCTGGCTACTCAGGAGCCTGAGATCTGAGGATCCAGGTCCAAAGCCAGCCTGGGCACAAGAGGACCTGAGACTCTTATCTCCAATGAACCTCTAGAAAACGGGAAGTGGGGCTTGGCTCAAGGGTAGGGTGGTAGCCGTGAGCTGAAGAGCTCAGGGACAGTGCCCAGGCTGAGTTCAAGTCCCATGACACACACACACAAAAAAAGACGAGGTGGTTCTGATATGTTCTCAGGTCGTCTTCACGTCCTTTCTTCAAGGAAGCTGGGCGCGTTCTTCTTTAGCCAAAGGTGACCTGTGCGATCTGTGACATCACACACTGGGCACTGAGGGCAGAGCCTGGGCTGCTTCTGGGAAGGAGGATTCAGGCAACTGAGCACCTGAGAGCAGGTGTGCAGGCCACAGGCGCCAGGCTCAGGAGCTGCACTGCTCCTCATGCCACCCTGTGTGCAGGCCACACGCCCCAGGGATCTGTCACCAGCTCACCAGGAGCCCCAGAGACAGCCAGAGACACGAGTCAAGAGGGGCCAGTTTTCATCCCTCCTCACCCCTGGCCGATACGTAATAATGTCTGCGCAATGAGCCTGCTGGTTCAGGACCAACAGGAAACCCAAGTACAGCTTCCAGTAATCTAGAAACTTCCACAGATGGCCGTGAATGACTGAGGCCGGGGAGGGGCATGGGCTCTGCCCTGAGTGCAGGCATCGCTGGGCATGCCAGAGACCGGTGATGAGAGCGCCGGTGATGAAAACTGAACTGCCCCTTTTGGAAGAGCCATGAAGACGGGCTGCACACGGGGCCTCCGTTTGACCCATGTTCCGCTTGCCCATGATGGGCTGCGGCTAGCCAGAAGGCGTGGCAGGGCTCATGGAGTCCCGAGGACACTGGACGCAGGCACGGTGGTGACACAGGGGCTAGCAGGGCATCTTTTGTGGTATTGGCTGTGCCAGCCCTGCCCACATGATCAGGACACAGTGGGAAACAACCCCAGCACCAATAAGCTGCCTGGGACAGCCGCGGCTGGATTATAAAATCATAACTGCCATCGCCCCACGTCTGCTGGCATAATTACATCAGCATGCTAATGCCGTTTTCATGGTCTCTAATGATGTGATAAGACATAGTGGAATTTATAGGACAGCTACATAACCATTAACAAAGCACATTATGCATAACTAGTACTTCCATAAAATGCAGTCGAGGCCTGCAGCTACCGGCCCCGGAGTCCCTTCTCTTCCCTCCTGGGAGCCACGCAGCCCTGAGGACCGGCTCGTGGACACAGCACCAGGCAGTCTGGGCATCTGGTCGTGGCCCTCCCCCCACCACATCTCCGGGCCCTGTTGATGCCTGAGTCATCCCCGAAGCATGGGGCCCGGGGATTTTTAGGGTGTGTGGGTGCAGCATACACCTCAAAGCAAGGCCAGCAGTACTCACACATACATGCAATTGAGCCGGCACACACCAAGCCTGCGGGCCTTCCAGGCAACTACAGAAACGGGATGGAAGCTCAGCAGGAAGGACTGACGTGGCAAGGGGAACAGACAAGGGCAAAGCTGGGGCCTGGGGCTCTGGGGCCTCAGGCACTGCAGTGTGCAGGCTCCACTCCTGCAGAGAGGGGGCACCAGCAGCCCTGATGGGCGGGTGGGGATATTTACGAGGGACGCTGGCACCGGGGCTGGCCCCTCAGAGGGTGGAGAGACTTGTGCCAGGAACTGGTGACAGCTGGGGGAAGGGCAGAGCAAGACCGAAACATCTCAAGAGGGGATGACGAGAGGGCCAAACTCACTTCACCCTGCCAGCCTTCCTCTCCTCACGGCCCCTGGACCTCTGTGCTGGGTGGCAGAGCAGGCGCCAGTGCGCCCTGTGAACAGCCGGAGAACCTGGCTGCCCAGAGGAGGCGGAGGAGGCCTTGTCCTGGCACCACTGGCCCAGAAGCCTGGCACATGCGAAGCAGTGACAGCCACAGCCTCAGGAAATGTCTGCAGGGCGGACAGCAGCCCGACGGAGATGTAGCTCTGTGGGTGGCACGACCACTCCTACAGACACAGCCAGATTCTCCACCGGGAAAATGACCCCAGTGCACACCAGCAGTCCTTCCGGGACCCACACAGGTCCCATCATCTGCATACCATAGCCTCCTGGTTCTGCCTTCCTCTCTGGCCAAGTCTCTGCATCACCCCAGCCAGCTCTATCTGTGGATAAGCTGCCATCTGACAGTGCCTCCCTGCTGTGCCCCTGTGTTGCTCACACAAGTGGCAGGGCCACCCTGCAAGTACTAATGTGAGGAGCCGCCTGAGGGCTCGGGCAGCATGGGGGTTTCCTTCTGGGCACAGCCATCTATCTAGCTTATGCAATGGGGTGCAGGGGTAAGATCACAGGATGCAGGCAGCACTTCTGTCTGAGGCTTCGAGAGCCCCTACGCTCTCCAATTCTGGGAGCTTCCAGCCTGTGGTCTCCTCTTAGATCGCCCTGAACACTAGGGCCTGTCACCACACCCTGCTCTATATTTTACTACCACCTATCACACTCAAGGAGGGACAGAGCTGGTTGAGTCAGGTGCTCAGATTACATTACTGAGGTGATGGACCAAGGGAGTCGGGGCTATAGAGAGTGGATAGTGTTCTAGTGCTACAGAGACTGGATGGGGACCTGGAGCTGTAGACAGTGGATGGGGACCTGGAGCTGTAGACAGTGGATGGGGACCTGGAGCTGTAGACAGTGGATGAGGACCTGGAGCTATAGACAGTGGATGGGGACCTGGAGCTGTAGACAGTGGATGAGGACCTGGAGCTGTAGACAATGGATGGGGACCTGGAGCTGTAGACAGTGGATGGGGACCTGGAGTTGTAGACTGTGGATGAGGACCTGGAGCTACAGACAGTGGATGAGGACCTGGAGGTATAGACAATGGATAGGGACCTGGAGCTGTAGAAAGTAGATAAGGACCTGGAGCTATAGACAGTGGATGAGGACCTGGAGCTGTAGACAGTGGATGAGGACCTGGAGCTATAGACAGTGGATGAGGACCTGGAGCTATAGACAGTGGATGAGGACCTGGAGCTATAGACAGTGGATGAGGACCTGGAGCTATAGACAGTGGATGAGGACCGGGAGCTGTAAACAGTGGATGAGGACCTGGAGCTGTAGACAGTGGATGAGGACCTGGAGCTATAGACAGTGGATGAGGACCGGGAGCTGTAAACAGTGGATGAGGACCTGGAGCTGTAAACAGTGGATGAGGACCTGGAGCTGTAGACAGTGGATGAGGACCTGGAGCTGTAGACAGTGGATGAGGACCTGGAGCTATAGACAGTGGATGAGGACCTGGAGCTGTAAACAGTGGATGAGGACCGGGAGCTGTAAACAGTGGATGAGGACCTGGAGCTGTAGACAGTGGATGAGGACCTGGAGCTGTAGACAGTGGATGAGGACCTGGAGCTGTAGACAGTGGATGAGGACCTGGAGCTGTAGACAGTGGATGAGGACCTGGAGCTGTAGACAGTGGATGAGGACCTGGAGCTGTAAACAGTGGACGGGGACCTGGAGCTATAGACAGTGGATGAGGACCGGGAGCTGTAAACAGTGGATGAGGACCTGGAGCTGTAGACAGTGGATGAGGACCTGGAGCTGTAGACAGTGGATGAGGACCTGGAGCTGTAGACAGTGGATGAGGACCTGGAGCTATAGACAGTGGATGAGGACCGGGAGCTGTAAACAGTGGATGAGGACCTGGAGCTGTAAACAGTGGACGGGGACCTGGAGCTATAGACAGTGGATGAGGACCGGGAGCTGTAGACAGTGGATGGGGACCTGGAGCTGTAGAGAGTGGATGAGGACCTGGAGGTATAGACAATGGATAGGGACCTGGAGCTGTAGAAAGTAGATAAGGACCTGGAGCTATAGACAGTGGATGAGGACCTGGAGCTGTAGACAGTGGATGAGGACCTGGAGCTATAGACAGTGGATGAGGACCTGGAGCTATAGACACTGGATGAGGACCTGGAGCTATAGACAGTGGATGAGGACCTGGAGCTATAGACAATGGATGAGGACCGGGAGCTGTAAACAGTGGATGAGGACCTGGAGCTGTAGACAGTGGATGAGGACCTGGAGCTATAGACAGTGGATGAGGACCGGGAGCTGTAAACAGTGGATGAGGACCTGGAGCTGTAAACAGTGGATGAAGACCTGGAGCTATAGAAAGTGGATGAGGACCGGGAGCTGTAAACAGTGGATGAGGACCTGGAGCTGTAAACAGTGGATGAAGACCTGGAGCAATAGACAGTGGATGAGGACCTGGAGCTATAGACAGTGGATGAGGACCTGGAGCTATAGACAGTGGATGGGGACCTGGAGCTGTAGACAGTGGATGAGGACCTGGAGCTATAGACAGTGGATGGGGACCTGGAGCAATAGACAGTAAATGAGGACCTGGAGCTATAGACAGTGGATGAGGACCTGGAGTTATAGACAGTGGATGAGGACCTGGAGCTATAGACAGTGGATGAGGACCTGGAGCTACAGACAGTGGATGAGGACCTGGAGCTGTAGACAGTGGATGAGGACCTGGAGCTATAGACAATAGATGAGGACCTGGAGCTATAAACAGTGGATGAGGACCTGGAGCTATAGACAGTGGATGAGGACCTGCAGCGATAGACAGTGGATGAGGACCTGGAGTTGTAGACAGTGGATGAGGACCGGGAGCAATAGACAGTGGATGGGGACCTGGAGCAATAGACAGTGAATGAGGACCTGGAGCTATAGACAGTAGATGAGGACCTGGAGCTATAGACAGTGGATGAGGACCTGGAGCTATAGACAGTGGATGAGGACCTGGAGATGTAAACAGTGGATGAGGACCTGGAGCTGTAGACAATGCATGAGGACATAGGGCTGTAAACAGTGGATAAGGACCTGGAGCTATAAACAGTGGATGAAGACCTAGAGCTGTAAACAGTGGATGGGGACCTGGAGCTACAGACAGTGGATGGGGACCTGGAGCTATAGACAGTGAATGAGGACCTGGAGCTGTAGACAGTGAATGAAGACCTGGAGCTGTAGACAGTGGATGAGGACCTGGAGCTGTAGACAGTGGATGAGGACCTGGAGCTATAGACAGTGGATGAGGACCTGGAGCTATAGACAGTGGATGAGGACCTGGAGCTGTAAACAGTGGATGAAGACCTGGAGTTGTAGACAGTGAATGAGGACCTGGAGCTGTAAACAGTGGATGAGGACCTGGAGCTGTAGACAGTGAATGAGGACCTGGAGCTGTAGAGAGTGGATGAGGACCTGGAGCTATAGACAGTGGATGAGGACCTGGAGCTACAGACAGTGGATGAGGACCTGGAGCTATACACAATAGTTGAGGACCTGGAGCTATAAACAGTGGATGAGGACCTGGAGCTGTAGACAGTGGATGGGGACCTGGAGCTGTAGAAAAAGGATGGCGTCCTGGAGCTGTAGACAGTGGATGAGGACCTGGAGCTGTAAACAGTGGATGAGGACCTGGAGTTATACACAGTGGATGAGGACCTGGAGTTATACACAGTGGATGAGGACCTGGAGCTGTAGACAGTGGATGAGGACGTGGAGCTACAGACAATGGATGGGGACCTGGAGCTATAGACAGTGAATGAGGACCTGGAGCTGTAGACAGTGGATGAGGACCTGGAGCTATACACAGTGGATGAGGAGCTGGAGCTACAGACAGTAGATGAGGACCTGGAGTTACAGACAGTGGATGGGGACCTGGAGCTAGACAGTAGATGAGGACCAGGAGCTACAGACAGTGGATGGGGACGTGGAGCTACAGACAATGGATGGGGACCTGGAGCTATAGACAGTGAATGAGGACCTGGAGCTGTAGACAGTGAATGAGGACCTGGAGCTGTAGACAGTGGATGAGGACCTGGAGCTATAGACAGTGGATGAGGACCTGGAGCTATAGACAGTGGATGAGGACCTGGAGCTGTATACAGTGGATGAGGACCTGGAGTTGTAGACAGTGGATGAGGACCTGGAGCTGTAACAGTGGATGAGGACCTGGAGTTGTAGACAGTAGATGAGGACCTGGAGCTGTAGACAGTGGATGAGGACCTGGAGTTATAGACAGTAGATGAGGACCTGGAGCTGTAGACAGTGGATGAGGAACTGGAGCTGTAGACAATGGATGAGGACCTGGAGCTGTAGACAGTGGATGAGGACCTGGAGCTGTAGACAGTGGATGAGGACCTGGAGCTGTAGACAGTGGATGAAGACCTAGAGCTGTAGACAGTGGATGAGGACCTGGAGCTACAGACAATGGATGGGGACTTGGAGCTATAGACAGTGAATAAGGACCTGGAGCTATAGACAGTGGATGAGGACCTGGAGCTGTAGACAATGGATGGGGACCTGGAGCTATAGACAGTGGATGGGGACCTGGAGCTAAAGACAGTAGATGAGGACCTGGAGCTACAGACAGTAGATGGGGACCTGGAGCTACAGACAGTAGATGAGGACCTGGAGCTACAGACAGTGGATGGGGACCTGGAGCTATAGACAGTGGATGAAGACCTGGAGCTCTAGAGAGTGGATGAAGACCTGGAGCTGTAGACAATGGATGGCGTCCTGGAGCTGTAGACAGTGGATGAGGACCTGGAGTTATACACAGTGGATGAGGACCTGGAGCTCTAGACAGTGGATGAAGACCTGGAGCTGTAGACAGTGGATGAGGACGTGGAGCTACAGACAATGGATGGGGACCTGGAGCTATAGACAGTGAATGAGGACCTGGAGCTGTAGACAGTGGATGAGGACCTGGAGCTATACACAGTGGATGAGGAGCTGGAGCTGTAGATAGTGGATGAGGACCTGGAGCTGTAGACAATGGATGAGGACCTGGAGCTACAGACAGTGGATGGGGACCTGGAGCTATAGACAGTGGATGAGGACCTGGAGCTACAGTCAGTGGATGGGGACCTGGAGCTACAGACAGTAGATGAGGACCAGGAGCTACGGACAGTGGATGAGGACGTGGAGCTACAGACAATGGATGGGGACCTGGAGCTATAGACAGTGAATGAGGACCTGGAGCTGTAGACAGTGAATGAGGACCTGGAGCTGTAGACAGTGGATGAGGACCTGGAGCTGTAGACAATGGATGAGGACCTGGAGCTACAGACAATGGATGGGGACCTGGAGCTATAGACAGTGAATAAGGACCTGGAGCTATAGACAGTGGATGAAGACCTGGAGCTGTAGACAATGGATGGGGACCTGGAGCTATAGACAGTGTATGGGGACCTGGAGCTACAAACAGTAGATGAGGACCTGGAGCTACAGACAGTGGATGGGGACCTGGAGCTACAGACAGTAGATGAGGACCTGGAGCTACAGACAGTGGATGGGGACCTGGAGCTATAGACAGTGGATGAGGACGTGGAGCTACAGACAATGGATGGGGACCTGGAGCTATAGACAGTGAATGAGGACCTGGAGCTGTAGACAGTGGATGAGGACCTGGAGCTATACACAGTGGATGAGGAGCTGGAGCTACAGACAGTAGATGAGGACCTGGAGCTACAGACAGTGGATGGGGACCTGGAGCTACAGACAGTAGATGAGGACCAGGAGCTACAGACAGTGGATGAGGACGTGGAGCTACAGACAATGGATGGGGACCTGGAGCTATAGACAGTGAATGAGGACCTGGAGCTGTAGACAGTGAATGAGGACCTGGAGCAGTAGACAGTGGATGAGGACCTGGAGCTGTAGACAGTGGATGAGGACCTGGAGCTATAGACAATGGATGAGGACCTGGAGTTGTAGACAGTAGATGAGGACCTGGAGCTGTAGACAGTGGATGAGGACCTGGAGCTGTAGACAATGGATGAGGACCTGGAGCTACAGACAGTGGATGGGGACCTGGAGCTATAGACAGTGGATGAGGACCTGGAGCTCTAGAGAGTGGATGAAGACCTGGAGCTGTAGACAATGGATGGCGTCCTGCAGCTGTAGACAGTGGATGAGGACCTGGAGTTATACACAGTGGATGAGGACCTGGAGCTGTAGACAGTGGATGAAGACCTGGAGCTGTGGACAGTGGATGAGGACGTGGAGCTACAGACAATGGATGGGGACCTGGAGCTATAGACAGTGAATGAGGACCTGGAGCTGTAGACAGTGGATGAGGACCTGGAGCTATAAACAGTGGATGAGGACCTGGAGCTGTAGACAGTAGATGAGGACCTGGAGCTGTAGACAGTGGATGAGGACCTGGAGCTGTAGACAATGGATGAGGACCTGGAGCTGTAGACAGTGAATGAGGACCTGGAGCTGTAGACAGTGGGTGAGGACCTGGAGCTACAGACAGTGGATGAGAACCTGGAGCTATAGACAATGGATGAGGACCTGGAGCTATAAACAGTAGATGAGGACCTGGAGCTGCAGACAGTGGATGGGGACCTGGAGCTGTACACAATGGATGGCGTCCTGGAGCTGTAGACAGTGGATGAGGACCTGGAGCTGTAAACAGTGGATGAGGACCTGGAGTTATACACAGTGGATGAGGACCTAGAGCTGTAGACAGTGGATGAAGACCTGGAGCTGTAGACAGTGGATGTGAGGACGTGGAGCTACAGACAATGGATGGGGACCTAGAGCTATAGACAGTGAATGAGGACCTGGAGCTATAGACAGTGGATGGAGACCTGGAGCTACAGGCAGTAGATGAGGACCTGGAGCTACAGACAGTGGATGGGGACCTGGAGCTATAGACAGTGAATGAGGACCTGGAGCTATAGACAGTGGATGGGGACCTGGAGATACAGACAGTAGATGAGGACCTGGAGCTACAGACAGTGGATGAGGACCTGGAGTTACAGACAGTGGATGGGGACCTGGAGTTACAGACAGTGGATGAGGACCTGGAGCTGTAGACAGTGGATGAGGACCTGGAGCTGTAAACAGTGGATGAGGACCGGGAGCTGTAGACAGTGGATGAGGACCTGGAGCTACAGACAATGGATGGGGACCTGGAGCTATAGACAGTGAATGAGGACCTGGAGCTATAGACAGTGGATGGGGACCTGGAGCTATAGACAGTGAATGAGGACCTGGAGCTATAGACAGTGAATGAGGACCTGGAGCTATAGACAGTGGATGGGGACCTGGAACTATAGACAGTGGATGAGGACCTGGAGCTGTAGACAGCGGATGAGGACCTGGAGATGTAGACAATGGATGAGGACCTGGAGTTGTAGACTGTGGATGAGGACCTGGAGCTATATACAATGGATGAGGACCTGGAGCTATAGACAGTGGATGAGGACCTGGAGCTGTAGACAGTGGATGAGGACCTGGAGCTGTAGACAGTGGATGAGGACCTGGAGCTGTAGACTGTGGATGAGGACCTGGAGCTGTAGACAGTGGATGAGGACCTGGAGCTGTAGACAGTGGATGAGGACCTGGAGCTGTAGACTGTGGATGAGGACCTGGACTGTAGACAGTGGATGAGGACCTGGAGCTGTACACAGTGGATGAGGACCTGGAGCTGTAGACAGTGGATGAGGACCTGGAGCTGTAGACATTGGATGAGGACCTGGAGCTATAAACATTGGATGAGGACCTGGAGCTATACACAGTGGATGAGGACCTGGAGCTGTAGACAGTGGATGAGGACCTGGAGCTATAGACAGTGAATGATGACCTGGAGCTGTAGACAGTGGATGGGGACCTGGAGCTACAGACAGTGGATGAGGATCTGGAGCTGTATAGAGTGGATGAGGACCTGGAGCTATAAACAATGGAGGGGACCTGGAGCTGTACACAGTGGATGAGGACCTGGAGCTGTAGACAGTGGATGAGGACCTGGAGCTGTAGACAATGGATGAGGACCTGGAGCTACAGACAATGGATGGGGACCTGGAGCTATAGACAGTGAATAAGGACCTGGAGCTATAGACAGTGGATGAAGACCTGGAGCTGTAGACAATGGATGGGGACCTGGAGCTATAGACAGTGGATGGGGACCTGGAGCTACAAACAGTAGATGAGGACCTGGAGCTACAGACAATGGATGGGGACCTGGAGCTATACACAGTGGATGAGGAGCGGGAGCTACAGACAGTAGATGAGGACCTGGAGCTACAGACAGTGGATGGGGACCTGGAGCTACAGACAGTAGATGAGGACCAGGAGCTACAGACAGTGGATGAGGACGTGGAGCTACAGACAATGGATGGGGACCTGGAGCTAGAGACAGTGAATGAGGACCTGGAGCTGTAGACAGTGAATGAGGACCTGGAGCAGTAGACAGTGGATGAGGACCTGGAGCTGTAGACAGTGGATGAGGACCTGGAGCTATAGACAGTGGATGAGGACCTGGAGCTATAGACAGTCGATGAGGACCTGGAGCTGTAAACAGTGGATGAGGACCTGGAGTTGTAGACAGTAGATGAGGACCTGGAGCTGTAGACAGTGGATGAGGACCTGGAGCTGTAGACAATGGATGAGGACCTGGAGCTACGGACAGTGGATGGGGACCTGGAGCTATATACAGTGGATGAGGACCTGGAGCTCTAGAGAGTGGATGAAGACCTGGAGCTGTAGACAATGGATGGCGTCCTGCAGCTGTAGACAGTGGATGAGGACCTGGAGTTATACACAGTGGATGAGGACCTGGAGCTGTAGACAGTGGATGAAGACCTGGAGCTGTGGACAGTGGATGAGGACGTGGAGCTACAGACAATGGATGGGGACCTGGAGCTATAGACAGTGAATGAGGACCTGGAGCTGTAGACAGTGGATGAGGACCTGGAGCTATAAACAGTGGATGAGGACCTGGAGCTGTAGACAGTAGATGAGGACCTGGAGCTGTAGACAGTGGATGGGGACCTGGAGCTGTAGACAATGGATGAGAACCTGGAGCTGTAGACAGTGAATGAGGACCTGGAGCTGTAGACAGTGGGTGAGGACCGGAGCTACAGACAGTGGATGAGAACCTGAAGCTATAGACAATGGATGAGGACCTGGAGCTATAAATAGTAGATGAGGACCTGGAGCTGCAGACAGTGGATGGGGACCTGGAGCTGTACACAATGGATGGCGTCCTGGAGCTGTAGACAGTGGATGAGGACCTGGAGCTGTAAACAGTGGATGAGGACCTGGAGTTATACACAGTGGATGAGGACCTAGAGCTGTAGACAGTGGATGAAGACCTGGAGCTGTAGACAGTGGATGTGAGGACGTGGAGCTACAGACAATGGATGGGGACCTAGAGCTATAGACAGTGAATGAGGACCTGGAGCTATAGACAGTGGATGGAGACCTGGAGCTACAGACAGTAGATGAGGACCTGGAGCTACAGACAGTGGATGGGGACCTGGAGCTACAGACAGTAAATGAGGACCTGGAGCTACAGACAGTGGATGGGGACCTGGAGCTATAGACAGTGGATGAGGACCTGGAGCTGTAGAGAGTGGATGAGGACCTGGAGCTGTAGACAATGGATGGCGTCCTGGAGCTGTAGACAGTGGATGAGGACCTGGAGCTGTAGACAGTGGATGAGGACCTGGAGCTACAGACAATGGATGGGGACCTGGAGCTATAGACAGTGAATGAGGACCTGGAGCTATAGACAGTGGATGGGGACCTGGAGATACAGACAGTAGATGAGGACCTGGAGCTACAGACAGTGGATGGGGACCTGGAGTTACAGACAGTGGATGGGGACCTGGAGTTACAGACAGTGGATGAGGACCTGGAGCTGTAGACAGTGGATGAGGACCTGGAGCTGTAAACAGTGGATGAGGACCGGGAGCTGTAGACAGTGGATGAGGACCTGGAGCTACAGACAATGGATGGGGACCTGGAGACATAGACAGTGAATGAGGACCTGGAGCTATAGACAGTGGATGGGGACCTGGAGCTATAGACAGTGAATGAGGACCTGGAGCTATAGACAGTGAATGAGGACCTGGAGCTATAGACAGTGGATGGGGACCTGGAACTATAGACAGTGGATGAGGACCTGGAGCTGTAGACAGTGGATGAGGACCTGGAGATGTAGACAATGGATGAGGACCTGGAGTTGTAGACTGTGGATGAGGACCTGGAGCTATAGACAATGGATGAGGACCTGGAGCTATAGACAGTGGATGAGGACCTGGAGCTGTAGACAGTGGATGAGGACCTGGAGCTGTAGACAGTGGATGAGGACCTGGAGCTGTAGACAGTGGATGAGGACCTGGAGCTGTAGACAGTGGATGAGGACCTGGAGCTGTAGACAGTGGATGAGGACCTGGAGCTGTACACAGTGGATGAGGACCTGGAGCTGTAGACAGTGGATGAGGACCTGGAGCTGTAGACAGTGGATGAGGACCTGGAGCTGTAGACAGTGGATGAGGACCTGGAGCTGTAGACAGTGGATGAGGACCTGGAGCTATAGACAGTGAATGATGACCTGGAGCTGTATAGAGTGGATGAGGACCTGGAGCTGTAAACAGTGGATGAGGACTTGGAGCTATAAACAATGGAGGGGACCTGGAGCTGTACACAGTGGATGAGGCCCTGGAGCTGTAGACAATGGATGGGGACCTGGAGCTGTAGACAGTGGATGAGGACCTGGAGCTGTAGAAAGTGGATGAGGACCTGGAGCTGTAGACAATGGATGAGGACCTGGAGCTGTAGACAGTGGATGAGAACCTGGAGCTATAGACAGTGGATGAGGACCTGGAGCTGTAGACAATAGATGAGGACCTGGAGCTGTAACAGTAGATGAGGACCTGGAGCTGTAGACAGTGGATGGGGACCTGGAGCTATTGACAGTGGATGAGGACCTGGAGCTATAGACAGTGGATGAGCACCTGGAGCTATAAACAGTGGATGAGGACCTGGAGCTATAAACAGTGGATGAGGACCTGGAGCTATTAACAGTGGATGAGGACCTGGAGCTGTAAACAGTGGATGAGGACCTGGAGATATAGACAGTGGATGAGGACCTGGAGGTGTAGACAGTGGATGAGGACCTGGAGCTACAGAGAGTGGATGGGGACCTGGAGCTATAGACAGTGAATGAGGACCTGGAGCTATAGACAGTAGATGAGGACCTGGAGCTGTAGACAGTGGATGGGGACCTGGAGCTATAGACAGTGGATGAGGACGTGGTGCTGTAGACAGTGGATGAGGACGTGGAGATGTAGACAGTGGATGAGGACCTGGAGCTGTAGACAGTGGATGAGGACCTGGAGCTATAGACAGTGGATGAGGACCTGGAGCTGTAGACAGTGGATGAGGACCTGGAGCTGTATACAGTGGATGAGGACCTGGTGCTGTAGACAGTGGATGAGGACCTGGTGCTGTAGACAGTGGATGAGGACCTGGTGCTGTAGACAGTGGATGAGGACCTGGAGCTGTAGACAGTGGATGAGGACCTGGAGCTGTAGACAATGGATGGGGACCTGGAGCTACAGACAGTGGATGGGGACCTGGAGTTACACACAGTGGATGAGGACCTGGAGCTGTAAACAGTGGATGAGGACCTGGAGCTGTAGACAGTGGATGAGGACCTGGAGCTGTAAACAGTGGATGAGGACCTGGAGCTGTAGACAGTGGATGAGGACCTGGAGCTGTAGACAGTGGATGAGGACCTGGAGCTGTAAACAGTGGATGAGGACCTGGAGCTGTAGACAGTGGATGAGGACCTGGAGCTGTAAACAGTGGATGAGGACCTGGAGCTGTAGACAGTGGATGAGGACCTGGAGCTGTAAACAGTGGATGAGGACCTGGAGCTGTAGACAGTGGATGAGGACCTGGAGCTACAGACAGTGGATGAAGACCTGGAGCTACAGACAGTGGATGGGGACCTGGAGTTACACACAGTGGATGAGGACCTGGAGCTGTAGACAGTGGATGCGGACCTGGAGCTGTACACAGTGGATGAGGACCTGGAGCTGTACACAGTGGATGACGACCTGGAGCTATAGACAGTGGATGAGGACCTGGAGCTATACACAGTGGATGAGGACCTGGAGCTGTAAACAGTGGATGAGGACCTGGAGCTGTAGACAGTGGATGAGGACCTGGAGCTACAGACAGTGGATGAGGACCTGGAGCTACAGACAGTGGATGGGGACCTGGAGTTACACACAGTGGATGAGGACCTGGAGCTGTAGACAGTGGATGCGGACCTGGAGCTGTACACAGTGGATGAGGACCTGGAGCTGTACACAGTGGATGACGACCTGGAGCTATAGACAGTGGATGAGGACCTGGAGCTATACACAGTGGATGAGGACCTGGAGCTGTAAACAGTGAATGAGGACCTGGAGTTGTACACAGTGTATGAGGAGCTGGAGCTGTAAACAGTGGATGAGGACCTGGAGCTATACACAGTGGATGAGGAGCTGGAGCTGTAAACAGTGGATGAGGACCTGGAGCTGTAGACAGTGGATGAGGACCTGGAGCTGTAAACAGTGGATGAGGACCTGGAGTTGTACAGAGTGGATGAGGACCTGGAGCTGTAGACAGTGGATGAGGACCTGGAGCTACAGACAGTGGATGGGGACCTGGAGCTATAGACAGTGGATGAGGACCTGGAGCTGCAGAGAGTAGATGAGGACCTGGAGCTGTAAACAGTGGATGAGGGCCTGGAGCTATAAACAGTAGATGAGGACCTGGAGATGTAGAGAGTAGATGAGGACCTGGAACTGTAAACAGTGTATGAGGACCTGGAGCTACAGACAGTGGATGAGGACCTGCAGCTGTAGACAGTGGATGAGGACCTGGAGCTATAAACAGTGGATGAGGACCTGGAGCTGTAGACAGTGAATGAGGACCTGGAGCTGTAGACAGTGGATGAGGACCTGGAGCTGCAGACAGTGGATGAGGACCTGGAGCTATAGACAATGGATGAGGACCTGGAGCTATAGACAGTGGATGAGGACCTGGAGCTGTAGACAGTGGATGGGGACCTGGAGCTATGGACAGTGGATGAGGACCTGGAGTTGTAGACAGTGGATGGGGACCTGGAGCTGTAAACAATGGATGGTGCCCTGGAGCTGTAGACAGTGGATGAGGACCTGGAGCTGTAAACAGTGGATGAGGACCTGGAGCTGTAGACAGTGGATGGGGACCTGGAGTTACAGACAATAGATGGGGACCTGGACCTATAGACAGTGAATGAGGACCTGGAGCTATAGACAGTGGATGAGGACCTGGAGCTATAGACAGTGGATGAGGACCTGGAGCTGTAGACAATGGATGGGGATCTGGAGCTATAGACAGTGGATGGGGACCTGGAGCTACAGACAGTAGATGAGGACCTGGAGCTACAGACAGTGGATGGGGACCTGGAGCTACAGACAGTAGATGAGGACCAGGAGCTACAGACAGTGGATGGGGACCTGGAACTATAGACAGTGGATGAGGACCTGGAGCTGTAGAGAGTGGATGAGGACCTGGAGCTGTAGAAAATGGATGGCCTTCTGGAGCTGTAGACAGTGGATGAGGACCTGGAGCTGTAGACAGGGGATGAGGACCTGGAGCTACAGACAATGGATGGGGACCTGGAGCTATAGACAGTGAATGAGACCTGGAGCTGTAGACAGTGGATGAGGACCTGGAGGTACAGACAATGGATGGGATCTGGAGCTGTAGACAATGGATGAGGACCTGGTGCTGTAGACAGTGGATGAGGACCTGGAGTTGTAGACAGTGGATGAGGACATGGAGCTGTAGACAATGGATGAGGACCTGGAGGTACAGACAGTGGATGGGGACCTGGAGTTACACACAGTGGATGAGGACCTGGAGCTGTAAACAGTGGATGAGGACCTGGAGTTGTAGACTGTGGATGAGGACCTGGAGCTATAGACAGTGGATGAGGACCTGGAGCTGTAGACAGTGGATGAGGACCTGGAGCTGTAGACAGTGGATGAGGACCTGGAGCTGTAGACAGTGGATGAGGTCCTGGAGCTGTAGACAGTGGATGAGGACCTGGAGCTGTAGACATTTGATGAGGACCTGGAGTTATAAACAGTGGATGAGGACCTGGAGCTGTAAACAGTGGATGAGGACCTGGAGCTGTAGACAGTGGATGAGGACCTGGAGCTGTAGACAATTGATGGGGACCTGGAGCTACACACAGTGGATGAGGATCTGGAGCTGTATAGAGTGGATGAGGACCTGGAGCTGTAAACAGTGGATGAGGACCTGGAGCTATAGACAATGGATGGGGACCTGGAGCTGTACACAGTGGATGAGGACCTGGAGCTGTAGACAATGGATGGGGACCTGGAGCTGTAGACAGTGGATGAGGACCTGGAGCTGTAGAAAGTGGATGAGGACCTGGAGCTGTAGACAGTGGATGAGGACCTGGAGCTGTAGACAGTGGATGAGGACCTGGAGCTATAGACAGTGGATGAGGACCTGGAGCTGTAGACAATAGATGAGGACCTGGAGCTGTAGCAGTAGATGAGGACCTGGAGCTGTAGACAGTGGATGGGGACCTGGAGCTATTGACAGTGGATGAGGACCTGGAGCTATAAACAGTGGATGAGGACCTGGAGCTATAAACAGTGGATGAGGACCTGGAGCTTTAAACAGTGGATGAGGACCTGGAGCTATAGACAGTGGATGAGGACCTGGAGCTGTAAACAGTGGATGAGGACCTGGAGCTGTAAACAGTGGACTAGGACCTGGAGCTATAGACAGTGGATGAGGACCTGGAGCTGTAGACAGTGGATGAGGACCTGGAGCTGTAAACAGTGGATGAGGACCGGGAGCTGTAGACAGTGGATGAGGACCTGGAGCTACAGACAATGGATGGGGACCTGGAGCTATAGACAATGAATGAGGACCTGGAGCTATAGACAGTGGATGGGGACCTGGAGCTATAGACAGTGAATGAGGACCTGGAGCTATAGACAGTGAATGAGGACCTGGAGCTATAGACAGTGGATGGGGACCTGGAACTATAGACAGTGGATGAGGACCTGGAGCTGTAGACAGTGGATGAGGACCTGGAGATGTAGACAATGGATGAGGACCTGGAGTTGTAGACTGTGGATGAGGACCTGGAGCTATAGACAATGGATGAGGACCTGGAGCTATAGACAGTGGATGAGGACCTGGAGCTGTAGACAGTGGATGAGGACCTGGAGCTGTAGACAGTGGATGAGGACCTGGAGCTGTAGACTGTGGATGAGGACCTGGAGCTGTAGACAGTGGATGAGGACCTGGAGCTGTAGACAGTGGATGAGGACCTGGAGCTGTAGACAGTGGATGAGGACCTGGAGCTGTAGACAGTGGATGAGGACCTGGAGCTGTAGACAGTGGATGAGGACCTGGAGCTGTAGACAGTGGATGAGGACCTGGAGCTATACACAGTGGATGAGGACCTGGAGCTGTAGACAGTGGATGAGGACCTGGAGCTATAGACAGTGAATGATGACCTGGAGCTGTAGACAGTGGATGGGGACCTGGAGCTACAGACAGTGGATGAGGATCTGGAGCTGTATAGAGTGGATGAGGACCTGGAGCTGTAAACAGTGGATGAGGACCTGGAGCTATAAACAATGGAGGGGACCTGGAGCTGTACACAGTGGATGAGGACCTGGAGCTGTAGACAATGGATGGGGACCTGGAGCTGTAGACAGTGGATGAGGACCTGGAGCTGTAGAAAGTGGATGAGGACCTGGAGCTGTAGACAATGGATGAGGACCTGGAGCTGTAGACAGTGGATGAGAACCTGGGGCTATAGACAGTGGATGAGGACCTGGAGCTGTAGACAATAGATGAGGACCTGGAGCTGTAACAGTAGATGAGGACCTGGAGCTGTAGACAGTGGATGGGGACCTGGAGCTATTGACAGTGGATGAGGACCTGGAGCTATAAACAGTGGATGAGGACCTGGAGCTATAAACAGTGGATGAGGACCTGGAGCTATAAACAGTGGATGAGGACCTGGAGCTATTAACAGTGGATGAGGACCTGGAGCTGTAAACAGTGGATGAGGACCTGGAGATATAGACAGTGGATGAGGACCTGGAGGTGTAGACAGTGGATGAGGACCTGGAGCTACAGAGAGTGGATGGGGACCTGGAGCTATAGACAGTGAATGAGGACCTGGAGCTATAGACAGTAGATGAGGACCTGGAGCTGTAGACAGTGGATGGGGACCTGGAGCTATAGACAGTGGATGAGGACGTGGTGCTGTAGACAGTGGATGAGGACCTGGAGCTATAGACAGTGGATGAGGACCTGGAGCTGTAGACAGTGGATGAGGACCTGGAGCTGTAGACAGTGGATGAGGACCTGGAGCTGTAGACAGTGGATGAGGACCTGGTGCTGTAGACAGTGGATGAGGACCTGGAGCTGTAGACAGTGGATGAGGACCTGGTGCTGTAGACAGTGGATGAGGACCTGGAGCTGTACACAATGGATGAGGACCTGGAGCTGTAGACAGTGGATGAGGACCTGGTGCTGCAGACAGTGGATGAGGACCTGGAGCTGTAGACAGTGGATGAGGACCTGGTGCTGTAGACAGTGGATGAGGACCTGGAGCTGTAGACAGTGGATGAGGACCTGGAGCTGTAGACAATGGATGGGGACCTGGAGCTACAGACAGTGGATGGGGACCTGGAGTTACACACAGTGGATGAGGACCTGGAGCTGTAAACAGTGGATGAGGACCTGGAGCTGTAGACAGTGGATGAGGACCTGGAGCTGTAGACAGTGGATGAGGACCTGGAGCTGTAGACAGTGGATGAGGACCTGGAGCTGTAAACAGTGGATGAGGACCTGGAGCTGTAGACAGTGGATGAGGACCTGGAGCTGTAAACAGTGGATGAGGACCTGGAGCTGTAGACAGTGGATGAGGACCTGGAGCTGTAAACAGTGGATGAGGACCTGGAGCTGTAGACAGTGGATGAGGACCTGGAGCTACAGACAGTGGATGAGGACCTGGAGCTACAGACAGTGGATGGGGACCTGGAGTTACACACAGTGGATGAGGACCTGGAGCTGTAGACAGTGGATGCGGACCTGGAGCTGTACACAGTGGATGACGACCTGGAGCTGTACACAGTGGATGACGACCTGGAGCTATAGACAGTTGATGAGGACCTGGAGCTATACACAGTGGATGAGGACCTGGAGCTGTAAACAGTGGATGAAGACCTGGAGCTGTAGACAGTGGATGAGGACCTGGAGCTGTAAACAGTGAATGAGGACCTGGAGTTGTACACAGTGTATGAGGAGCTGGAGCTGTAAACAGTGGATGAGGACCTGGAGCTATACACAGTGGATGAGGAGCTGGAGCTGTAAACAGTGGATGAGGACCTGGAGCTGTAGACAGTGGATGAGGACCTGGAGCTGTAAACAGTGAATGAGGACCTGGAGTTGTACAGAGTGGATGAGGACCTGGAGCTGTAGACAGTGGATGAGGACCTGGAGCTACAGACAGTGGATGGGGACCTGGAGCTATAGACAGTGGATGAGGACCTGGAGCTGCAGAGAGTAGATGAGGACCTGGAGCTGTAAACAGTGGATGAGGGCCTGGAGCTATAAACAGTAGATGAGGACCTGGAGATGTAGAGAGTAGATGAGGACCTGGAACTGTAAACAGTGTATGAGGACCTGGAGCTACAGACAGTGGATGAGGACCTGCAGCTGTAGACAGTGGATGAGGACCTGGAGCTATAAACAGTGGATGAGGACCTGGAGCTGTAGACAGTGAATGAGGACCTGGAGCTGTAGACAGTGGATGAGGACCTGGAGCTGCAGACAGTGGATGAGGACCCGGAGCTATAGACAATGGATGAGGACCTGGAGCTATAGACAGTGGATGAGGACCTGGAGCTGTAGACAGTGGATGGGGACCTGGAGCTATGGACAGTGGATGAGGACCTGGAGTTGTAGACAGTGGATGGGGACCTGGAGCTGTAAACAATGGATGGTGCCCTGGACCTATAGACAGTGAATGAGGACCTGGAGCTATAGACAGTGGATGAGGACCTGGAGCTGTAGACAATGGATGGGGATCTGGAGCTATAGACAGTGGATGGGGACCTGGAGCTACAGACAGTAGATGAGGACCTGGAGCTACAGACAGTGGATGGGGACCTGGAGCTACAGACAGTAGATGAGGACCAGGAGCTACAGACAGTGGATGGGGACCTGGAACTATAGACAGTGGATGAGGACCTGGAGCTGTAGAGAGTGGATGAGGACCTGGAGCTGTAGAAAATGGATGGCCTTCTGGAGCTGTAGACAGTGGATGAGGATCTGGAGTTGTAGACAGGGGATGAGGACCTGGAGCTACAGACAATGGATGGGGACCTGGAGCTATAGACAGGGGATGAGGACCTGGAGCTACAGACAATGGATGGGGACCTGGAGCTATAGACAGTGAATGAGACCTGGAGCTGTAGACAGTGGATGAGGACCTGGAGGTACAGACAATGGATGGGATCTGGAGCTGTAGACAATGGATGAGGACCTGGTGCTGTAGACAGTGGATGAGGACCTGGAGTTGTAGACAGTGGATGAAGACATGGAGCTGTAGACAATGGATGAGGACCTGGAGGTACAGACAGTGGATGGGGACCTGGAGTTACACACAGTGGATGAGGACCTGGAGCTGTAAACAGTGGATGAGGACCTGGAGTTGTAGACTCTGGATGAGGACCTGGAGCTATAGACAGTGGATGAGGACCTGGAGCTGTAGACAGTGGATGAGGACCTGGAGCTGTAGCCAGTGGATGAGGACCTGGAGCTGTAGACAGTGGATGAGGTCCTGGAGCTGTAGACAGTGGATGAGGACCTGGAGCTGTAGACATTTGATGAGGACCTGGAGTTATAAACAGTGGATGAGGACCTGGAGCTGTAAACAGTGGATGAGGACCTGGAGCTGTAGACAGTGGATGAGGACCTGGAGCTATACACAGTGTATGAAGACCTGGAGCTGTAGACAGTGGATGAGGACCTGGAGCTGTAAACAGTGGATGAGGACCTGGAGTTGTACACAGTGGATGAGGAGCTGGAGCTGTAAACAGTGGATGAGGACCTGGAGCTATACACAGTGGATGAGGAGCTGGAGCTGTAAACAGTGGATGAGGACCTGGAGCTGTAGACAGTGGATGAGGACCTGGAGCTGTAGACAGTGGATGAGGACCTGGAGCTGTAAACAGTGGATGAGGACCTGGAGTTGTACACAGTGGATGAGGACCTGGAGCTGTAGACAGTGGATGCGGACCTGGAGCTGTAGACAGTGGATGAGGACCTGGAGCTACAGACAGTGGATGGGGACCTGGAGCTATAGACAGTGGATGAGGAACTGGAGCTGCAGAGAGTAGATGAGGTCCTGGAGCTGTAAACAGTGGATGAGGGCCTGGAGCTATAAACAGTAGATGAGGACCTGGAGATGTAGAGAGTAGATGAGGACCTGGAACTGTAAACAGTGGATGAGGACCTGGAGCTGTAGACAGTGGATGAGGACCTGGAGCTATAAACAGTGGATGAGGACCTGGAGCTGTAGACAGTGTATGAGGACCTGGAGCTGTAGACAGTGGATGAGGACCTGGAGCTGCAGACAGTGGATGAGGACCTGGAGCTATAGACAATGGATGAGGATCTGGAGCTATATACAGTGGATGAGGACCAGGAGCTATAGACAGTGGATGAGGACCTGGAGCTGTAGACAGTGGATGGGGACCTGGAGCTGTAGACAGTGGATGGGGACCTGGAGCTATGGACAGTGGATGAGGACCTGGAGTTGTAGACAGTGGATGGGGACCTGGAGCTGTAGACAATGGATGGCTCCCTGGAGCTGTAGACAGTGGATGAGGACCTGGAGCTGTAAACAGTGGATGAGGACCTGGAGTTATACACAGTGTATGAGGACCTGGAGCTGTAGACAGTGGATGAAGACCTGGAGCTGTAGACAGTGGATGAGGACCTGGAGCTGTAAACAGTGGATGAAGACCTGGACCTATAGACAGTGAATGAGGACCTGGAGCTATAGACAGTGGATGAGGACCTGGAGCTGTAGACAGTGGATGAGGACCTGGAGCTACAGACAGTAGATGAATACCTGGAGCTACAGACAGTGGATGGGGACCTGGAGCTACAGACAGTAGATGAGGACCAGGAGCTACAGACAGTGGATGGGGACCTGGAACTATAGACAATGGATGAGGACCTGGAGCTGTAGAGTGTGGATGAGGACCTGGAGTTATACACAGTGGATGAGGACCTGGAGCTGTAGACAGTGGGTGAAGACCTGGAGCTGTAGACAGTGGATGAGGACCTGGAGGTACAGACAGTGGATGAGGACCTGGAGTTGTAGACAGTGGATGGGGACCTGGAGCTGTAGACTGTGGATGAGGACCTGGAGCTGTAGACAGTGGATGGGATCTGGAGCTGTAGACAATGGATGAGGACCTGGTGCTGTAGACAGTGGATGAGGACCTGGAGTTGTAGACAGTGGATGAGGACATGGAGCTGTAGACAATGGATGAGGACCTGGAGCTACAGACAGTGGATGAGGACCTGGAGCTGTAGACAATGGATGAGGACCTGGAGCTGTAGACAGTGGATGAGGACCTGGAGTTGTAGAGAGTGGATGAGGACCTGGAGCTGTAGACAATGGATGAGGATCTAGAGCTGTAGACAGTGGATGAGGACCTGGAGTTGTAGAGAGTGGATGAGGACCTGGAGCTGTAGACAATGGATGAGGATCTAGAGCTGTAGACAGTGAATGAGGACCTGGAGCTGTAAACAGTGGATGAGGACCTGGAGCTACAGACAGTGGATGAGGACTTTGAGCTGTAGATAGTGGATGAGGACCTGGAGCCATAGACAGTAGATAGAGACCTTGAGCTGTAGACTATGGTGAGGACCTGGAACTGTAGTCAAAGATGGGGACCTGGAGCTGTAGACAGTAGATGGGTCCTGGAGCTGTAAGAGTGGATGAGGACCTGGAGCTCTAGAGCTTGGGTATAGACAATGATTCGGGGCATGCCTTCACAGCATGCTCAAGCAGGGCTCCAGGATGCCTTGTTCAGTCTTATTCGTGTCTCTGGAGTCTGGCCTCCTCCTGACCTTCTGCAGGCCCTCTCCTAGCCTGACCAGTCTGTGCTTGCACTCAGGATGGAGAGGAGCTCCCTTCCCGACACTCTCTGCATGTGGCTTCTTTCTCCAATTAGAAAGGGATTTTGATGTTGCCCAAGTCAGCACTCAGGTCCCCAGGCCCCACCCCATCCAGTGCAGCAGCTGGGCCTGCACATGAGTGTTGGCTCATGGTCAGTGCCGTGGCCAGCCCTGCAGCTCTACCTCAGCTGCTGTGGAGCTGTTGCAGGACACCCAGACCCCAGGGGGTGCAGTCCAGGGGCTGTGCTGCTGGCAACAGAGACACTGCTTCCAAGAGATGATCGCTACTATAATTAAATGAGGTTTCAGCTGTGTTTAAATGACTTGCCAAAGCCCACTGGAGTTTTCCTTTCATTTCTTTTTTAAACAGTTCCTTTCTGATATAATTAAAAAGAACCCCAGGCACCCAGCTCCTTGCCCTGCAAAGCAATGTCTGAGACTGAACACATTGTGGGCTGAGGGTCAGCCGACAGGCCTGGCACCCAGTACTCACTTGATGTCCGCAAAGATGGTTGGTGGCACCTTCAGGAGGCGGGCTATCTCGTCCATCAACTGCTTCCCCTTGTCCAGACTCAGAGGACTGTGGGAGAGAGGAGGGCCAGCGTCACCAAAGAGCCCCCGGCCGACCCCGCTCCCTGACCCGGGCCCTGCTCTTGGGACCTGGGAGCAGGTGCTTCCTCAGTCATGAGGAATCACCTGAATTTTCCAGCAATAAGGCAGACAATGCAGTGCAAATGAAATGGTTGGGAAGTGTAATGGGCCTGTGATGCCACCACTGGCTCATCTCAGCCTTCAATAAAAATACAATAAAGAAGGCCGAGGGAGGGAGGAGGACAAAGGAAGCAAGAAGGGGGGTTGGAGCAGATGCTGAAATTGGATTTCCAGAAGCTGCAATTTCATGTGGACTCATTTCTACAGGGAGAGGATACTTAAATACCACACATGGAGGCGGAAGTGGCATGAGGGGTGGCGCTGCCTCATTAAGAGTCCCCAGGGTCGAGAGGACGCTGGCTACAGACATCCCGGCCAAACACTGGCAGGAACCCCGGACGGAGCAGAGGGTGAGGCCAGTCTAGAGATCTATCTCCACACGTTCACCCAGCTAACATTACGAAAGACCCAAGAAAAGGTGAATGAATGCTGAAGATCCCACATGCTGCAGAGAGAATGAGACAGCCTTGCTTTAGAATCAAGAACCTGGGCAGAAACAGAGAGGAATGGGTGCCCCGGGGGTAATCCCCGGGTCCTCGGAACAGCTCCAGGGTGGCAGTAGCCAGCTGGCTGCTTCCTCAGAAATCCACGCTCTAAACCTTGGATGCACCAACGAAGTAAGCAACCACGCAAGGAAAAGCAAGTGGACACGCACATCCCAGACCTGCCTGAAGACTCAGCGCCACCTCCCGTGCCACTGGGCCCCTTCTCCCCTGCTCCAATCTGTTGGACCTCCTCTCTCCACCATGCTGACCCTCCGCTTGTTAAGCAGCAGACAAGATGGGAAAAACAAAATGCACACCCAGCTTGGCTAAAGCCGGGGCCTACTGCATACAGCACTCTGGACAAACCCTGCTGTCTGGACTCCACCGAGAAAGCGCCAATCCCCAGTGCACCCACCCGCTGGAGAAGCAAACCTCAGGACATTCAGGGGCCGGCCCCCACCCAGAGAGGGTGCGCTCCTGACTGGCTCCTGTCAGTGGGTTCTCCACATCTTCACAGGGGGCTCCTCTGCATGCCAACAGTTCAGGTTAAGTAGGACAAGACCATGCTTCCCACTGCCACCCTACTCTCCTCTCCAGGCTGCATACATGGCAGGAGCTCAACCCTCATCTTAGAGACTGCGTTAGAGAGCAGCCAGGTAACCTTCAGGACTGAGTGCTGTACACACAGTAAGGCAGTCATGGGTGCCAGTTCTGTTTTGTTGGCCGTGACGTCTGTGTTGGGCTGTTGACAGCGCAATCCCAGCGGGGCTCTCGGACGGCCCACCTACCACCTGGGCCACCTGATCGCTCCCAGGCTGGCCCAGATGGAGGCCTCACTCTTCCTGCCTTGTCCTTCCCAGAGACAAGCAGACTCCTGGACAGACTGAGCACTGAGGCTTACCAACTTGGCAGCCACTGTGCCTACGGGAGGCCCCCAGGGCTGGGAACGTGAGAGGGAACGTGGAATAGTGGAGGGGGCCTGGGAAGCTGGGGTGGGGCAGGCTAGGGAGAAGAATGAGAGCACTCCCCAAAGCAAAGTGGCTTTCTGACCCTGAGAACAGGGGCAGATCCAGTCTGGTCTGCCTTGCCCCACCACCCTCTCACTCTGTGTACCCTGGATGGGCCCGGGCCTGGGCCTGGGCCCAGGGATACCACCCTCGCTGACCCCTCTCTTCATGAATATCTTCTGATGCATGTGTAAAATAGCCTTTAAGTCGAACCCAGCCTGTACTAAGCATGTGTGCATATGTGCCTGTGTGCATGTGCACAGAAGTCAGACATCACACACCCCACACACATCAAACAAACGCTTCATGAGAGGCCACACCCCATGTACATACATGCACACACCCATGCCCCAGAGGCAGTACCCCCCAAACACCTGCATCTCTAATACTACACTTCAAAAACTGCCCACGACTATTGTAGAGGAATCCCTGAAAGTGGGAGAGTGGACACCCCTCTGCCCCACCAGAGTGGACACCCTCCCGCCCACCTCCAGAGTGGACACCCCTCCCGCCCCCCTCCAGACTAGACACACCTCCCGCCCCCTCCAGAGTGGACACCCCTCCCGCCCCCCTCCAGAGTGGACACCCCTCCTCCCCCCTCCAGACTAGACACACCTCCTGCCCCCTCCAGAGTGAACACTGCTGCCAGCCCCTCCAGAGTGGACACCCCTCCTGCCCCCCTCCAGAGTGGACACCCCTCCTGCCCCCCTCCAGAGTGGACACCCCTCCTGCCCCCCTCCAGAGTGGACACCCCTCCCGCCCCCCTCCAGAGTGGACACGCCTCTTGCCCCCCTCCAGAGTGGACACCCCTCCTGCCCCCCTCCAGAGTGGACACCCCTCCTGCCCCCTCCAGAGTGAACACTGCTGCCAGCCCCTCCAGAGTGGACACCCCTCCTGCCCCCCTCCAGAGTGGACACCCCTCCCGCCCCCCTCCAGAGTGGACACCCCTCCTGCCCCCCTCCAGAGTGGACACCCCTCCCGCCCCCCTCCAGAGTGGACACCCCTCCCGCCCCCCTCCAGAGTGGACACGCCTCTTGCCCCCCTCCAGAGTGGACACCCCTCCTGCCCCCCTCCAGAGTGGACACCCCTCCTGCCCCCTCCAGAGTGAACACTGCTGCCAGCCCCTCCAGAGTGGACACCCCTCCTGCCCCCCTCCAGAGTGGACACCCCTCCCGCCCCCCTCCAGAGTGGACACCCCTCCTGCCCCCCTCCAGAGTGGACACCCCTCCCGCCCCCCTCCAGAGTGGACACCCCTCCCGCCCCCCTCCAGAGTGGACACGCCTCTTGCCCCCCTCCAGAGTGGACACCCCTCCTGCCCCCCTCCAGAGTGGACACCCCTCCTGCCCCCTCCAGACTAGACACACCTCCTGCCCCCTCCAGAGTGGACACTGCTCCCAGCCCCTCCAGAGTGGACACCCCTCCCGCCCCCCTCCAGAGTGGACACCGTCTGTCCCCCTCCGCTCCCCTCCTGCCCCCCTCCCATGGTAGCTCCTCGACCTCAGCTGTGGCATTCTCTCCCTGAATCCCTGCCAGGGGTTTCCATCCCCTTCCTTCTCTCAGCACAATCCATTACAACCACAATCTGCTGTAACTCCTTATCACAAAACCTCCACCGGTGCCCAGTCCTCCTTCAGCCAGGGTGTGCGTGTGGGCAGCTGGCTTGACCACAGGCCACAGGGAGGACAGAGCCCAGCCTCCAGGCTGTCCTCTTGCCTTGTCTCTTCCTACCACCTGCACACGCATACACAGGGTTCCAGACACGCAAACCACACACGCTACACACTCAAGACGACACACACTGCACACATACAGCCTATGGTATACACAACACACACGCCCGGGGTAAACTGCATACAAGGCATGTACACAAAGCACACACAATGGGCACAACACACAACCATACAACACAGCACAGGGCAACACCTACAGAACACACACACACTATACAGCACACATAGCAGTGTCTCCCAGAAAGAGGGTGCTGGCTCTTTAAAAAGTGACAGCCTTTAAAGTGGCGGCTCGCTTACTGATGTGACACTTGTCAGTACTCTCCACACAGGCTGTGGCGCACGGGGCGGGACGTGTCTGTTTCTAGGTGTCTGCACGCACTGTTCCCACGGCTGAGGAGGGGGGCACGGGGCTTCCCAGGAGCGTCTGCTCAAGACAGGGAAGTGAGGCAGAGGACAGCACGTGTGGCCTGTTCCTAGAGAAGGAGCAGAGACACAGGCGGTGTGGGGATGAGCTCAGGGCTCCTGCTGCCCACAGCCCACGAGGAAACGCCACGGAGGCTGGGAGCTGTCAAGGGGTCAGCTAGCCCGGTCAGGGTTGAGTTCACGGCATGCAGTGAGTGCAGCACTGAGTTCTGTCAGGAGTGGAGTCCAGAGCCAGGGTTGGGCTGGTGACAGTAACAGAGGGACAGATGAGCAATGAGTCCACACACCCCTGCACGGACACCCACTCACACACGTGCACACGCTTACGCACACATGCATACACTTAGCCAGACATACTCTGCTCCGGAAATGCAGTTCCCATGCCTGAAGAAACAGCAAGCGTGGCATGGGCTGTGCGCCAAGGGCCCTGGCTCTGGGCTGATGGTCTGGGCCCACGGTGTTCAACAGTGCGGCCTGGCTAAGTTCAGGGCAGAGAGACCAAGGCAGGACGATGTGTGTGGCAGGCACTGAGGTGACCCCATCCGGCCGCCCGTTCACTTGGTGAGAAAGAGCGTTCACAGGCAAGGAGCTAGCACAGCTGAGCTTCGTGGCAGTCTTGTCTTCACTCTCTGGTGCTCATTGGCGGGAGAGCCACTGGAGTCCCACCCCACCACATACACTGACCCGCAGGGAGAATCCTCTGTGGGGCAAGGACAGGGCCAGAGAGGCCAGACGTGCAGCCTGGACAGGTTTGGGGGCCAAATTCAGAAGCCCCAGCTGAGCACTCCCAACAGGGCTGCCTGCCAGGCCTCACCACCACCGTGGCTTTCACAGCTAAGCACATTGAAAGGCTTCAGCGAAGCCCCCCCGCCACACACCCCCAGAGCATCCTACTCACTCGCTCCCCGTCATGATGTAGCCAGCGCGCTGCCCCTCCTCAGAAGACTTCACTGCCAGCTGCAGGCCTTCTCTCGGGGGGACCGGTGCGGCTGCCTGCAGGCTCTGCTCTGCCCGCCCCAGCCCTGGAGCCCAGCTCTGGCGTCCAGCCCCGAGGGAGCGGGGCTCCCAGGTTGGCGGCTTCTCCAGCAGGTCTCTGGAGTACGTCTGGCTCTTCACATTCTCCACCCCGATGGTCTCCTCTTCTGAAGACAAAGACACCTCGGGCTCCTTTGACTTCTTTGCCTCTGCTTTTGAGGCCTTTTCCTGAGGGGGGATTTCCAGTGTGAGTGGAGACTCGTGGTCCTGCAAGAGGCCCCCAGGGTGGATGCTCAGATGGCGGACCTGGCAGAGAGGACGCTCCTGTGAGAAGGTCTCCAGAAGGGGCCGCTGACAACAGTACCCAGGGGCATGCCCCACAAAGTGGAGATGCTGGGTGTCGGCGAGGCCTCGCTGCCCGACTGCTTAGAACCACATCAGAAGGACAGCCTCAACTCCTCCAGGGCCCCTCTCCCTGCCCAGCTCCCACTGCCCTCTGAAGAGCTTCGTCTGCAGGCCAGGCCCTGCCATCTCTGATTTTAAGACTACCCCTCCAGAGACAATGGATGTCTAATCAAAACAGCAAGTATTGATTACGATCATTTGCATCTACTGAGCGTTTTCACAAAGGCACTGTAGAAACTACTTGACGCTAGGAGTTGGGAACCGTCACTAGTACCACTTCACAGATGGGGAAACTGAGGCAAAGCGTACTCCAGAGCAAGCATGTCTGATACTTGCATTCTAAAATCACCACAGCACCCATCCAGGTAGCCTCCGGGTCCCAGACACCCGGTTCCTCACGCTACCACTCCCCAAACCTCCCAAAGGGGTTACGGTGACAATGCTCAATACTGAGTGCTCATCCGGCACTGCTTAGTGCCAGTTATCTCACTTAAACATTGCCCAGCCCTGTGAATAAAGTGCTACTCTGATCTCCAGCTTGTAGACTCTAGGCCTTATTGAGATTAGATGTTAAATACGTGTACAAAATCACAGAAGGCCAGGCGCGGTGGCTCACGCCTGCCATCCTAGCTACTCAGGAGGCTGAGATCTGAGGATCAAGGTTCAACGCCAGCCAAGGCATAAAAGGACCTGAGACTCTCATCTCCAATTAACCTCTAGAAAACGAGAAGTGGGGCTTGGCTCAAGGGTAGGGCAGTAGCCTTGAGCTGAATTGCTCAGAGACAGCGCTCAAGCCAAGTTCAAGCCCCATGACCCACCCCCAAAATCACATCAGTAGTGAACAAACCAACCCCCAAGAGATGTAAAGATGCCACGTCTTCATACGTGAGGTGCCTGCTCATATGTGTGGTGGTAAAGTCACACACCATTCCAGTGTGGTGCTTTATCTGTGACATTAAATCTCCAATATTCCATTAGACAGAAATGGGAACTGGGTTTTCTCTAACACTTTTCCAAAGTATGTTCATTTCAGGAAATAAGAAAGGATTGTAAAGGAAAACATTCCCCTTTTTGCTGAAAATTTATTCAGTTCCTCTTTTTTGGGGGGGGGTCGGTTATGGGACTTTTCTTCTGGCCTGGGCGCTGTCCCTGAGCTCTTCAGCTCAGTGCTACCACCCTACCCTTGAGCCACAGAGCCACTTCATTTTTTCTCCTTGTGGTTGGAGATCAGAGTCTCTCAGACTTTAGTGCCCAGACTGGCTTTGAACCTTGATCCTCAGATCTCAGCCTCCCATGTAGCTAGGATTACAGGCGTGAGCCACCACACCCAGCTCCTCTTATATTTTGAACCTCAAAACAAAATTGTACTTGATGTGGAATTTGCTCAAAATCTGATTGAAAGTGACCCACTGCGTTTATGTTACCCACTAGGGATGTGTTTTGAGGGAGAAGAGATGAATCTCTCAGATAGTGAAGAAGAAACAGAAGGAGGTGATGGAAACAGAGACTGAAAAAAATTGCTTAAGCTGTTGTGGCTCAAGTGATGGAGCCTAAGCCTTGAGCACAAAAAGGCTCAGGGAGAGCGCATAGCCCCAGGACTGACAAAACCAAAACCAAAAGTTACTTGAAAATATGCTCCGAGCAACAAAGAAAGAAGCCAAAACTCAACCCATGAAGACTAAGAAGCCTGGTGCCTCCACTGTGGCCAACCTGGCAGACCGAGGCCCGACGCCCGGGGCCACAGGGTTGAGACTGTGTCCTCGGCAGTTACCACCCATTCCTGACCAGCTCCTGACCCCATTTCTCCTCGGCCACCTGGAGGGCCTGCCTCCCATTTCTGGGGCTTAAAACCATGGATGTTTCCTTCTGATTTTAACAGCCACTGAGCTCTCAACCATGAAGACAAGCTGAGAAAAAAATTACCAAGACTCCTTCCAGTCAATGTAAGTCTCAAAGAACCACATACTGTTCTCACCACCACTCTCATTCCACAATCTCACACGGATGACCACAGGTTCTTAGACGGGAACGCTCATGTACCCTCCCGAATAGAAGGCAATGCCGATACACACTGGGGGGCCCTATCCACGAACAAACCTTCCTGCAGTGAGGGAGCACCAGTCCTGTCTGGCAGCTGTTGGCGCCCACACAGGTCTGCTGAGGAGCCACAGCAGATGCTAAAATGCTTACATCTGATTCCGCTCGATGGGGCCTTACCGCTCTGCCCAGGCCCCTGCTCGGCCAGGGCAGGCCCAGGGCGAGCTAAGAAAGCTGTCTGTGGCTGTCTATGGATGTGTCCATAGGCTGTTGTGGCTCCCCAGGTGGGGAAGTTCTGCATTAATCATATCGTTCTTGTTTCTTAAGGATAAATTTTAGTTGTAATCTAACAATAGATATCATCATGTATCTAGGTCTACACAGTGTTGTGTGTGTTCTCCATACTTTTCACAATTCGGTGATTATGAAAGTAATTTTCCATACTATGTGGGGGAATAAACCTTTGAATTTCGTAAATGTCCTGAACAAAAAGACTGCAATAGTACTGTCGGTTTAAAGTGCAGCCAGTATCTTACCTCCTGGTCCACGGGGTCGCCCTCCTCGTGGCCGTCCTCCTCCTCTTGGTCTCTGTGGTCTGTAAGAGACAGAGTGTTACCCAAGCCTACAGGCCACCAGCATGAGGGGTCACCATGCGGAATGAAGTGACCGCAGCTCCCTCTGTGCGGTGAGGAGGGACAGCAGCCCCGCATACAGTTCACAGTTGAATGCAGCAGGAGGAGAGTGCACCACCAAAACCCCAGTGCGGTGTCAAGCATGATCTCCCTTCCCAGCTATGGATCTGAGGCTTGCCAGCGACGGCCAGGGCACAGCCAGCTGCCCCCCACTGCAGGGAACAGCAGTCCATGCTTACAGGGAAGCTTCTCAGCCACCCTCAGGTCAGTCAGCCCCTCGCTCGGATGGATGGCCTCCTGTCCACAGTGAAGGGTGTGTGATCACAGCAGTCATCCTCGCTCGGATGGATGGCCTCCTGTCCACAGTGAAGGGTGTGTGATCACAGCAGTCTTCACGCACAGGGACTTTGGCCTGTGTGTGTGTGGTTCCTTATGTTTCAGGAACTTGCTTCCCAAGCCATATTTGTTGCATTGCTACCACTTGAGCTGTTCCCCCAGCCTGTGTGCGTGTGTGGGTGTGTGCACGTGTGCTCAGACGTGCATGCTGCTGGGGAGGGAGCCCAGTGTTTTGTGCATGCTTGGCAAGCACTCTGCCCTTGAGCTAACCCCAGGCCCCTCTTGCAGAGCCTTGTGTTGGCGGATGCCACTATCTTCTGCATCTGAGCCACCTGCATCAGGCCCCCTACCCCCAGGAAAACTCTGCCCAGTCCCCAGAGGAGAGGGGCTCATCTTCCAGCTGGATTTTGGGGTGATTTGTGTGCCTGCACGATTTTGGGGGGCCCCAGCTGCCTGAGTAGAGGAGGGGACTGGGTGCTGCCTGCCACCTCCCCACAGTCACAGAGGATGAATAAATAGCCAAATGAACCCTTTGCTTTATTATTCAAATATTTGACAATATGTACTCATAGGATCCAAATAAAAACACTTTCTAGGACTCCCAGTTTTCCCTACTTCTGAACCACAGCACGGAAGACTTAAACCTCCTCACAGAGAGCAATTTGCCATTCAACGTAATTGCTCCAGTAGGCTTAGTCTGTTAACAAAGCTTCTAGAGGCAAAAGTTCAAACAGATAGAAATCGTTACTACAAATCCATCTCCCCAGAAGAAGGAATGCATTATGGCCTGCGAGGAGGCATCTCTTCCCTCGCGCAAATGCAGAGGACTGAGAAGCCAGGGTCACCTTGGCTTGCGGCCTCCACACCATCCGCCTGCTCTGCTGGCTGTCCCTCAGGCCCTCTGCTTACACTGGCCCGGCTTCCCTCTGCATGCTCGCCTTGCACGGCATCAGCCACCATGTCTGCCAGCTGGTCCAGCTGCAAGGTGTCCCGGTGACCCACTTCTGCCTGGTGATTCCACAGACCTTTCAGGAGGCTTCGAAGGATGGAGTCTATGGGACACAGGAAAAGCAAGAGTCGAGGGTTGGTGCATTCTCAAGACACAATGGCAGCTAGATTCCATGGTGCAAAGGTCTTTCCAGAAAACCATGAACCCATACCAGCTCTGGAAGGGGTTCAATAAATGTCCTGTGGGAGTGAGAGGACACAGAGCACAAAGGCCTGTGCTGGGGAGAGGTCCTCTGAGAGGACACGTAGTCCACCTCCACCATCCTGGACACCTGAGGGGAGCTCCCAGCTCTGAACACAGTCCACCTCCACCATCCTGGACACCTGAGGGGAGCTCCCAGCTCTGAACACAGTCCACCTCCACCATCCTGGACACCTGAGGGGAGCTCCCAGCTCTGAACACAGTCCACCTCCACCATCCTGGACACCTGAGGGGAGCTCCCAGCTCTGAACACAGTCCACCTCCACAGCCTGGACACCTGAGGGGAGCTCCCAGCTCTGAACACAGTCCACCTCCACAGCCTGGACACCTGAGGGGAGCTCCCAGCTCTGAACACAGTCCACCTCCACCATCCTGGACACCTGAGGGGAGCTCCCAGCTATGAACACAGTCCACCTCCACCATCCTGGACACCTGAGGGGAGCTCCCAGCTCTGAACACAGTCCACCTCCACAGCCTGGACACCTGAGGGGAGCTCCCAGCTCTGAACACAGTCCACCTCCACCATCCTGGACACCTGAGGGAGCTCCCAGCTGTGAACACAGTCCACCTCCACCATCCTGGACACCTGAGGGGAGCTCCCAGCTCTGAACACAGTCCACCTCCACAGCCTGGACACCTGAGGGGAGCTCCCAGCTCTGAACACAGTCCACCTCCACCATCCTGGACACTGGAGGTGAGTTCCCAGCTCTGAACACAGTCCACCTCCACAGCCTGGACACCTGAGGGGAGCTCCCAGCTTTGAACACAGTCCACCTCCACAGCCTGGACACCTGAGGGGAGCTCCCAGCTCTGAACACAGTCCACCTCCACCATCCTGGACACCTGAGGGAGCTCCCAGCTCTGAACACAGTCCACTTCCACAGCCTGGACACCTGAGGGGAGCTCCCAGCTCTGAACACAGTCCACCTCCACCATCCTGGACACCTGAGGGGAGCTCCCAGCTCTGAACACAGTCCACCTCCACCATCCTGGACACCTGAGGGGAGCTCCCAGCTCTGAACACAGTCCACCTCCACCATCCTGGACACCTGAGGGGAGCTCCCAGCTCTGAACACAGTCCACCTCCACCATCCTGGACACCTGAGGGAGCTCCCAGCTGTGAACACAGTCCACCTCCACCATCCTGGACACCTGAGGGGAGCTCCCAGCTCTGAACACAGTCCACCTCCACAGCCTGGACACCTGAGGGGAGCTCCCAGCTCTGAACACAGTCCACCTCCACCATCCTGGACACCTGAGGGGAGCTCCCAGCTCTGAACACAGTCCACCTCCACCATCCTGGACACCTGAGGGAGCTCCCAGCTCTGAACACAGTCCACCTCCACAGCCTGGACACCTGAGGGGAGCTCCCAGCTCTGAACACAGTCCACCTCCACCATCCTGGACACCTGAGGGGAGCTCCCAGCTCTGAACACAGTCCACCTCCACCATCCTGGACACCTGAGGGGAGCTCCCAGCTCTGAACACAGTCCACCTCCACCATCCTGGACACCTGAGGGGAGCTCCCAGCTCTGAACACAGTCCACCTCCACAGCCTGGACACCTGAGGGGAGCTCCCAGCTCTGAACACAGTCCACCTCCACCATCCTGGACACCTGAGGGGAGCTCCCAGCTCTGAACACAGTCCACCTCCACAGCCTGGACACCTGAGGGGAGCTCCCAGCTCTGAACACAGTCCACCTCCACCATCCTGGACACCTGAGGGGAGCTCCCAGCTCTGAACACAGTCCACCTCCACCATCCTGGACACCTGAGGGAGCTCCCAGCTCTGAACACAGTCCACCTCCACAGCCTGGACACCTGAGGGGAGCTCCCAGCTCTGAACACAGTCCACCTCCACCATCATGGACACCTGAGGGAGCTCCCAGCTCTGAACACAGTCCACCTCCACCATCCTGGACACCTGAGGGGAGCTCCCAGCTCTGAACACAGTCCACCTCCACAGCCTGGACACCTGAGGGGAGCTCCCAGCTCTGAACACAGTCCACCTCCACCATCCTGGACACCTGAGGGGAGCTCCCAGCTCTGAACACAGTCCACCTCCACCATCCTGGACACCTGAGGGGAGCTCCCAGCTCTGAACACAGTCCACCTCCACAGCCTGGACACCTGAGGGGAGCTCCCAGCTCTGAACACAGTCCACCTCCACAGCCTGGACACCTGAGGGGAGCTCCCAGCTCTGAACACAGTCCACCTCCACAGCCTGGACACCTGAGGGGAGCTCCCAGCTCTGAACACAGTCCACCTCCACCATCCTGGACACCTGAGGGGAGCTCCCAGCTCTGAACACAGTCCACCTCCACCATCCTGGACACCTGAGGGAGCTCCCAGCTCTGAACACAGTCCACCTCCACAGCCTGGACACCTGAGGGGAGCTCCCAGCTCTGAACACAGTCCACCTCCACCATCCTGGACACCTGAGGGGAGCTCCCAGCTCTGAACACAGTCCACCTCCACCATCCTGGACACCTGAGGGGAGCTCCCAGCTCTGAACACAGTCCACCTCCACCATCCTGGACACCTTAGGGGAGCTCCCAGCTCTGAACACAGTCCACCTCCACAGCCTGGACACCTGAGGGGAGCTCCCAGCTCTGAACACAGTCCACCTCCACCATCCTGGACACCTGAGGGAGCTCCCAGCTGTGAACACAGTCCACCTCCACCATCCTGGACACCTGAGGGGAGCTCCCAGCTCTGAACACAGTCCACCTCCACAGCCTGGACACCTGAGGGGAGCTCCCAGCTCTGAACACAGTCCACCTCCACAGCCTGGACACCTGAGGGGAGCTCCCAGCTCTGAACACAGTCCACCTCCACCATCCTGGACACCTGAGGGAGCTCCCAGCTCTGAACACAGTCCACCTCCACCATCCTGGACACCTGAGGGGAGCTCCCAGCTCTGAACACAGTCCACCTCCACAGCCTGGACACCTGAGGGGAGCTCCCAGCTCTGAACACAGTCCACCTCCACCATCCTGGACACCGGAGGTGAGTTCCCAGCTCTGAACACAGTCCACCTCCACAGCCTGGACACCTGAGGGGAGCTCCCAGCTCTGAACACAGTCCAACTCCACAGCCTGGACACCTGAGGGGAGCTCCCAGCTCTGAACACAGTCCACCTCCACCATCCTGGACACCTGAGGGGAGCTCCCAGCTCTGAACACAGTCCACCTCCACCATCCTGGACACCTGAGGGAGCTCCCAGCTCTGAACACAGTCCACCTCCACCATCCTGGACACCTGAGGGGAGCTCCCAGCTCTGAACACAGTCCACCTCCACCATCCTGGACACCTGAGGGGAGCTCCCAGCTCTGAACACAGTCCACCTCCACCATCCTGGACACCTGAGGGGAGCTCCCAGCTCTGAACACAGTCCACCTCCACAGCCTGGACACCTCAGATCTGAGGATCACGGTTCAAAGCCAGCCCACGCATCAGTCTCCAATTAACTACTAGAAACCCAAACTGGTGCTGTGGCTCAAGGGGTAGGGTCCTCAGGCCAGCACCCAGGCCCAGAGTTCAAGCCCCACGACCAACCAAAATAAAAAAAGTTACAGTATTTGTTCTGCCCTGGAGTCCAGCCCTTCCCTCTGCCCCTTCCCCACCTGGAGCCAGTAATCACTTGGTTGAGTCAAGAGTGGATCCCAGGCTCTGAGGTCATTTCCTGGTCCCCTGAGGTCTTCCTGAAACACCCTGGCCACGCCCCCCTCTGACAGGGATGGGTTCCTGGGGCTCTGAGGTCACTTCCACATCCACTGTGGACCTCCCTCCCCACTTTCCCTATATAATCTGGCTATATAATCTGCAGTTCCCCCATCACTTTCCCCTCTTTTTCTCTTCTTTCTTCCCCCTATCTCCACTCGACTCCATCTTGTGCAGGCTACAGTTTGCTCTCCCCCCATAAACTCTTTTCTGCCTGAACCATGTGGTGGGTTTCCTTTCCTTCCCAGCAAGTCTTACAGTCAGCAGGGGAAATATGTCCCCAAATCTTACCAACAAAAAACAGCCTCCACCACAGAAAAACTCCCAGCTGCCCATCGTGTGGGCCAGGCTGGAGCTCTACGCAGCCTGCGGAACTCCCTCAGAACCCTGCTCTCTCCAGGCCGATGGACGGCACACTGACTTCACAGGATTGCTGCCCTGGAGTGACAGGGTCCCACTCGGGGACAGCCAGACAGACTACTTCAGGGTGGTCTGTTCAGGCACAGCAAGGGAAGCCAAGACACCCAAGGAGTGTCCTCCACAGGAGTCTGTGTCCCAAGACCTCCCCTGCGTTGGAGGGCCAGGCAGGCCCTCCACAGCCAGGAGAGGACGAACTGTCACAGAGGTAGAAGGCTGGCCTGGTGACATGGCATTTCCGCCCCAGAGAAGAGCATACACACAGGGCGCCCTTAAGGCAGAATACATTGGTGGCCCCTGGACTAGTCCACTAGCCAGCCGCCCAGCCTCACCGCTGCTTCATCACACACCACCTTGTGGGCTGTCAGCTCCACGTGTGTACAAATCCAGAGCTGCTGAAGGCTCGCGGTGTCACAGACCCATTCTCCTTCCAGACGTACTCTTCAGCTCTTCCACACACCAGGCCTGGCATAGCACAGCCCCTGAACCTAGAGCTGCCATTGAGGGTGCAGGTGCTGTTCAGGGCCAGTAGGTAAGGGTCAGCTGGAGAGTCCAGTGCTTGAGCATCCACCAAGCAAAACCTTGACAGGAAGAGGCCAGGAAAGCCCTTAGCTCCACTGCATGGACAAGGAAGCTATGTGCCTGGCCATATCAGTAGCAAACTGGGAGAGAGCTGTCCTGTGCATCTTCTGTTCCCTTGTATCACACAGGGAATGAAGAGGCAGCTGGCACATTTGGACATGGTGGTACGTTCAGGAAAGCCACCACCACAGACCCACATGCCAGGCACCTTACAACCACAGCAAGTTATCCCAAAGTCACCCACTGTCCACCAATCGCAGATGAACTGAAAAGAGGAATTACTTCTTTTGAGGTCCAGCTAACTCTGGAGGACAGCAGGACTGGGGACACGTAAGTCACACGCTATGAACATCAGAGTGAGCGTTCTTTTGTTCTGTCTGCTGCACCATATAATTCTGAGATCTGGCCAGCTTATAATGACATTTTAAGTAGCTTTCAACACTCCACGTGGGCTCCAGCAGTGCAATTACATGAAATGTCAGGACATCAAATATGTAAGGCCTGGAGGAGGAGATCAACCACAACGACTGCACACACAACTGCAGCCTGACCTGCGGAATTATGTCTTCCCAGGTCTCTCAGGCAGAGTGGCATATGCTTAGAGAGCAGTAATGATATTCAGACAGCCTCACTACAAAACTATAATGGAGATGAGGTGGACAACATGCACCAGTGTTTTAAGTTCCATTATCACGGCAGAAAGTGGAAGGTCTCAGTTTATTCACAGCCAAACACTCATCTCTCCCTTTTCTACCATCACCACCACCACCATGACCAACTTTATCTCTTCTGCCACACCACTATCATCACTGTTACTGTCATGAGGAAAGGATGGTGACCCTCTCGTTTAGAGGACATGCCATCCATTTCCCTGCCAGAGTCCATCTGATAAGCTGAGCAGGAGACTAATGTTTTGCATTTTTTTAATCTGGGTTTCTAACCAGGAGATCTAAACATAGCTATACACCAGCATCTTGTCTGCATTAGACACAGTGCTGGGAGCATGTGTTCTCCTTCCAGTCTGTTGAGCTCGGGAGTCACAGCTAAGAGTGTGTATGTCGTTCGCTGGTGAATTAAAAGTGCCCAGACTGCAGGCTTTCCCAGCCCATCAGGACGTGCCACTTTACCTGAGGAGGGCCGGCCTTCGCCCAGGCAACAGCTCTATTGCACGGAAGGCCAGAAGAAGACACTGCTTCGGTTACCTTGGTTGGTGAGGTGATGCCAGACTGCTTCTGTCTTTCCGGCATTGGGGTCTAGCTCCAGAATCAGGTCCATTCTAGACAAGATTTCTACCATGGAGCCTCACCCTGGCCCTAAAGTCCTTAAAAATGTTATCATAAAGGTGATGTAGAGTGGTTACACACACGTAAGTCAAGAACCAAGTACATTTCTTTTTGGACAATTTCACCACTTCCCTCACTCAAACTGCTTTCTGAAGTATATTTAAGAGTCAAATTAAGAGGAGCTTCCACGCTCAGAATATCATCTGACCCTTGAGGAAATATTCCTGGCACTCTGCCACATGACACTGTAAAACTCTCTGGAGATGGTTAGCGGGAAAGCAGTGCATGACCACCACCGCAGGAGGCCCTCTCCAAGATGGGCCTTGTCAAGCAAGCTGTGGGAGTGCCAGTCTAGCCAGGGAGTGACCAGGCATGCAAGGCCATCCGGGTTCAGTGTGGGGAGCAAAGCAAACCAACTGCTGCCAGAGGCCCACAGGACTCCAGGTACCAGGTCCACCACCAGCCCATCAGGGCACCTGTGGGAACACCAAGTCCCTTCCCAGAGAGAAATGCTGCCATGGTGAGGGGCTGTGCCAAGCCAGGCTCCAGGCTGACGAGGAGGAAGAATGGCATCATGGCTGGAAGATCCTGCACAGTGCCGAGTTCCCTTGCTCTGCGTGCTTCCCGAAGGCCTTCATACGAGGGTCAAAGGTGGGAGGATGGGGTAAACGTTCTGGCAGTTACAACAAGCCACCTTCCCGTGTCCCTCAGCTATCAGCCTAGAACAGACAAATGTTAACTCATTTCTACGCACTGCCTCTCAGCACATACAGCTGGCTTCAGTGGAATGGCCTTCAGAGGTAAGCAGAGCTCTGGGCCCACCTGTCAACATTTCAGGAGAGAATCCCATGTGAGTAAGTTCAGGACTGGCTGGGTTTTCAGCAGCCCAATGACAGTGGCTCCAGCGGGGAGGAAGACAGGAGAAGGTGAGGCAAACAGAGGCTCCAGGAACACACAGCTGCTGCCGCCGGACAACAGCTGGAGCCTTGCCTGGAGGTAGCCAGAGATGTGTGGCCTGTCGCCCGAGACTTCATCCCCTCTCCTACCTTCCCTCCCGGTGGAACCCGGGCTGCTTACTGACCCACAATGTGGCCATAGACCGAGTACAGGCACATGTACTTCCTCCTGACCGGAGCTGCTTCCCATGGGCGAGGCCCGAAGAAGAGGTGCTCATGAGCTCCTGGAGAGGCAGGGATCCAGGAAAAGGAGAAGAGGTGCTCATGAGCTCCTGGAGAGGCAGGGATCCAGGAAAAGGAGAAGAGGTGCTCATGAGCTCCTGGAGAGGCAGGGATCCAGGAAAAGGAGAAGAGGTGCTCATGAGCTCCTGGAGAGGCAGGGATCCAGGAAAAGGAGAAGAGGTGCTCATGAGCTCCTGGAGAGGCAGGGATCCAGGAAAAGGAGAAGAGGTGCTCATGAGCTCCTGGAGAGGCAGGGATCCAGGAAAAGGAGAAGAGGTGCTCATGAGCTCCTGGAGAGGCAGGGATCCAGGAAAAGGAGAAGAGGTGCTCATGAGCTCCTGGAGAGGCAGGGATCCAGGAAAAGGAGAGGAGGTGCTCATGAGCTCCTGGAGAGGTAGGGATCCAGGAAAAGGAGAAGAGGCGCTCATGAGCTCCTGGAGAGGCAGGGATCCAGGAAAAGGAGAGGAGGTGCTCATGAGCTCCTGGAGAGGCAGGGATCCCGGAAAAGGAGCTCAGCCACCCCTGCTCATGGAGCAGGCCCTGAGGCCTCCTCTCTCCGACAGGCACCAGGCAGTCAATTCAGGCCAGGGTTTCCTTTCCTTTTTAAGCCAACAGACAGGACTGGAGGTAGAAGTCTGAGCTCTCCAAGATGAGTGGATTCCCGCAAGCATGCAAAGACAACAGGTACCTCCTTTCAGAGGCAACCCCAATGTGGTGAGCACATTTTCTCCAGGGCACAGAAGCATTTGACTCTGGTTTCTCTCCGCTAAAATAATCCAGTAGATCTGGGATGTGGGCCCCTGTGTGGTGAGCGGCTCCCAGCCAGGGCTGCCTCAGGCCCTGACACCTGTGGAATTAGCTTTCGCCACTGCCAAGCCTATGAAGTATTAACAGACAACTCCACTTGCCATGCACAGCCAGGTTTGAAACTAAATGCCCATTGTAATCACAAAAGCCCAGCACAGAGAGAAGGATGGTTCAGGACAGCACAAACACTTAAGAGAAATGCTGACAGCAAGAAGAACTAGGGTCAGGGCCCATGTGGTAAAGTGACTGCCTAGCAAGAATGAGGACCTGGGTTCAAAAAGGATAATCAGTGCTGCACAGACACCAGGAAACTGGCCCAGAGGCAGAATCTCCAGGTAGTGGAGTGTAGTCCTCCAAGGTCCACTCGCCCAGGGTGGGGGGGAATGGGGTACAGGGGAGCAGAGGGGGCTCGCCCAGGCCACTCCCCTGGAGTATGAGGAGGAATAGGGTACAGGGGAGCAGAGGGGGCTCGCCCAGGCCACTCCCCAGGAGTGTGAGGGGGAATGGGGTACAGGGGAGCAGAGGGGGCTCGCCCAGGCCACTCCCCAGGAGTGTGAGGGGGAATGGGGTACAGGGGAGCAGTGGGGGCTCGCCCAGGCCACTCCCCAGGAGTGTGAGGGGGAATGGGGTACAGGAGAGCAGAGGGGGCTCGCCCAGGCCACTCCCCTGGAGTGTGAGGAGGAATGGGGTACAGGGGAGCAGAGGGGGCTCGCCCAGGCCACTCCCCAGGAGTGTGAGGGGGAATGGGGTACAGGGGAGCAGAGGGGGCTCGCCCAGGCCAGTCCCCAGGAGTGTGAGGGGGAATGGGGTACAGGGGAGCAGAGGGGGCTCGCCCAGGCCACTCCCCAGGAGTGTGAGGGGGAGTGGGGTACAGGGGAGCAGAGGGGGCTCGCCCAGGCCACTCCCCAGGAGTGTGAGGGGGAGTGGGGTACAGGGGAGCAGTGGGGGCTCGCCCAGGCCACTCCCCAGGAGTGTGAGGGGGAATGGGGTACAGGGAGCAGTGGGGGCTCGCCCAGGCCACTCCCCAGGAGTGTGAGGGGGAATGGGGTACAGGGGAGCAGTGGGGGCTCCCCCAGGCCACTCCCCAGGAGTGTGAGGGGGAGTGGGGTACAGGGGAGCAGAAGGGGCTCCCCCAGGCCACTCCCCAGGAGTGTGAGGGGGAATGGGGTACAGGGGAGTAGTGGGGGCTCACCCAGGCAGCAGGAGCTGCAGGAACATGGGATGGGTGTAGCATCCCTCTCCTTTTATGAGTGCACCCTGTTCTCTGGCTGGATTTAATTCTCTTCATAGAAGCAGCAGTATTTACCTCTTCATATTTATAATAACGAGGCTGCCAATAAGCAGTCAAAGGATAGGGTCAGAGAAAAGCAGCTGCTGACATGAGGAGCAGAGAACAGGAAGGGGCCAGGCAGGGCCTGAGGGGATGTGGCAGGCTGGCAGTGAAGGCGCCGTGTGCCTGTCTGCAGAGAGCCAGAGCCAGGCAGGTGCTCGTCGTGGGAAGGGAGGCCCCAGGGAGTCAGGCCAGCAGAGGAGGCTGCTGGAGAGAGCTGTGGAACTGAAGGGCCAGCAGAAGGCCACTGGGCCAAGAAGGAGGGTCCTCAGGGCAGGTATGCGATGAAGCAGGAAAAATAGGTCCTGGGGGCAGCAGGCTGCCGAGGAAGGTGAACTGTAGGTGCAGCTCCCTAGACAGGCCTGCAGGCCGGATGGCCTACCTGAGCATTCGCTCCAGGGCCTGCAGGCCGGATGGCCTACCTGAGCATTCGCTCGAGGGCCTGCAGGCCGGATGGCCTACCTGAGCATTCGCTCGAGGGCCTGCAGGCCGGATGGCCTACCTGAGCATTCGCTCGAGGGCCTGCAGGCCGGATGGCCTACCTGAGCATTCGCCTCGAGGGCCTGCAGGCCGGATGGCCTACCTGAGCATTCGCTCGAGGGCCTGCAGGCCAGATGGCCTACCTGAGCATTCGCTCCAGGGCCTGCAGGCCGGATGGCCTACCTGAGCATTCGCTCGAGGGCCTGCAGGCCGGATGGCCTACCTGAGCATTCGCTCGAGGGCCTGCAGGCCGGATGGCCTACCTGAGCATTCGCTCGAGGGCCTGCAGGCCGGATGGCCTACCTGAGCATTCGCTCCAGGGCCTGCAGGCCGGATGGCCTACCTGAGCATTCGCTCCAGGGCCTGCAGGCCAGATGGCCTACCTGAGCATTCGCCTTGAGGGCCTGCAGGCCAGATGGCCTACCTGAGCATTCGCCTCGAGGGCCTGCAGGCCAGATGGCCTACCTGAGCATTCGCTCCAGGGCCTGCAGGCCAGATGGCCTACCTGAGCATTCGCCTCGAGGGCCTGCAGGCCAGATGGCCTACCTGAGCATTCGCCTCGAGGGCCGGGCCTGCTCTTCTCCCTTCCCAAGAATTTGTGACGGTCTCCTTGGTAACCCTAAGGTCCAATGAATGGCTGCAAAGGCTGAGTGAGCAGGGTGAGTGTGAGGATCAGGGCCACCAGACTAGAAAGCGGCAAGGAGTAGAAAATGAGACTTTCAGCTGTAGTTCAGAAGCCAAGAGAGCCAAGATCAATGTGATTCTCAGCCGAGGACCTGCCAGTCACTTCAAAATCTAGCTACACTGCGTCATGGAGGGCAGCGCTGACCTCAGACCAGACAGCTCTGAAGACAAAACACGTCACCACAAATACCTGCACCCCCCACTAGTTTGGCCGTGGTGAAATCTGGGGCCAGCCTATCCTCCGAGCTATGTTCCAGGCCCCACGTTGCATCCTCACTGGGACACTGTAAAGCAGGCCTGGAAAGAGGCAAGCACTGAGCCAACTCCATCCTGGAGCAGCTCAGCTGCAGCTCGCCAGCCAGGCACTGCCGCCTTCCCAGGCCACGGGGCCTGAGCCTGGGCACCCTTGGTCTCACTGGGTATCATTCCTGCCATGACCCTGCAGGAGCAGTGCTGGTGGTGAGACCCCCTGGGTAAGGAAGGGCAGCAGACACTTAACGTTGTCCATACCTGGGGTGTCTTTAGGGTCTCCTGCAGGCGAAGGCCATTTCTTGGCAGCTTCTGGGGCCAAGAGGGGCCTTGGTACTCTGGAGGGGCTGTGCAGGAGGTACTGCAGTACGGAGTCGCCCTCCCTGGGGAACCCCGAGGGTCTCTGGGCAGCAGAGGCACTGAGAGCGGTGATGAGGTGCTGTCTGTCCACAACATTGTCTGCCTCAGGGCTGAGCTTGTCTGGCTGGAACTGGCCAGGGGTCCGCAATGGGAGGGTCTCAGAATACCTGGCCTGAGTCACGGGAGGGTAGGTCAACGCAGATGCGTGCGCCACATAGGTCAGAATGTTCTTAGGGTAGGGGTCTTCACCCTGGAGGGCAGAAGAATGTGTTAGGACAAGAACTGAGCACCCACCGCCAGCCACACACACTCAAGTGGATTTGAGCTGATTCTCAAGGCCTACCAGGACCAGGCCTTTCTGAAATGTGAACCTAAAGCAGGACTCATTTCTCTTTGCTAACTCGCCAACCAAGCCCTATACTTCATAGCCACCAAGGCACTGGTTTTGAAGTATGAGCACTAGTGAGATATAATTCACTTGCCAAGGAATCACCAACCATTGGCTCTCAGTGTGCTCACAGAGCTGTGCAAACATCAGCGCTGAGTAACTCCACCTCTGTCAGAAACCTTGTACACATGGCCCCTGCTTGGAAGCCACAAATAGGCTTTATGCTGTCTCCAACAAGCTTTTGTTGGCTCATTCCCACAGCATATTGTCCAAGAGTACCCATGAGGTTTGTGTCCAAATCTCTCTCCTATGTTGAAGTCCGTGGACATTTGGGAAGTCTTCATTTTTGGTTATTTTGAGTGCTACTGCTACGAATGTCTGTGTACACATGCCTTCAGTTCTCACGGCTGTATCTATCCAGGCTGTCAAGCCTCGGGGGCGCCTAAGTTCAGCTCTTTGAGAAACATAAGCTGTTTTCCTGAATATCTGCACTATACCGCAGTTCCCCCCCCCCCAGCCTCCCCACTTATATCTATCTTTCCTATCCCAGCCATTACAGGCCCCTGGGTCCCCTCGTGAGATTTGTTTCTCTCCAGTTCCTCTGATGTTTCTCTGCAGCAATATTCTGCAAAGGGCTGATGTCAGGGTCTTTTCGATACATAAATACCATTTCACTGCCCAAGCATGGAACCTCTGCAACCTTTCCCCTTCACTCTTCAAGGCAAGCGCCGTGGTCATCCTCATCCTGGCATGGCTATGCCATGTCAGAAGCCATGTGTACTACTGATGATGGCACCCATGCAGCTTCATGGATGTGCAGAGGCCATGTGTAGGCACCCCAGCTGCTGTACACTGCCTGTTGGTTGTTTGGCCTGCACCCAGCCCACAAGAATTGTGAGACAGTAAGGTGCTGGGCCATAAGTGACTTTAAGCAGGCATCGTAATCCCGGTCAGCGACTCCCAAGGGTAGCTGGAGTCAGGCTCAGGGGATATGCTTCTGTGTGCAAGGCTGGAGGCTGGAGAATGGGTGCTGTGGTCTAGCTGCAGCTGACAGAGAAGAACTTGAGCAAATCACTTCACCTTTTAAGAATTGCTTCTCCTAGCAAATAAGGCGTTTTGACCTTGGCTCTGATGAGATGTTTTTTGTTTCTAAAATGATATGACTTTTAACTGTCATCCAAATTGTCTTATTTTTCTCTGAGGACTGGCTGAAATCAACTGCTCTTCCTTTAGAAAAGACAAAGTAAAATGGGAGACACAGGGTGCGTAGGTGAGAATAACAAACGGCCTCTCCAGCAGTTTCCCACAAATTGGGCCTGAGTGTCAGTCTGTGCCTCCTTCAGAAAGTCTGTCTCTCGACACCTGCTCAGGTCACGGCGCTGGTGGCCAGGTCTGCATGGGAAAGCGTCATTAATGTGCCTGCAGCTCCTCCTCCTCCTCCTCACCAGGATCTAGCCTAACCTGGAGCTCCCGCTCACAGGGCCTCTAATTAGAGTCACACTGGACAGCTCCAGGCAGAGAGCAGACCCGCATTTCACAAGCATCACAAAACTGCAGCATCTGTGCAGCAGGCTGGGATAAACAAGGGCTTGCTTGTTTATGCTTAGAATCAAATTAAGGTGAAAAAGAGACTAGAACATGTCAGCAGGCAGTCCCAACAAGAGTTCATGGAAAAGTTGGTTTTCCATTTCACTCAAACCCTCTGCAAATGCTGCAGGTGCCAATGTGCCTTCCTGGGAGTGGCTGCCTCTGGAGCAGGGGTCTGTCCCAGGAAGAAGGGAGTCTCTTCTGGGCTTCTCCTTTATGCCCAAGTTGACTCTCACCTCTGAGACAAGGAGCTCGTGGCGTCACTGTGTGTGGCGATGGAGCCCCCTCCCTGACCCTGCTGGGCCCGGAGGCCATCGCTGCCGCTGCTCATGGCGTCATCAGCCATCCCCAGGGCACTGCTGAGGAGCCTTGTCACTGAGTTGCCCTACACTGTCGGCTTGGAGTTTAAAAGTTTAAAACTACTTCTTGCTTTCATGGGCTCTGTAAAGATGTTTTAAGTCTCAGCATTCAATGACATGGGGTCTCCTGAGATAATGCTGAAGATGGTCTCTTCCAGCGAGAAATCAGCGACGCAGAGGTAGGGACACAGGCTACCTTCAGCACAGGTGAGGACAATCCTGGCACCCAAGAATTTTTATTTATTTATTTATTTATTTATTTATTTATTCATTTGGCCGTGGAGCTTGAACTCTGGGCCTGGGCACTGTCCCTGAGCTCTTCAGCTCAAAATTAGTGCTCTACCACTTGGGCCACAGCACCACTTCCGGTTTTCTGGTGGTTAATTAGAGATAAGAGTCTCATGGACTTACTTTTGTGGCCTGGCTGGCTTTGAACCGTGATCCTCAGATCTGAGCCTCCTGAGTAGCTAGGACTACAGGTGTGAGCCACAGGCTCCTGTCTGAAGATTTTTAACTCTATAGGAGATACCTTAGCTTGAGCTCCTTGGTAAGGTCCACCTTATGGATATGAAGTGTTTAAGTACCTAGGTAAAGGTGCCTGGCCTAGCACATGGCCAGAGCAGAATTAGGCAAGTGAACAACTCACAGCACCAACACTAGCATCGGTGGCCTTGTCCCCACCACCACCACCTGCAGCATTAGAATCAGCCCAGTGGCCAGCATCGGTGGCCTTGTCCCCACCACCACCTGCAGCATTAGAACCAGCCCAGTGGCCAGCATTGGTGGCCTTGTCCCCACCACCACCTGCAGCATTAGAATCAGCCCAGTGTCCAGCATCGGTGGCCTTGTCCCCACCACCACCACCTGCAGCATTAGAATCAGCCCAGTGGCCAGCATCGGTGGCCTTGTCCCCACCACCACCACCTGCAGTGTTAGAATCAGCCCAGTGTCCAGCATTGGTGGCCTTGTCCCCACCACCACCTGCAGCATTAGAATCAGCCCAGTGGCCAGCATCGGTGGCCTTGTCCCCACCACCACCTGCAGCATTAGAATCAGCCCAGTGGCCAGCATCGGTGGCCTTGTCCCCACCACCACCTGCAGCATTAGAACCAGCCCAGTGGCCAGCATTGGTGGCCTTGTCCCCACCTGCAGCAGCATTAGAATCAGCCCAGTGTCCAGCATCGGTGGCCTTGTCCCCACCACCACCTGCAGCATTAGAATCAGCCCAGTGGCCAGCATTGGTGGCCTTGTCCCCACCTGCAGCAGCATTAGAATCAGCCCAGTGTCCAGCATCGGTGGCCTTGTCCCCACCACCACCACCTGCAGTGTTAGAATCAGCCCAGTGTCCAGCATCGGTGGCCTTGTCCCCACCACCACCTGCAGCATTAGAATCAGCCCAGTGGCCAGCATCGGTGGCCTTGTCCCCACCACCACCTGCAGCATTAGAATCAGCCCAGTGTCCAGCATCGGTGGCCTTGTCCCCACCACCACCACCTGCAGTGTTAGAATCAGCCCAGTGTCCAGCATCGGTGGCCTTGTCCCCACCACCACCTGCAGCATTAGAATCAGCCCAGTGGCCAGCATCGGTGGCCTTGTCCCCACCACCACCTGCAGCGTTAGAATCAGCCCAGTGTCCAGCATCGGTGGCCTTGTCCCCACTACCACCTGCAGCGTTAGAATCAGTCCAGTGTCCAGCATCGGTGGCCTTGTCCCCACCACCACCTGCAGCGTTAGAATCAGTCCAGTGGCCAGCATCGGTGGCCTTGTCCCCACCACCACCACCTGCAGCATTAGAATCAGCCCAGTGGCCAGCATCGGTGGCCTTGTCCCCACCACCACCACCTGCAGCATTAGAATCAGCCCAGTGTCCAGCATCGGTGGCCTTGTCCCCACCACCACCACCTGCAGCATTAGAATCAGTCCAGTGTCCAGCATCGGTGGCCTTGTCCCCACCACCACCACCTGCAGCATTAGAATCAGTCCAGTGGCCAGCATCGGTGGCCTTGTCCCCACCACCACCTGCAGCAGCATTAGAATCAGTCCAGTGGCCAGCATCGGTGGCCTTGTCCCCACCAGCAGCAGCATGTCCTTTGGAACTTCCTGCTGGTCTGAGCATGCTGGTCAGAGACTGCTGGCCCAGCTGGCGTTGTCAACAGCCTTTCCATCAGCAGCAGCGTCACACCACTATGCTCGCTGTGTGCAGAACCCGGGAGACGTTTTCTGAGGAAGAACAGCTCTGACATGGCCCTGTCCTCAAGTGACTTGTAGACTGACGCGTAAGTGAGATGAGACAAATCAGTGACTAATGAGCATCACACCACAGAGATTCAGAAATGCAGCACTGGCTTGAAAGGTAGATTCTGTTCAGCAGGGCAGCCCAGTGCAGCTTTCTGGAACTAGTGCCTGCAGTGAGGTGGCAGTGAGCAGTTCCCCTCATGGCCAGCTCTGCCAGGCTGCCACGCCAGCGCCTTTGAGAACCAGGCCTCCCTCCTCTGATGCATGCCCTGACCTCAGAGGCACTGGGCCTGGGCACCCAAGGCCCCTCCCACCACTCCCCAGAGCGCACAGCTATGATGTGCACCGACAAGGCGGCCTGGAGAATGGAGACCCCCCAGGACTGTGGAAGAGACTGGGCTATGCTGACTGCCATGCTCACCAGATGGTCTCTCACACCAGGCTGTGAAACAAATGAGGAAGCTGTAAGCAAGAGATCTTGTACCACATAACACATATTGCCTCCCATCCGCCCCACAGCCGAAGGCAGCACTGACAGGCACCTCAATCAGGCTTGTCACAGCCTGCCTGACCGCGCACGTCGTAGTGACATTGACCAAGGCCTCCTAATGAGACAACCCTGGGATGAAGGGACCACTGGGAGCTGGAGGGGGGGCTGGGAGCACTGGGGCACCTGCCACAGGCCACCTGCTCGCTGAGGTATCGCTGCCTGGCTGCACGGTGTGTGGGGGAAGTGGCTTGTTCATTCTTCCTCTCTCGTGTCTCCATCTCAGCGTCTGTCTCTCTGTGTCATCCTACCTCTGCATCTGTCCAGTTATCTCTGCTGTATTGGCTCTGTCATGTAATTATGTCTGTCCTTCCCTCCATCTGTCTATCTATCATCTATTTATTTACCTATCTGTTTTTGGCGCCCTTCATCTCATCTATGTTTCTCTGCTTGAGTTGCTTTATTTTTCTCTCTCTGACTCTCTCTGTTTCTGTCTTCTTTTTCAATGTCTGTTTCTGTGTTTCTGTTTCTCTCTTCTCTCCCTCTGTTTGTTTGTCTCTCTGTCTCAACACATGACAGTGGCAGTGTCTAATGGTGTGCTGGCTCTGAGCCACCACCTCATAGAGGAAGAGCTGTACAGGCACTATCCCTGGGACAGCGCTATCCCAGAACTAGAAAGTTTGTTCCCGAGGAACTCTGAAGATCCCTGGAGGTATATGCTATGCTCTTCCATGCTTCCACTCAGAGAAGCAGTGCTTATGAGGTCCTGACACTTCACAAAACCTGAAAAGTTGTAGAACTACAGGATCAAGGGATCTTGCGAGAAATGACAGTTCCATGCAGGGGGTGTGACTGGGGATCTCTGTGGGCGAGGGTGTGTCTGAAGTCCAAAGGCAAAGGATGCTCTGGGAAAAGTTGCTGCTCCCTCCCGTCTACCCATCTCCGCCCCTGCCCCACCCTCACCATGCCGCCTCTGTGCCAGCAGCTCGTATTGCCTCACATCTGGCAGGAGAAAAGGGAAGGATGGATTGGGGCACAGAGCTTCCTTCCGTATTTCTATCCACTCTATCATCAAGGTGCCCCAGGGACAAAAGGAGAGTGGTCACAGTGGGCCTGTGTGCTGGTGTGACTTCTCATTCTTTGGAACCCTCTTGACAGCCATCCATGCAGTAAGGGGACCTGTCCCACAGCACTGAGCAGCTGTGTCCTGCCCTAAATACTGCCCACCTCCTTCTTTGTCTGCCCAGAGGAAAATGACCTCGCCTGGGCTCAGCTAAGACTGGAGAGAGAGACTTGGCAACTTTGGTTTTGGCTTTTTAAAAAGACAAAATGATAAAAGATTTCTGACATCGTAATAACCTGGCCTTCAATCATTGTGACATGCCTCTACCTTGGAAGTACTGTTTGATCTGAATTGTGCTTTGTCCAACACTGATAAAGTATTACCAGCTCGTATCCTGAGAGCTCCCTTTTCACCTGCATGCACCTTTGGTTTTAGTACAATGGAGTTAGGACTCAGCTCTCATTTTTCCCCTTTGTAAACATATCAGCCTCTCATCAGAAAGTAGAGGATGATGTGTGAGGCAGACCTCAGTCCTGTCCTGTCCTGTCCTGTCCTCTCTTCTCCTCTCCTCTCCTCTCCTCTCCTCAGCAGGGCTCCATGTGGGTTCTCTGCAACTCAGTAGCCTGTTTCCTGTCTCCTGAATCCCAGAAACTCATCAGCATCACAGACAAGTGCCCCTCTCGGCACTGCGGAGGCTCCACACTGCTTCCTGTACTCTGTGAGATGGCCGTTTACCACCCATTGCCTTGTCCCAGGCACTCAGAGCTGGATCTCCCTGGAGATGGCTCCAGACCACAGGGAAGAGACTGGCCTCAGCTCAGCCCACATGTGGAACCCCTGTGCCTCCTTGCCCTGTCTGGTAGGTCTCTCCCACTGCCTCCGTGCAGAGATGGGCCGGATCTCCTCTCCCCAGGATGAGTTCACACTGCCTGCAGCCCACTTCTTCAGGCTCAGAGCCTTCTCCTCCGTGTCTCTCCGGCGGGCCATGCCTCTGCGCATGCCTCTCTGGCTGGCCCTGGCTTGTCAAAGGGGCCTGCACAGCCTCTAGACCCTGGGGTTTGAGTCCATGAACATCTTCAACAAGTAACTTCTAGCATCTTCCCTCTGTGCCTCCTCTTAGGTGCTCTTCCCGTCCGTTTGTCCCTCGATTTACAAAGCCTTTCTGTGGGCGTCCCCTCTATTATTGCACAAGCTCATTTTCAATTGTATTTCTATTTGTTTTTGTCTGTTATCCAGTAAGGCCTCAACCCTGAAGAACAGAGACTGACTTCTATTTTTATTTTTATTTTTCCAGTCGTAGGCTTGAGCTCAGGGCCTGAGCACTGTCCTTGGGTTTTCTCAAGGCTAGAGCTCTACCACTTGAGCCTCAGCACCACTTCTGGCTTTTTTCTATGTATGTGGTACCGAGGAATCGAACCTGGGTCTTCGTGGATGCTACGTAAGCACTTTAACCACTAGGCCAAACTCCCGGCCCCTGACTTCTATTTTTCTAATCCTAACAATCGGCACACTTTCTTTTAGGTTAAACATGATTTTTTAAATGTTTCTAAAATAAACGAATTAGTGGTATTGCCAAATAATATGTCAGCACCACAGTGAGGAGATACAATGAGATACAATGAGAGAGACCTTGTAGTGCTGTCTGTAACAACTAAGAGGGGTAAGATGTGGCACTGCAGTATTCTGCACAGTGACTAAAAGGACTCAGCCAGCGCCAGGCTAGTCAATAAAACAAGAAGGTGGACGGCTCACTAACAATGCAGAAGTAATGATCACACTTTGACTCGGCGATCAATAGGAGCTCAATTAGTGTGTCAGAGCAGTGAGCTAGTAGCTTTGATTTAAGAGGAACAGGATGATCCTATTCCCTATGGCTTTTGTTACAAAGTAATCAGTAAGAGAACCTAAAGGATAATAAATTCAGATTATCCCTCTGACTGTGCGGGGCTACACTTTTTTATGATAAGCACATAGAAAATATGACTTGTCAACAATTCCTTGGGAATGGACCCTACTTTGAGATACCATCCGTGGGTGAAGTTTGAATTGCCAGGTGAAGTACTTCATCATGCGGGGGGAGCAGGCTTCTGCGCCCCAGGTAGTAGAGACCCACCAGTACTCGGGGCCTCCAGAGGCCACCGTCCTCCAGGCCACTCCGTCTTTGTTCATTAGAGAGACGATGAAGCTTTCTCGCTTACACACTCGATAGAGGAATAATGAGTTCTGGATTCTCACGAACTTTTTTACTGTTGAGAAGCATCTATCCTACACAAGAGGGAAAGCATCTAGACCCAACATATCGCCCAGAGCTCTGTCTCTGAATAAGTCTGCGGCCACAGTGCCAAGTGTGACCTGATGGCCACAGAATTCGTTCGTTCACTCTGGCACAAACAGGAGGTAAAGGAAGGCCTGTGAACAAGGAACCGGGGAGAGGGAACGGCGGCACGTGAACAGGAACAATGGGCGAAGGCAGCCACTGCCATGGCTGTGGGCTACCACAGACTTCAGAGATGCGACATGCCCGCTCAGGGGTGCCAGCCCGTTCCCGTGGCTCCTGTGTCTCAGGCAGTGGATGGGTTTCACAGTGGCCACTGCTCCTCTTCTGCCTGGCCTCTGCTGGGAGGAGCCCGAGCACGTGGCTGCATCCCTGGGCGCTCCAGTCCCACCCAGGGCAGGTCCTGTGATTGACCATGTCAGAATGTCGCACGTTGCACTTCCACATGCTTTTCCTAACAGCACTGTACAGCAGGACAACTTCTTCATAACACCGTATTTTCCACAGTTCTCTATGGTTCCCTGTGCCTCTGTTTATTTCTCTAGTCCTCGTGCTTGAACTCAGGGCTTACGCACTGTCCTTGGGCTTTCTCAAGGCTAGCACTCTACTACTTGAACCACAACACCATTCTGCCTTTTTCTGTGTATGTGGTACCGAGGAATCGAACCCAGGGCTTTGAGCACTCTACCACTAGGCCATGCTCCCAGCCACACCATGATCCTTCTAACAACACTGTTCATTGCCTTGCCTTGAAATGGACCTTACCTCCCTCTCAGGGTCTCAGGCAGTTTCTGTCCCCATCTGAACTGAGCTTTCTTTTTTTTTTCTTCTCAATCCTGGGCTTGAACTCAGGGTCTGAGCACTGTCCTTGGGCTTTCTCAAGGCTAGAGCTCTACCACTTGAGCCTCAGCACCACTTCTGGCTTTTTTCTATGTGGTACCGAGGAATTGAACCCAGGTCTTCGTGCAGTCTAGGCAAGCACTTTAACCACTAGACCAAATTCCCAGGCCCTGAACTGAGCCTTCACCTGAGCTCGGGCAGGCAAGCCTGGCCTGGCATGGGAGGGTGAGATGTTCTCTGTGCAAGCTGGCAGGCCCTCTGTCTAAGGCAGCCATCTGCCCTGAACCTGCCGCAGCACCCCTAGGCTGACAGCCTGCCATCCAGAATGCCCACCTCATCTGCTTCATGGAGTCGGGGTCTACAGGGTCTGCTGTTTCTGTAGCAGACAAAGCCCAAAAGCCAGCAGAGCTGGGCACCAACCCAACTGCAGCCACACTCCATCCCCGTGTCTTCTCCCTCCATCTCACAGGCCCACTGGCCAGTGTCCCCTCTTGAGGGACAATAAAGCTCTGTTCTGTGGTGCCTTGTCCCAAACAGGAGTCCCTGAGGCCCCACGGAGGCCAGTACCTGCAATGAGGCCTCAGCTACAACTGCAGCACAAGCAGTCCTAGCCAAAGCCTTCACACACAGTCAGGCCACGAGACTAGACTAGCACACCTCCTCCACTAGACTAGACTAGACTAGTACACCTCCTCCACTAGACTAGACTAGACTAGTACACCTCCTCCACTAGACTAGACTAGACTAGCACACCTCCTCCACTAGACTAGACTAGACTAGTACACCTCCTCCACTACACTAGACTAGACTAGTACACCTCCTCCACTAGACTAGACTAGACTAGTACACCTCCTCCACTAGACTAGACTAGACTAGCACACCTCCTCCACTAGACTAGACTAGACTAGCACACCTCCTCCACTAGACTAGACTAGTACACCTCCTCCACTAGACTAGACTAGCACACCTCCTCCACTAGACTAGACTAGTACACCTCCTCCACTAGACTAGACTAGACTAGTACACCTCCTCCACTAGACTAGACTAGACTAGCACACCTCCTCCACTAGACTAGACTAGACTAGTACACCTCCTCCACTAGACTAGACTAGACTAGCACACCTCCTCCACTAGACTAGACTAGCACACCTCCTCCACTAGACTAGACTAGACTAGTACACCTCCTCCACTAGACTAGACTAGACTAGCACACCTCCTCCACTAGACTAGACTAGACTAGTACACCTCCTCCACTAGACTAGACTAGACTAGTACACCTCCTCCACTAGACTAGACTAGACTAGCACACCTCCTCCACTAGACTAGACTAGACTAGCACACCTCCTCCACTAGACTAGACTAGTACACCTCCTCCACTAGACTAGACTAGACTAGCACACCTCCTCCACTAGACTAGACTAGTACACCTCCTCCACTAGACTAGACTAGACTAGCACACCTCCTCCACTAGACTAGACTAGACTAGTACACCTCCTCCACTAGACTAGACTAGACTAGCACACCTCCTCCACTAGACTAGACTAGACTAGCACACCTCCTCCACTAGACTAGACTAGACTAGCACACCTCCTCCACTAGACTAGACTAGTACACCTCCTCCACTAGACTAGACTAGACTAGCACACCTCCTCCACTAGACTAGACTAGACTAGTACACCTCCTCCACTAGACTAGACTAGCACACCTCCTCCACTAGACTAGACTAGCACACCTCCTCCACTAGACTAGACTAGCACACCTCCTCCACTAGACTAGACTAGTACACCTCCTCCACTAGACTAGACTAGACTAGCACACCTCCTCCACTAGACTAGACTAGCACACCTCCTCCACTAGACTAGACTAGACTAGCACACCTCCTCCACTAGACTAGACTAGCACACCTCCTCCACTAGACTAGACTAGACTAGTACACCTCCTCCACTAGACTAGACTAGACTAGCACACCTCCTCCACTAGACTAGACTAGACTAGCACACCTCCTCCACTAGACTAGACTAGCACACCTCCTCCACTAGACTAGACTAGACTAGTACACCTCCTCCACTAGACTAGACTAGACTAGCACACCTCCTCCACTAGACTAGACTAGACTAGTACACCTCCTCCACTAGACTAGACTAGACTAGCACACCTCCTCCACTAGACTAGAGTAGCACACCTCCTCCACTAGACTAGACTAGACTAGCACACCTCCTCCACTAGACTAGACTAGACTAGCACACCTCCTCCACTAGACTAGACTAGACTAGCACACCTCCTCCACTAGACTAGACTAGACTAGTACACCTCCTCCACTAGACTAGACTAGACTAGTACACCTCCTCCACTAGACTAGACTAGACTAGCACACCTCCTCCACTAGACTAGACTAGACTAGCACACCTCCTCCACTAGACTAGACTAGACTAGTACACCTCCTCCACTAGACTAGACTAGACTAGCACACCTCCTCCACTAGACTAGACTAGACTAGCACACCTCCTCCACTAGACTAGACTAGACTAGCACACCTCCTCCACTAGACTAGACTAGACTAGCACACCTCCTCCACTAGACTAGACTAGACTAGCACACCTCCTCCACTAGACTAGACTAGCACACCTCCTCCACTAGACTAGACTAGACTAGCACACCTCCTCCACTAGACTAGACTAGACTAGTACACCTCCTCCACTAGACTAGACTAGACTAGCACACCTCCTCCACTAGACTAGACTAGCATACCTCCTCCACTAGACTAGACTAGACTAGCACACCTCCTCCACTAGACTAGACTAGACTAGCACACCTCCTCCACTAGACTAGACTAGACTAGCACACCTCCTCCACTAGACTAGACTAGACTAGCACACCTCCTCCACTAGACTAGACTAGACTAGTACACCTCCTCCACTAGACTAGACTAGACTAGTACACCTCCTCCACTAGACTAGACTAGACTAGTACACCTCCTCCACTAGACTAGACTAGACTAGCACACCTCCTCCACTAGACTAGACTAGACTAGTACACCTCCTCCACTAGACTAGACTAGACTAGTACACCTCCTCCACTAGACTAGACTAGACTAGCACACCTCCTCCACTAGACTAGACTAGACTAGCACACCTCCTCCACTAGACTAGACTAGCACACCTCCTCCACTAGACTAGACTAGACTAGTACACCTCCTCCACTAGACTAGACTAGACTAGCACACCTCCTCCACTAGACTAGACTAGACTAGCACACCTCCTCCACTAGACTAGACTAGACTAGCACACCTCCTCCACTAGACTAGACTAGACTAGTACACCTCCTCCACTAGACTAGACTAGCACACCTCCTCCACTAGACTAGACTAGACTAGCACACCTCCTCCACTAGACTAGACTAGACTAGTACACCTCCTCCACTAGACTAGACTAGCACACCTCCTCCACTAGACTAGACTAGTACACCTCCTCCACTAGACTAGACTAGACTAGCACACCTCCTCCACTAGACTAGACTAGTACACCTCCTCCACTAGACTAGACTAGACTAGCACACCTCCTCCACTAGACTAGACTAGACTAGCACACCTCCTCCACTAGACTAGACTAGACTAGCACACCTCCTCCACTAGACTAGACTAGACTAGCACACCTCCTCCACTAGACTAGACTAGACTAGTACACCTCCTCCACTAGACTAGACTAGCACACCTCCTCCACTAGACTAGACTAGACTAGTACACCTCCTCCACTAGACTAGACTAGACTAGCACACCTCCTCCACTAGACTAGACTAGTACACCTCCTCCACTAGACTAGACTAGACTAGTACACCTCCTCCACTAGACTAGACTAGACTAGCACACCTCCTCCACTAGACTAGACTAGCACACCTCCTCCACTAGACTAGACTAGACTAGTACACCTCCTCCACTAGACTAGACTAGCACACCTCCTCCACTAGACTAGACTAGACTAGCACACCTCCTCCACTAGACTAGACTAGCACACCTCCTCCACTAGACTAGACTAGACTAGCACACCTCCTCCACTAGACTAGACTAGACTAGCACACCTCCTCCACTAGACTAGACTAGACTAGCACACCTCCTCCACTAGACTAGACTAGACTAGCACACCTCCTCCACTAGACTAGACTAGACTAGCACACCTCCTCCACTAGACTAGACTAGCACACCTCCTCCACTAGACTAGACTAGTACACCTCCTCCACTAGACTAGACTAGACTAGCACACCTCCTCCACTAGACTAGACTAGACTAGCACACCTCCTCCACTAGACTAGACTAGACTAGCACACCTCCTCCACTAGACTAGACTAGCACACCTCCTCCACTAGACTAGACTAGACTAGCACACCTCCTCCACTAGACTAGACTAGTACACCTCCTCCACTAGACTAGACTAGACTAGCACACCTCCTCCACTAGACTAGACTAGACTAGCACACCTCCTCCACTAGACTAGACTAGACTAGCACACCTCCTCCACTAGACTAGACTAGCACACCTCCTCCACTAGACTAGACTAGTACACCTCCTCCACTAGACTAGACTAGACTAGTACACCTCCTCCACTAGACTAGACTAGACTAGCACACCTCCTCCACTAGACTAGACTAGTACACCTCCTCCACTAGACTAGACTAGACTAGCACACCTCCTCCACTAGACTAGACTAGACTAGTACACCTCCTCCACTAGACTAGACTAGTACACCTCCTCCACTAGACTAGACTAGTACACCTCCTCCACTAGACTAGACTAGACTAGCACACCTCCTCCACTAGACTAGACTAGTACACCTCCTCCACTAGACTAGACTAGACTAGCACACCTCCTCCACTAGACTAGACTAGACTAGCACACCTCCTCCACTAGACTAGACTAGCACACCTCCTCCACTAGACTAGACTAGACTAGCACACCTCCTCCACTAGACTAGACTAGACTAGCACACCTCCTCCACTAGACTAGACTAGACTAGCACACCTCCTCCACTAGACTAGACTAGACTAGCACACCTCCTCCACTAGACTAGACTAGCACACCTCCTCCACTACACTAGACTAGACTAGCACACCTCCTCCACTAGACTAGACTAGCACACCTCCTCCACTAGACTAGACTAGCACACCTCCTCCACTAGACTAGACTAGACTAGCACACCTCCTCCACTAGACTAGACTAGACTAGCACACCTCCTCCACTAGACTAGACTAGACTAGCACACCTCCTCCACTAGACTAGACTAGACTAGCACACCTCCTCCACTAGACTAGACTAGCACACCTCCTCCACTAGACTAGACTAGACTAGTACACCTCCTCCACTAGACTAGACTAGTACACCTCCTCCACTAGACTAGACTAGACTAGCACACCTCCTCCACTAGACTAGACTAGTACACCTCCTCCACTAGACTAGACTAGTACACCTCCTCCACTAGACTAGACTAGTACACCTCCTCCACTAGACTAGACTAGACTAGCACACCTCCTCCACTAGACTAGACTAGCACACCTCCTCCACTAGACTAGACTAGCACACCTCCTCCACTAGACTAGACTAGACTAGCACACCTCCTCCACTAGACTAGACTAGCACACCTCCTCCACTAGACTAGACTAGACTAGCACACCTCCTCCACTAGACTAGCACACCTCCTCCACTAGACTAGACTAGACTAGCACACCTCCACTAGACTAGACTAGACTAGTACACCTCCTCCACTAGACTAGACTAGACTAGCACACCTCCTCCACTAGACTAGACTAGACTAGTACACCTCCTCCACTAGACTAGACTAGACTAGCACACCTCCTCCACTAGACTAGACTAGTACACCTCCTCCACTAGACTAGACTAGACTAGCACACCTCCTCCACTAGACTAGACTAGACTAGCACACCTCCTCCACTAGACTAGACTAGACTAGCACACCTCCTCCACTAGACTAGACTAGACTAGCACACCTCCTCCACTAGACTAGACTAGCACACCTCCTCCACTAGACTAGACTAGACTAGCACACCTCCTCCACTAGACTAGACTAGACTAGCACACCTCCTCCACTAGACTAGACTAGACTAGCACACCTCCTCCACTAGACTAGACTAGACTAGCACACCTCCTCCACTAGACTAGACTAGTACACCTCCTCCACTAGACTAGACTAGACTAGCACACCTCCTCCACTAGACTAGACTAGACTAGCACACCTCCTCCACTAGACTAGACTAGACTAGCACACCTCCTCCACTAGACTAGACTAGCACACCTCCTCCACTAGACTAGACTAGCACACCTCCTCCACTAGACTAGACTAGCACACCTCCTCCACTAGACTAGACTAGACTAGTACACCTCCTCCACTAGACTAGACTAGACTAGCACACCTCCTCCACTAGACTAGACTAGTACACCTCCTCCACTAGACTAGACTAGACTAGCACACCTCCTCCACTAGACTAGACTAGCACACCTCCTCCACTAGACTAGACTAGACTAGCACACCTCCTCCACTAGACTAGACTAGCACACCTCCTCCACTAGACTAGACTAGACTAGCACACCTCCTCCACTAGACTAGACTAGCACACCTCCTCCACTAGACTAGACTAGTACACCTCCTCCACTAGACTAGACTAGACTAGCACACCTCCTCCACTAGACTAGACTAGACTAGCACACCTCCTCCACTAGACTAGACTAGACTAGTACACCTCCTCCACTAGACTAGACTAGACTAGCACACCTCCTCCACTAGACTAGACTAGACTAGCACACCTCCTCCACTAGACTAGACTAGACTAGCACACCTCCTCCACTAGACTAGACTAGTACACCTCCTCCACTAGACTAGACTAGACTAGCACACCTCCTCCACTAGACTAGACTAGACTAGCACACCTCCTCCACTAGACTAGACTAGCACACCTCCTCCACTAGACTAGACTAGACTAGCACACCTCCTCCACTAGACTAGACTAGACTAGTACACCTCCTCCACTAGACTAGACTAGCACACCTCCTCCACTAGACTAGACTAGACTAGCACACCTCCTCCACTAGACTAGACTAGACTAGCACACCTCCTCCACTAGACTAGACTAGACTAGCACACCTCCTCCACTAGACTAGACTAGTACACCTCCTCCACTAGACTAGACTAGACTAGCACACCTCCTCCACTAGACTAGACTAGACTAGCACACCTCCTCCACTAGACTAGACTAGACTAGTACACCTCCTCCACTAGACTAGACTAGACTAGCACACCTCCTCCACTAGACTAGACTAGACTAGTACACCTCCTCCACTAGACTAGACTAGACTAGCACACCTCCTCCACTAGACTAGACTAGACTAGCACACCTCCTCCACTAGACTAGACTAGACTAGCACACCTCCTCCACTAGACTAGACTAGTACACCCTCCTCCACTAGACTAGACTAGCACACCTCCTCCACTAGACTAGACTAGACTAGCACACCTCCTCCACTAGACTAGACTAGACTAGCACACCTCCTCCACTAGACTAGACTAGACTAGTACACCTCCTCCACTAGACTAGACTAGACTAGTACACCTCCTCCACTAGACTAGACTAGACTAGTACACCTCCTCCACTAGACTAGACTAGACTAGCACACCTCCTCCACTAGACTAGACTAGCACACCTCCTCCACTAGACTAGACTAGACTAGTACACCTCCTCCACTAGACTAGACTAGACTAGCACACCTCCTCCACTAGACTAGACTAGACTAGCACACCTCCTCCACTAGACTAGACTAGACTAGCACACCTCCTCCACTAGACTAGACTAGACTAGCACACCTCCTCCACTAGACTAGACTAGCACACCTCCTCCACTAGACTAGACTAGCACACCTCCTCCACTAGACTAGACTAGACTAGCACACCTCCTCCACTAGACTAGACTAGACTAGCACACCTCCTCCACTAGACTAGACTAGCACACCTCCTCCACTAGACTAGACTAGACTAGCACACCTCCTCCACTAGACTAGACTAGTACACCTCCTCCACTAGACTAGACTAGACTAGTACACCTCCTCCACTAGACTAGACTAGACTAGCACACCTCCTCCACTAGACTAGACTAGACTAGCACACCTCCTCCACTAGACTAGACTAGACTAGCACACCTCCTCCACTAGACTAGACTAGTACACCTCCTCCACTAGACTAGACTAGACTAGTACACCTCCTCCACTAGACTAGACTAGACTAGTACACCTCCTCCACTAGACTAGACTAGACTAGCACACCTCCTCCACTAGACTAGACTAGACTAGCACACCTCCTCCACTAGACTAGACTAGACTAGCACACCTCCTCCACTAGACTAGACTAGACTAGTACACCTCCTCCACTAGACTAGACTAGACTAGCACACCTCCTCCACTAGACTAGACTAGCACACCTCCTCCACTAGACTAGACTAGCACACCTCCTCCACTAGACTAGACTAGTACACCTCCTCCACTAGACTAGACTAGACTAGCACACCTCCTCCACTAGACTAGACTAGACTAGCACACCTCCTCCACTAGACTAGACTAGCACACCTCCTCCACTAGACTAGACTAGCACACCTCCTCCACTAGACTAGACTAGACTAGTACACCTCCTCCACTAGACTAGACTAGCACACCTCCTCCACTAGACTAGACTAGACTAGCACACCTCCTCCACTAGACTAGACTAGCACACCTCCTCCACTAGACTAGACTAGACTAGCACACCTCCTCCACTAGACTAGACTAGTACACCTCCTCCACTAGACTAGACTAGACTAGCACACCTCCTCCACTAGACTAGACTAGCACACCTCCTCCACTAGACTAGACTAGTACACCTCCTCCACTAGACTAGACTAGACTAGCACACCTCCTCCACTAGACTAGACTAGTACACCTCCTCCACTAGACTAGACTAGACTAGCACACCTCCTCCACTAGACTAGACTAGACTAGCACACCTCCTCCACTAGACTAGACTAGACTAGCACACCTCCTCCACTAGACTAGACTAGACTAGTACACCTCCTCCACTAGACTAGACTAGACTAGTACACCTCCTCCACTAGACTAGACTAGACTAGCACACCTCCTCCACTAGACTAGACTAGACTAGCACACCTCCTCCACTAGACTACACTAGCACACCTCCTCCACTAGACTAGACTAGACTAGCACACCTCCTCCACTAGACTAGACTAGACTAGCACACCTCCTCCACTAGACTAGACTAGACTAGTACACCTCCTCCACTAGACTAGACTAGACTAGCACACCTCCTCCACTAGACTAGACTAGACTAGCACACCTCCTCCACTAGACTAGACTAGACTAGCACACCTCCTCCACTAGACTAGACTAGACTAGCACACCTCCTCCTTCTAGACTAGACTAGACTAGCACACCTCCTCCACTAGACTAGACTAGACTAGCACACCTCCTCCACTAGACTAGACTAGACTAGCACACCTCCTCCACTAGACTAGACTAGACTAGCACACCTCCTCCACTAGACTAGACTAGCACACCTCCTCCACTAGACTAGGACTAGACTAGTACACCTCCTCCACTAGACTAGACTAGACTAGCACACCTCCTCCACTAGACTAGACTAGACTAGCACACCTCCTCCACTAGACTAGACTAGACTAGCACACCTCCTCCACTAGACTAGACTAGACTAGCTACACCTCCTCCACTAGACTAGACTAGACTAGCACACCTCCTCCACTAGACTAGACTAGCTACACCTCCTCCACTAGACTAGACTAGACTAGCACACCTCCTCCACTAGACTAGACTAGCACACCTCCTCCACTAGACTAGACTAGACTAGCACACCTCCTCCACTAGACTAGACTAGACTAGCACACCTCCTCCACTAGACTAGACTAGTACACCTCCTCCACTAGACTAGACTAGACTAGTCACACCTCCTCCACTAGACTAGACTAGACTAGCACACCTCCTCCACTAGACTAGACTAGACTAGCACACCTCCTCCACTAGACTAGACTAGACTAGCACACCTCCTCCACTAGACTAGACTAGACTAGCACACCTCCTCCACTAGACTAGACTAGACTAGCACACCTCCTCCACTAGACTAGACTAGACTAGCACACCTCCTCCACTAGACTAGACTAGTACACCTCCTCCACTAGACTAGACTAGACTAGCACACCTCCTCCACTAGACTAGACTAGACTAGCACACCTCCTCCACTAGACTAGACTAGACTAGCACACCTCCTCCACTAGACTAGACTAGACTAGCACACCTCCTCCACTAGACTAGACTAGCACACCTCCTCCACTAGACTAGACTAGACTAGCACACCTCCTCCACTAGACTAGACTAGCACACCTCCTCCACTAGACTAGACTAGACTAGCACACCTCCTCCACTAGACTAGACTAGACTAGCACACCTCCTCCACTAGACTAGACTAGACTAGCACACCTCCTCCACTAGACTAGACTAGCACACCTCCTCCACTAGACTAGACTAGACTAGCACACCTCCTCCACTAGACTAGACTAGACTAGTACACCTCCTCCACTAGACTAGACTAGACTAGTACACCTCCTCCACTAGACTAGACTAGACTAGCACACCTCCTCCACTAGACTAGACTAGACTAGCACACCTCCTCCACTAGGACTAGACCTAGCACACCTCCTCCACTAGACTAGACTAGTACACCTCCTCCACTAGACTAGACTAGCACACCTCCTCCACTAGACTAGACTAGACTAGCACACCTCCTCCACTAGACTAGAACTAGCACACCTCCTCCACTAGACTAGACTAGACTAGCACACCTCCTCCACTAGACTAGACTAGACTAGCACACCTCCTCCACTAGACTAGACTAGACTAGCACACCTCCTCCACTAGACTAGACTAGACTAGCACACCTCCTCCACTAGACTAGACTAGACTAGCACACCTCCTCCACTAGACTAGACTAGACTAGCACACCTCCTCCACTAGACTAGACTAGACTAGCACACCTCCTCCACTAGACTAGACTAGACTAGCACACCTCCTCCACTAGACTAGACTAGACTAGCACACCTCCTCCACTAGACTAGACTAGCACACCTCCTCCACTAGACTAGACTAGACTAGCACACCTCCTCCACTAGACTAGACTAGCACACCTCCTCCACTAGACTAGACTAGACTAGTACACCTCCTCCACTAGACTAGACTAGTACACCTCCTCCACTAGACTAGACTAGACTAGCACACCTCCTCCACTAGACTAGACTAGCACACCTCCTCCACTAGACTAGACTAGACTAGTACACCTCCTCCACTAGACTAGACTAGACTAGCACACCTCCTCCACTAGGACTAGACTAGACTAGCACACCTCCTCCACTAGACTAGACTAGACTAGTCACACCTCCTCCACTAGACTAGACTAGCACACCTCCTCCACTAGACTAGACTAGACTAGCACACCTCCTCCACTAGACTAGACTAGACTAGTACACCTCCTCCACTAGACTAGACTAGTACACCTCCTCCACTAGACTAGACTAGACTAGCACACCTCCTCCACTAGACTAGACTAGACTAGTACACCTCCTCCACTAGACTAGACTAGACTAGTACACCTCCTCCACTAGACTAGACTAGTACACCTCCTCCACTAGACTAGACTAGACTAGCACACCTCCTCCACTAGACTAGACTAGCACACCTCCTCCACTAGACTAGACTAGACTAGACACCTCCTCCACTAGACTAGACTAGACTAGCACACCTCCTCCACTAGACTAGACTAGACTAGCACACCTCCTCCACTAGACTAGACTAGACTAGCACACCTCCTCCACTAGACTAGACTAGCACACCTCCTCCACTAGACTAGACTAGACTAGCACACCTCCTCCACTAGACTAGACTAGACTAGTACACCTCCTCCACTAGACTAGACTAGTACACCTCCTCCACTAGACTAGACTAGACTAGCACACCTCCTCCACTAGACTAGACTAGACTAGACACCTCCTCCACTAGACTAGACTAGACTAGTACACCTCCTCCACTAGACTAGACTAGTACACCTCCTCCACTAGACTAGACTAGACTAGCTACACCTCCTCCACTAGACTAGACTAGTACACCTCCTCCACTAGACTAGACTAGACTAGCACACCTCCTCCACTAGACTAGACTAGACTAGACACCTCCTCCACTAGACTAGACTAGACTAGCACACCTCCTCCACTAGACTAGACTAGCAACCTCCTCCACTAGACTAGACTAGCACACCTCCTCCACTAGACTAGACTAGACTAGCACACCTCCTCCAACTAGACCTAGACTAGCACACCTCCTCCACTAGACTAGACTAGACTAGCACACCTCCTCCACTAGACTAGACTAGACTAGTACACCTCCTCCACTAGACTAGACTAGTACACCTCCTCCACTAGACTAGACTAGACTAGTACACCTCCTCCACTAGACTAGACTAGACTAGTACACCTCCTCCACTAGACTAGACTAGACTAGCACACCTCCTCCACTAGACTAGACTAGACTAGTACACCTCCTCCACTAGACTAGACTAGTACACCTCCTCCACTAGACTAGACTAGACTAGTACACCTCCTCCACTAGACTAGACTAGACTAGCACAACCTCCTCCACTAGACTAGACTAGACTAGTACACCTCCTCCACTAGACTAGACTAGACTAGTACACCTCCTCACTAGACTAGACTAGACTAGCACACCTCCTCCACTAGACTAGACTAGACTAGTCACACCTCCTCCACTAGACTAGACTAGACTAGTACACCTCCTCCACTAGACTAGACTAGACTAGTACACCTCCTCCACTAGACTAGACTAGACTAGCACACCTCCTCCACTAGACTAGACTAGCACACCTCCTCCACTAGACTAGACTAGACTAGTACACCTCCTCCACTAGACTAGACTAGTACACCTCCTCCACTAGACTAGACTAGAGTAGCACACCTCCTCCACTAGACTAGACTAGCACACCTCCTCCACTAGACTAGACTAGACTAGTACACCTCCTCCACTAGACTAGACTAGACTAGCACACCTCCTCCACTAGACTAGACTAGACTAGCACACCTCCTCCACTAGACTAGACTAGACTAGCACACCTCCTCCACTAGACTAGACTAGCACACTTCCTCCACTAGACTAGACTAGACTAGCACACCTCCTCCACTAGACTAGACTAGACTAGTACACCTCCTCCACTAGACTAGACTAGTACACCTCCTCCACTAGACTAGACTAGACTAGCACACCTCCTCCACTAGACTAGACTAGACTAGTACACCTCCTCCACTAGACTAGACTAGACTAGTACACCTCCTCCACTAGACTAGACTAGTACACCTCCTCCACTAGACTAGACTAGACTAGCACACCTCCTCCACTAGACTAGACTAGCACACCTCCTCCACTAGACTAGACTAGACTAGTACACCTCCTCCACTAGACTAGACTAGACTAGTACACCTCCTCCACTAGACTAGACTAGACTAGTACACCTCCTCCACTAGACTAGACTAGACTAGCACACCTCCTCCACTAGACTAGACTAGACTAGCACACCTCCTCCACTAGACTAGACTAGCACACCTCCTCCACTAGACTAGACTAGACTAGCACACCTCCTCCACTAGACTAGACTAGACTAGTACACCTCCTCCACTAGACTAGACTAGTACACCTCCTCCACTAGACTAGACTAGACTAGCACACCTCCTCCACTAGACTAGACTAGACTAGTACACCTCCTCCACTAGACTAGACTAGACTACACCTCCTCCACTAGACTAGACAACTAGTACACCTCCTCCACTAGACTAGACTAGACTAGCACACCTCCTCCACTAGACTAGACTAGCACACCTCCTCCACTAGACTAGACTAGACTAGTACACCTCCTCCACTAGACTAGACTAGACTAGTACACCTCCTCCACTAGACTAGACTAGACTAGTACACCTCCTCCACTAGACTAGACTAGACTAGCACACCTCCTCCACTAGACTAGACTAGACTAGTACACCTCCTCCACTAGACTAGACTAGTACACCTCCTCCACTAGACTAGACTAGCACACCTCCTCCACTAGACTAGACTAGACTAGCACACCTCCTCCACTAGACTAGACTAGACTAGTACACCTCCTCCACTAGACTAGACTAGACTAGTACACCTCCTCCACTAGACTAGACTAGACTAGTACACCTCCTCCACTAGACTAGACTAGACTAGCACACCTCCTCCACTAGACTAGACTAGACTAGCACACCTCCTCCACTAGACTAGACTAGACTAGCACACCTCCTCCACTAGACTAGACTAGCACACCTCCTCCACTAGACTAGACTAGACTAGCACACCTCCTCCACTAGACTAGACTAGTACACCTCCTCCACTAGACTAGACTAGACTAGCACACCTCCTCCACTAGACTAGACTAGCACACCTCCTCCACTAGACTAGACTAGCACACCTCCTCCACTAGACTAGACTAGCACACCTCCTCCACTAGACTAGACTAGCACACCTCCTCCACTAGACTAGACTAGACTAGCACACCTCCTCCACTAGACTAGACTAGACTAGTACACCTCCTCCACTAGACTAGACTAGACTAGCACACCTCCTCCACTAGACTAGACTAGACTAGTACACCTCCTCCACTAGACTAGACTAGTACACCTCCTCCACTAGACTAGACTAGCACACCTCCTCCACTAGACTAGACTAGACTAGCACACCTCCTCCACTAGACTAGACTAGACTAGTACACCTCCTCCACTAGACTAGACTAGACTAGCACACCTCCTCCACTAGACTAGACTAGACTAGCACACCTCCACTAGACTAGACTAGACTAGCACACCTCCTCCACTAGACTAGACTAGACTAGTACACCTCCTCCACTAGACTAGACTAGACTAGTACACCTCCTCCACTAGACTAGACTAGTACACCTCCTCCACTAGACTAGACTAGACTAGTACACCTCCTCCACTAGACTAGACTAGACTAGCACACCTCCTCCACTAGACTAGACTAGACTAGCACACCTCCTCCACTAGACTAGACTAGACTAGCACACCTCCTCCACTAGACTAGACTAGCACACCTCCTCCACTAGACTAGACTAGACTAGCACACCTCCTCCACTAGACTAGACTAGTACACCTCCTCCACTAGACTAGACTAGACTAGCACACCTCCTCCACTAGACTAGACTAGCACACCTCCTCCACTAGACTAGACTAGCACACCTCCTCCACTAGACTAGACTAGCACACCTCCTCCACTAGACTAGACTAGACTAGCACACCTCCTCCACTAGACTAGACTAGACTAGCACACCTCCTCCACTAGACTAGACTAGCACACCTCCTCCACTAGACTAGACTAGCACACCTCCTCCACTAGACTAGACTAGACTAGTACACCTCCTCCACTAGACTAGACTAGACTAGCACACCTCCTCCACTAGACTAGACTAGACTAGTACACCTCCTCCACTAGACTAGACTAGTACACCTCCTCCACTAGACTAGACTAGTACACCTCCTCCACTAGACTAGACTAGTACACCTCCTCCACTAGACTAGACTAGACTAGCACACCTCCTCCACTAGACTAGACTAGACTAGTACACCTCCTCCACTAGACTAGACTAGACTAGTACACCTCCTCCACTAGACTAGACTAGCACACCTCCTCCACTAGACTAGACTAGACTAGTACACCTCCTCCACTAGACTAGACTAGTACACCTCCTCCACTAGACTAGACTAGACTAGCACACCTCCTCCACTAGACTAGACTAGTACACCTCCTCCACTAGACTAGACTAGACTAGTACACCTCCTCCACTAGACTAGACTAGCACACCTCCTCCACTAGACTAGACTAGACTAGCACACCTCCTCCACTAGACTAGACTAGACTAGCACACCTCCTCCACTAGACTAGACTAGACTAGCACACCTCCTCCACTAGACTAGACTAGACTAGCACACCTCCTCCACTAGACTAGACTAGCACACCTCCTCCACTAGACTAGACTAGACTAGCACACCTCCTCCACTAGACTAGACTAGACTAGCACACCTCCTCCACTAGACTAGACTAGACTAGTACACCTCCTCCACTAGACTAGACTAGACTAGCACACCTCCTCCACTAGACTAGACTAGACTAGCACACCTCCTCCACTAGACTAGACTAGCACACCTCCTCCACTAGACTAGACTAGACTAGTACACCTCCTCCACTAGACTAGACTAGACTAGCACACCTCCTCCACTAGACTAGACTAGACTAGCACACCTCCTCCACTAGACTAGACTAGACTAGCACACCTCCTCCACTAGACTAGACTAGACTAGCACACCTCCTCCACTAGACTAGACTAGACTAGCACACCTCCTCCACTAGACTAGACTAGACTAGCACACCTCCTCCACTAGACTAGACTAGCACACCTCCTCCACTAGACTAGACTAGACTAGCACACCTCCTCCACTAGACTAGACTAGACTAGCACACCTCCTCCACTAGACTAGACTAGACTAGTACACCTCCTCCACTAGACTAGACTAGACTAGTACACCTCCTCCACTAGACTAGACTAGACTAGTACACCTCCTCCACTAGACTAGACTAGACTAGCACACCTCCTCCACTAGACTAGACTAGACTAGTACACCTCCTCCACTAGACTAGACTAGTACACCTCCTCCACTAGACTAGACTAGCACACCTCCTCCACTAGACTAGACTAGACTAGCACACCTCCTCCACTAGACTAGACTAGACTAGCACACCTCCTCCACTAGACTAGACTAGACTAGCACACCTCCTCCACTAGACTAGACTAGACTAGCACACCTCCTCCACTAGACTAGACTAGACTAGCACACCTCCTCCACTAGACTAGACTAGACTAGCACACCTCCTCCACTAGACTAGACTAGACTAGTACACCTCCTCCACTAGACTAGACTAGACTAGCACACCTCCTCCACTAGACTAGACTAGACTAGTACACCTCCTCCACTAGACTAGACTAGCACACCTCCTCCACTAGACTAGACTAGACTAGCACACCTCCTCCACTAGACTAGACTAGACTAGCACACCTCCTCCACTAGACTAGACTAGACTAGTACACCTCCTCCACTAGACTAGACTAGACTAGCACACCTCCTCCACTAGACTAGACTAGACTAGTACACCTCCTCCACTAGACTAGACTAGACTAGCACACCTCCTCCACTAGACTAGACTAGACTAGTACACCTCCTCCACTAGACTAGACTAGCACACCTCCTCCACTAGACTAGACTAGACTAGTACACCTCCTCCACTAGACTAGACTAGACTAGCACACCTCCTCCACTAGACTAGACTAGACTAGTACACCTCCTCCACTAGACTAGACTAGACTAGCACACCTCCTCCACTAGACTAGACTAGACTAGTACACCTCCTCCACTAGACTAGACTAGCACACCTCCTCCACTAGACTAGACTAGACTAGCACACCTCCTCCACTAGACTAGACTAGCACACCTCCTCCACTAGACTAGACTAGACTAGCACACCTCCTCCACTAGACTAGACTAGACTAGCACACCTCCTCCACTAGACTAGACTAGACTAGCACACCTCCTCCACTAGACTAGACTAGACTAGCACACCTCCTCCACTAGACTAGACTAGACTAGCACACCTCCTCCACTAGACTAGACTAGACTAGCACACCTCCTCCACTAGACTAGACTAGACTAGCACACCTCCTCCACTAGACTAGACTAGACTAGTACACCTCCTCCACTAGACTAGACTAGACTAGCACACCTCCTCCACTAGACTAGACTAGACTAGTACACCTCCTCCACTAGACTAGACTAGCACACCTCCTCCACTAGACTAGACTAGACTAGTACACCTCCTCCACTAGACTAGACTAGACTAGCACACCTCCTCCACTAGACTAGACTAGACTAGTACACCTCCTCCACTAGACTAGACTAGCACACCTCCTCCACTAGACTAGACTAGACTAGCACACCTCCTCCACTAGACTAGACTAGTACACCTCCTCCACTAGACTAGACTAGACTAGCACACCTCCTCCACTAGACTAGACTAGCACACCTCCTCCACTAGACTAGACTAGACTAGCACACCTCCTCCACTAGACTAGACTAGACTAGCACACCTCCTCCACTAGACTAGACTAGACTAGCACACCTCCTCCACTAGACTAGACTAGACTAGCACACCTCCTCCACTAGACTAGACTAGACTAGTACACCTCCTCCACTAGACTAGACTAGACTAGCACACCTCCTCCACTAGACTAGACTAGACTAGTACACCTCCTCCACTAGACTAGACTAGACTAGCACACCTCCTCCACTAGACTAGACTAGACTAGTACACCTCCTCCACTAGACTAGACTAGCACACCTCCTCCACTAGACTAGACTAGACTAGCACACCTCCTCCACTAGACTAGACTAGCACACCTCCTCCACTAGACTAGACTAGACTAGCACACCTCCTCCACTAGACTAGACTAGACTAGCACACCTCCTCCACTAGACTAGACTAGACTAGCACACCTCCTCCACTAGACTAGACTAGACTAGCACACCTCCTCCACTAGACTAGACTAGCACACCTCCTCCACTAGACTAGACTAGACTAGTACACCTCCTCCACTAGACTAGACTAGACTAGCACACCTCCTCCACTAGACTAGACTAGACTAGCACACCTCCTCCACTAGACTAGACTAGACTAGTACACCTCCTCCACTAGACTAGACTAGACTAGCACACCTCCTCCACTAGACTAGACTAGACTAGCACACCTCCTCCACTAGACTAGCACACCTCCTCCACTAGAATCAGGGCAGCTGAGGAAGGCTGGAGTCTAAGACTAAGCAGACATCTGCTTCTAGAAAGGTCTGTACACAGGTTACAGGCCATGGGGACAATAAGAAATAGGCTGCAAGGGTCACCTGGGCTGGGAGCATCTGCGGCTCCACTCTGGGCTTCACACTGGAGCTGGTGGCCTGGGGTAAAATCCCCAGCTGGGGCAGGTAACGCTGGAGTGTCTTGGCTAGGGCCATCTCATTTTCCAGGCCATGCAGCTGTGTACTATCCACACCCTGAGGTAAGGTCCTGAAAAGAGAGAAAACCATGAGTCAACCGGGTTCCTTCTATGCTAGGAGCTGCTAGATGTGAAAGGAAAGGGGGAGTGAGGAGACATGATGAGCAAGGCGGAACAGCTGGGAGGTGAGCCTGCGGTGATGTCTAGGCTGGGAGGTGAGCCTGCGGTGATGTCTAGGCTGGGAGGTGAGCCTGCGGTGATGTCTAGGCTGGGAGGTGAGCCTGCGGTGATGTCTAGGCTGGGAGGTGAGCCTGCGGTGATGTCTAGGCTGGGAGGTGAGCCTCAGGGTCCACCTGCCCTTACTAGGAGGAAAGGAAGGAGAACGTGCCTATGGTGAGCTTTTGGGAAGAACTGGCTAGTGGCTCCAAGAGCACCCTGGTGCATCAGACTCCCCAGGGGCTACTCTGGGATGCCGAGGAAGGTACAAAGGTGAAATGTAAGGGCAGCAGAAGACAGCAAGATCTCTGAGAGCACGGTGTGGCCAGTGGAGCGGGGCGAGGAGGATCTGAGTGGAGGAGGCCAGCGTCTGGAAAGGCCACATCCAGAAGCTGATCTCCATGGGCCTAGCGCAGGGCCCAGCTCCACCCCTGGCCTGGCATGCAGCCAGCAAGACTGAGTTCTGAGGCCCAGGCCAGAGGGCCTCTTAGAGAAAGAAAACACCCTCTCAGCCAGGGTGCAGTGTTCCCACTTAACGTAACACAGATGCCTGCAAGAGACATCACACGCACACACACACATCTCATGAAGAGGAAAGTAAACCTCGGCACAATATGCCCCGTCTCCCCACACCCTGCCTTTCTGCAACCATTTATGCAGGCACAGTGTTCACGGCTGCTTATAAACTCCAAGGCACCCCACATGCATAACCATCTCTCTGCCTGGAAATGGGGTGACACAGCAAAGGCACCCCCATTCGCAGCCAACACTTGGGCCATGCCACCGCTGCTCAGTTCCAGCAGGGGTCTGCTGGCTTTCCATCTCTTTCCCCCACTGACTGCAGGGCTGGAGCAGCTTGAGTATGATGCTGTCGATGTCACGATTCTCATCTGGGGCTCATCACGCTGCCTTGGACCCTAGCTTTATCATTTTTATTACATGGAGACAATTTTGATCTTTATTTCTTAAATGTTTGTCCTCCTCCAATCCACTCCCATATGTGTATAGAGATAGATGTGATGAAAGAATGAAAGCAAGCTCTTCATAATGAAACAGGTGGTACTAGAAGATGTTAAGTAAAATAGGTCAGATGCAGAAAGACAAATGCTGCATGTTTTCTCTTGTACATGAAAGCTAAGGGAAAAGGTTGATCTGGATGTAGATGAGTGACAGGGAGGCAGGGAGGGCCAGGGACTCTGCATCCAGACACCAGAGGAAGCAGCCCCGGAGCCCGCAGTGCACCTGTAGTCAGGGCTGTCTGCCGCACTCTGCAGATCCAGAGGAGCAGAGCCAAGGCCCATGCCCAAGGAAAGTCACGGGAATGTGCTAGTACCATGTGTTAATCCCACAGCATGGGCTGCCCGTGGGCCTGGCACATGCACACATGCATACATATGTTAAAGTACCGCACCAAACTCCATTAACATGTGCAAATAAAACACATTATTAACACTTGATTTTAAAAATTGGGTTTCACAAAATTTCCAATTTGTGTTTGTATTAAATCCATCCAGCTCTTATTTCTGTGCCTTTTCAGGGTATATTAGCTCAGACTTAAACACAGATATAATTGGATGAAATCTTGTGTTCTGTGTTAACTGAGTGCAATTTAACCGACGTTAATTTACTTGTCTGGCATTTGGTCTGTTTTTCTCTCTAATTGGTAATCAATGCAATAGAGCCAGCTCATAAGAGTATCTTACATGGTCCTGTCTCTCTTCCCTGTGTCTTGTCGGCCTGGGGCTTGTTTGTGACACTGCAGCATGTCGTGGTGTCATCCCGTTACCCACAGTGCCCAGCCTGCAGGCTGACCTCCACTGGTCACCTGGCTTCACGTGGCAAAAACCTCACAGGAGTAGTTTCTCCTTCTAAGAGGTAGATGGCCTCCCTGTCAAGGACCCCCTCCCCCGTCCTCTTCTGGTCCCTGGCTACTCTGCCCTCACAATCCCCCCCCCCCGTGCTCTTCCCATCTCTGCTTTGTGCCCACCACTGTCCGCCCTGCCCTCCCCTGACCGCCCTGCCCTCCCTTCACAGCCCCGAGGTCCCGTGGAATTCCTGGTGCCCACTCACACCTGTTTACACACAGCCATTCCATTTCTCTCTCATAAACTACCAATCAACCGCACCCTCTTTCTTTCCCTGCCTGATTGATTGATTGATTGATTGACTTTTGGTGCTGGTCCTAAGGCTTGAACTCAGGGTCTGGGTGCTGTCCTGAGCTTCTTATGCTCAAGGCTAGCACACTACACTTAAGCAACTGCTGTACCTCCAGCTTTGTGCTGATCAATTGGAGGTAAGAGTCTCATGGAGTTTTCTACCTAGGCTAGCTACGAAAAAAAGCCATGTGCCTCCTGAGTAGTTAGGATTACAGTTGTGAGCCATCAGGATCCAGCTTTGTAATTTTAGTTTCAGATAAGATCACACTAAGTTGTCAACACTAGGCTCAAACTTGGGATCCTAGAGTCTTAGCCTTCAGAGAAGTTGGAATTATAGGTATGTATCACCACAGTCAGTCAATCTCATCTTTATTCCTGCATGAATTATTGATTTTTATCAAAATAACCTCTATAGAGAATTGCTGTGTACGAAGAACATGAAGACTACCTCATGGCCAACTGCAGATTACTATAAAATTTATTGTTTGGGTTTTTGTTTGTTTGATTTTTGTACTGGTACTGAAGTTCAAAGTGCAGCTGGACATGTTAGCAAGAAAGAGGTGTGAGTGTGAGCTGCACACAGAGTCAGGACATACTATAAGACGAAATTCCAGTACATCAAGAAATTATCTGAAAAATTCCAGTAGATGAAGGTATGAGAAGGACCAGTTAATGTGGATTCAGAAATGGAATTTATGTTTGTAAATAATTATATGTAGTGTGAAACAATAAGTCACATGTAAAAACTCACATTTTATAAATTATAGATACAAATCTCTTTTAGAGCTCATTAAAAACTAGTAAAAGCATGGCACAAATGGTTGCAAAGCAAACCTTAAATTTCCCAAGAAGTAAAATTTGAACTTTTGACTACAATCTAATAGAATTAGATCTGAATTTGAAGTTCAAAGTCAACAACACATGACTGAGAAAAAAAGGAAAATGCTACAAATCATTTATTGTCTGAGAAATAAAATGACAATTGCAGATAATTTAGAGCAGAAGCACAAAATTCATCAGTGATTGAATAATGTCAAAACTCTGCTCTGAGGCAGGGAATATGTTTATGGGGTGTCTTTGTTGTTTATAAACAAATAAATGAAATGTGAACACAATGTTTAGCTTGTGATGTTTTATAAATCTAAGGATATCAGAAGGAAAAAAAATGTAAGTTGTACTAAGGGGATGAAGAGGAAAATTAAATGTACAACAAAAAGGGAGTATAACCCCATATGTACCCAACAATTCTTACATTATGATTGGATAGCATGAGTGATGCTAAGTTAAGAAACTTGGAAATCTCTGCAGAAAGAATGGCTTTCTGTAAAGTCACAAGTGCTTCAAATTTACACTAGGAAAATTGGAGCAATTCCTGAAAATCCTGGGAGACTATGGAAATGCTGTGAGACTTAGCTACCAGGTAAAGGTAGATGTTTTCTAGAAAGTATATACAGGAAGAGAATGACAGCTGTTCCAACTCTACAATGACAGGGATGTGGGCAGCAACTGTGGTGGAAGCCGCTGGACCTGGCCTCTTGTGGTGTGTCTGCAGGGCAGGCCAAGGGCACCTTAAGAGGCAGTGGGGCAGGCAAAGAGAGACCAAGGAGAGTAGAGGGTCACAGAGGGCGGCACAGACCCTCAGGAGTGAGGCATTCTCAGGGCCTAGAGGGAACAGAGAGGTCAAGGGCCCTCTCAAGAGCCCAGTGCAGCCTTAGCCTGCTCCTAGGTGATGAGCAGACCCACTCTGGGGTACAAATCAAAGGCCAGACCCTAGCAATCCAGGGGCCAAGGGTACAAGTGGGCACAGGCCATGAAGCCAGCTCTCTAGGGTGGGAGAGAACAGGGCTGTGATTGGCTAGGGAGGGTCTGAAGCCTATCTAGCCAGTTCCTCCTAGAGACCTCCATCCTTAGAGCTGCCCACTGGCCTCATTCAGGCTCACAAGAAACAGTGGAGAAACCCAGCCCAGCCCCCAGGTGGGGGCTCTGGGCTTTCAGTTGCAGCCATGCCTCCCTGATACAGACCCACAGAAACATGTCTGTAAGATGTGACACACAGCCTGGCACCAGTGACTCACGCCTATAATCCTAGCTACTCAGGAGGCTGAGATCCGAGGATCACAGTTCAAAGCCAGCCTTGGCAGAAAGTCCATGAGACTCTTCTCTCCAATAAACTACTCAGCAAAAGCCAGAAGTGGTGCTGTGGTTCAAGTGATGGAGTGCTAGCCTTGAATACAAAAAAGCTCAGGGAAAGTGTCCGGGCCCTGAGTTCCAGCCCTGGGGGGTTGGTGGGGAAGGGTGTGACACACAGAAGCCACTAGGCCTAAATATTGTTCTGACCCATGCAGAACCCAACAAACAGAAAAATGAGATGGACTGTGACCTTATGAAAATGCAATCCACACCTCAGCAGCAGCTGAGGGTCCAGGTCAGCCACGAAGAATGTGTGTGTGTGTGTGTGTGTGTGTGTGTGTGTGTGTGTGTGTGTGTGGTGTGTGGTCTCTGTGTGTGCGTGTGTGTGTGTATGTGGTGTGTGTGTATGTGGTGTGTGTGTGTGGTGTGTGGTCTCTGTGTGTGTATGTGGTGTGTGTGTATGTGGTGTGTGTATGTGGTGTGTGTATGTGTGTGGTGTGTGTGTATGTGTGTGTGGTGTGTGTGTATGTGGTGTGTGCGTGTGTGTATGTGGTGTGTGTATGTGTGTGGTGTGTGTGCTGTGTGTGTGCTGTGTGTGTGGTGTGTGTGCGTGTGTGTATGTGGTGTGTGGTGTGTGTGTGTGTAGTGTGTGTGTGTGTATGTGGTGTGTGTGGTGTGTGTGGTGTGTGTGTGTGTGTGTGTGTGTGCGCACGTGTGTGGCCTTACTATTAGTTATAATGAAAGCTACAGCTATCATCTTTCTTAATAAGCTCTTTTAAAGCAGGTGCCCTCAGCTGACAGGAACACGAGGGTCAGGAGTCCTCCCTCCATGAATACCCAGGCAGGGCCAAGGTAGGCTCTGATCCTCCACCCCTGTGGCTCTGCAGCCCCTCCTGCCTCCTGTGGCTCCCAAGCTACTGGGGAGCAGGGTGTTCAGTCTCCTCAGGCTCCTCAGCCCTGGCCTGTCCCAGTCCCCACCTCCTCTCCCAAAACTGGAACTCCAGGCTCTCTGGACAGGCGCCACCCTGACATCCTTTACAGAGCTCTGGGAGGTTCTGAATCCTGCCAGGCTGCACCAGGGAGCAGGCTTTGGTGAGGCTTTGCTTCCTCTGTCTTAATGAAGAAGGCTTCTGCGTACACACAGATGGCAGTGGCATGTCCTTTGGTAAGGAAGGCATTGGTGGTAAGCCGACATTCCAGGAGCACCACCCTGACCCAGCGTGCACCAGTGGGACTTGGAGATGCCTCCGTCATGTTGGCATGGCTGCTTCTGTTCTTAGATGGATAGGCATGAAGGTAGATCTCTTTCTTTCACTTTTTTTCCAGTCCTGGGGCTTGAACTCAGGGCCTGGGCACTGTCCTTGGGCTTTCTCAAGGCTAGCGCTCTACCACTTGAGCCACAGCACCACTTCTGGCTTTTTTCTATGTATGTGGTACTGAGGAATCGAACCCAGGTCTTCATGCATGCTAGGCAGGCACTCCACCACCAGGCCACACTGCCAGCCAAGAAGATAGATTTCTACACTTTTGTGTTACTGATTTTTTTTCTGCTCTTAGACTGTAGTTTTGGAATATTCTCAATCAAGTAAAAATAGTTTCTCAGTGAAACCTTTAGAGAAAAGGTCCTATCTCTGCTTCTCACCTCAGCCTCAGCACCGGGGTCCAGGCACCCAGTAGCCCACTCTCTTGTGGTGGCTTAGGTCTGGGCACTCTATTTGGCCTTCCTGCTCCCCTTTGCTCTGCAGGAGAAGGAGGGCTCTGAGCAGGGGGGTTGATGAGGCGACACAGAACAAAAGTTTATTCAGTACCAGCTGCTCAGCTTTAGGAGACAAAGAAAAGGACTTTCGTGGTTTAAGTATGCTTTCAGTTCTACAGTGAATATAATTCCCCAGCGAGAAATAAGACCTCTTGACCCCTCTACACTCAACAAAGGCTCTGAAAATGCAGACTTTTCCACCCAGTGTAGGGGAAGGGCCTGTGGCGTCCCTCGACACCGGTGGCATGGCATTGCTGGTCATTTCAACATACCCAGTCTCCTGGCTGGGGTGCAGCAGGGCAGCCAGCCCCGGCCTCACAAACACCCAGCTGTTCACGGCTTCTCAGGGACCATTCACTGGCCCACCAGGCTTAGAAATCTGGCTGAAGTAAGCTGAGCCCATACATACCTGGCTGGGCTGGAAGTTTCCAGATGCCGTGGATAAGCTCTGGGGAGGTTTGTGAGCTCCTGGGCCATCACATGCTGAGTATAGCCATCCTGCCACGTGAGACCTGTGGGGAGAGGTGCAGAAGCTGAGCTGGGCTGGGAAGTGGGGCCAAGCTCCTACTTCAGGCTCAGGATGCGTGCCATCAACAAACCAAGGCTCCTGCTGTGTCTTACTAAGATTGTCTACACAGTCTAGCTTTCTTAAATATCTGTTCAAAAACAGAGGTAAAGGGAGCTGGCTGCAGCCCCAGTCCGCATGGAATCTGAGACTGAGTGTGATTTTGTCAGGTGTGTAGGGGACCCGCGTCTCCTCATCCACATGTGCAGGTGTCTGCCCAGTGTCCGTCTGCCCAGTGTCCGTCTGCTGTGCACTGAGATTGGTCTTCCCGCCCTCCCTGTGAGCTGAGCATGTGGCTGAACAAGCAACACTGTGTCTAGGAAGCAATTGCTGTGGGCTAATGTACTGCGTCTTAGAGCCAATTACATTATATTTACACTCAAATGTTGTGACAAAGAGCTTTACAACAAGGGTGAAGCAGTTATGAAGGCAAAATCCATGTGATTATGCATTAATTACATGCACCGTGGATCACATGATAATTATGCTCAGAATTACCAAATAACCTCCAAGAATAATTATTATGCAATTTGTACATTTTAGCTCTTATGGTAACACTTTCACACTTAGAACTACCCCATGCAATTATCCATAATTATCTAATCACTAAGTGGCATGTAATTACAAAGGTATATTTTTATGCCCTGTACAAAATCTTCAAATCACATCAGCTCTGTGAGTGTATATGCAAGTGTGGGCATATGTGTGTGTGGTATACATGTGTGCCTGTGTGCACCATATGTATGATGATGTACATGTGTAGTGTGTGGACACGCTATCTATCTGTATGCATTGTGTATGTTCTAGGTATAGATGTGGGCCTGCTTGTGTGTATGTGTGTATGCACTGTATGCAATGGAAGTGTGTGTACTCGCTGAGTGGATGAGGTGTGTGTATGTCAAGGAGACAAGAGCTTACACTCCAAATGTGTAGATGTAGTGTGCATAGGTGCATGTATGGTGTGCATGTACAGGTGTGAACATTGTATTGTGTGCTACATGTATGTGCATATGTGTATGTCAAGGAAACAAGAGCTTGCACTCTAGAAGGAATAAAAGTTCTCAGTAGTATAAGCAGCTTTCCCAAGTACCACTGTGTGTGTGTGTGTGTGTGTGTGTGTGTGTGTGTGTGTGTGTTGTGTGTGTGATGCCAGTCTCTGGGGCTTGAACTTAGGACTGGGCACTGTCTCTGAGCTTTTTCTCTCAAGGTTAGTGATCTACCACCGGTGCCACACCTCCACTTCCAGTCTTTTGGTGGATATCTGGAGATAGGAGTCTCACAGGCTTTCCTGTCCAGGCTGGCTTCAAACCACAGTCCTAAGATCTCAGCCTCTCCACCTCCTGAGTAGCTACCATCACAGGTGTTAGATACCATGCCTGGTAGGCACTATTTTTCAGATGCACCTCTATATGCCTTAAGTTCACAGACGCAAATAGTGGAAACAGTGCTAAGTCTCAGGAGGATCAATAGTGAAATTGCCAAGGAACGTAGCCTCCACATCCTCCTGAGAAGCTCTTTAAAATCCGCTCATACAAGGAAGCCAGTCGTGCTCCACTTTGCTCTTACTCGGTAGTTAGAGGCAACTGAGGTGCAGCACCCTTTCACCTGTGCATTCCCAGGAACATTCTCATGCAAAACATGCTTGCAATGCAAACAGAATGAGTAGCATCTTGGACTTTGCAATAAGGATATTTTAAGCATGCCATTCTCCAGGAATACCCTTAACACTAATATTTATCAGGAAACAGGTAATCAAAGACATAAGGGGAATTTTCCCTGAAAACGTAGGTTATTAAGAAAATGTAGAGAACTGAAATTCAGTAGTATTTCCTACCTCAAGAGCACAATGCCTGTGCTCAGGGCTTCAGAACAATAGCTGGCCATCTGAGAAAGCTGTCTATATAGGACAGTCCAAGGCGGAATGACTACTACGCCACGATTTCTAAGCTTTCCAAAGAACAAGAAAGAACTGATCTTAGGGGGAAACAAACTGATCCATAAATTCAGTACCCCATGAGCTTCTGTCCAGGGTATGAGGGTCACTGCTAGGATGCCATGGTGAGTGCCCTGGACTTCTTTCCATCCATCTACACACCCTGGACTTCCATCATCCATCCACACACCCTGGACTTCCTTCCATCCATCCACACGCCCTGGACTTCCATCCATCCATCCACACACCCTGGACTTCCAACCATCCACACACCCTGGACTTCCTTCCATCCATCCAAACGCCCTGGACTTCCATCCATCCATCCACACACCCTGGACTTCCTTCCATCTACACACCCTGGACTTCCTTCCATCTACACATCCTGGACTTCCTTCCATCCATCCACACACCCTGGACTTCCATCCATCCATCCACACACCCTGGACTTCCAACCATCCACACACCCTGGACGTCCTTCCATCCATCCACACGCCCTGGACTTCCATCATCCATCCACACACCCTGGACTTCCTTCCATCCACACACCCTGGACTTCCTTCCATCCATCCACACACCATGGACTTCCTTCCATCCATCCACACGCCCTGGACTTCCTTCCATCCATCAAAACGCCCTGGACTTCCTTCCATCCATCCACACACCCTGGACTTCCTTCCATCCATCCACACACCATGGACTTCCTTCCATCCATCCACACGCCCTGGATTTCCTTCCATCCATCCACACACCCTGGACTTCCTTCCATCCATCCACACGCCCTGGACTTCCTTCCATCACCTACCCTGGACTTCCTTCCATCCATCCACACACCCTGGACTTCCTTCCATCCATCCACACGCCCTGGACTTCCATCCATCCATCCACACACCCTGGACTTCCTTCCATCTACACACCCTGGACTTCCTTCCATCCATCCACACACCCTGGACTTCCATCCATCCATCCACACTCACTGGACTTCCTTCCATCCATCCACACACCCTGGACGTCCTTCCATCCATCCACACGCCCTGGACTTCCATCCATCCATCCACACACCCTGGACTTCCTTCCATCCATCCACACACCCTGGACTTCCATCCATCCATCCACACACCCTGGACTTCCATCCATTCACTGGCCCTGGACTTCCTTCCATCCATCCACATACCCTGGACTTCCATCCATCCATCCACACGCCCTGGACATCCTTCCATCCATCCACACGCCCTGGACTTCCTTCCATCCATCCACACGCCCTGGACTACCTTCCATCCATCCACACGCCCTGGACTTCCATCCATCCATCCACACGCCCTGGACTTCCTTCCATCCATCCACACGCCCTGGACTTCCTTCCATCCATCCACACGCCCTGGACTTCCTTCCATCCATCCACACGCCCTGGACTTCCATCCATCCATCCACACGCCCTGGACTTCCTTCCATCCATCCACACGCCCTGGACTTCCTTCCATCCATCCACACGCCCTGGACTTCCTTCCATCCATCAACACGCCCTGGACTTCCTTCCATCCATCCACACGCCCTGGACTTCCTTCCATCCATCCACACGCCCTGGACTTCCTTCCATCCATCCACACGCCCTGGACTTCCTTCCATCCATCCACACGCCCTGGACTTCCATCCATCCACATACCCTGGACTTCCTTCCATCCATCCACACACCCTGGACTTCCTTCCATCCATCCACACGCCCTGGACTTCCATCCATCCACACGCCCTGGACTTCCTTCCATCCATCCACACGCCCTGGACTTCCTTCCATCCACACCCCTGGACTTCCTTCCATCCATCCGCACACCCTGGACTTCCATCCATCCATCCACACACACTGGACTTCCTTCCAACCACACACCCTGGACTTCCTTGCATCCATCCACACCCTGGACTTCCTTCCATCCATCCACACGCCCTGGACTTCCTTCCATCCATCCACACACCCTGGACTTCCTTCCATCCATCCACACACCCTGGACTTCCTTCCATCTGTCCAGACACCCTGGACTTCCTTCCATACATCCACACACCCTGGACTTCCATCCATCCATCCACACACCCTGGACTTCCATCCATCCATCCACACACCGGGACTTCCATCCATCCATCCACACTCCCTGGACTTCCTTCCATCAATCCACACACCGTGGACTTCCTTCCATCCATCCACACACCCTGGACTTCCTTCCATCCATCCACACACCCTGGACTTCCATCCATCCATCCACACACCCTGGACTTCCTTCCATCCATCCACACACCCTGGACTTCCTTCCATCCATCCACACACCCTGGACTTCCTTCCATCCATCCACACACCCTGGACTTCCATCCATCCATCCACACACCCTGGACTTCCTTCCATCCATCCACACGCCCTGGACTTCCATCCATCCACCCACACACCCTGGACTTCCTTCCATCCATCCACACACCGTGGACTTCCATCCATCCATCCACACACCGTGGACTTCCTTCCATTCATCCACACACCCTGGACTTCCTTCCATCCATCCACATACCCTGGACTTCCTTCCATCCATCCACACACCGTGGACTTCCTTCCATCCATCCACACACCGTGGACTTCCTTCCATTCATCCACACACCCTGGACTTCCTTCCATCCATCCACACACCCTTGACTTCCTTCCATTCATCCACACGCCCTGGACTTCCATCCATCCATCCACACACCCTGGACTTCCTTCCATCCATCCACACACCGTGGACTTCCTTCCATCCATCCACACACCCTGGACTTCCATCCATCCATCCACACACCCTGGACTTCCTTCCATCCATCCACACGCCCTGGACTTCCATCCAGCCATCCACACGCCCTGGACTTCCATCCATCCATCCACACACCCTGGACTTCCTTCCATCCATCCACACACCGTGGACTTCCTTCCATCCATCCACACACCCTGGACTTCCTTCCATTCATCCACACACCCTGGACTTCCTTCCATCCATCCACATACCCTGGACTTCCATCCATCCATCCACACACCCTGGACCTCCATCCATCCATCCACACACCTGGACTTCCATCCATCCATTGACACACCCTGGACTTCCTTCCATCCGTCCACACACCCTGGACTTCCATCCATCCATCCACACACCCTGGACTTCCATCCATCCATCCACAAACCCTGGACTTCCTTCCATCCATCCACAACCCCTGGACTTCCATCCATCCATCCATACAACCTGGACTTCCTTCCATCCATCCCCATACCCTGGACTTCCTTCCATCCATCCACACACCCTGGACTTCCTTCCATCCATCCACACACCCTGGACTTCCATCCATCCATCCACACACCCTGGACTTCCATCCATCAACACACCCTGGACTTCCTTCCATCCACCCACATACCCTGGAATTCCATCCATCCATCCACACACCCTGGACTTCCATCCATCAATCCACACACCTGGACTTCCATCCATCCATCCACACACCCTGGACTTCCTTCCATCCATCCACACACCCTGGACTTCCATCCATCCATCCACACACCCTGGACTTCCTTCCATCCATCCACACACCCTGGACTTCCATCCATCCATCCACACACCCTGGACTTCCATCCATCCATCCACACACCCTGGACTTCCATCCATCCATCCACACACCGTGGACTTCCTTCCATTCATCCACACACCCTGGACTTCCTTCCATCCATCCACATACCCTGGACTTCCTTCCATCCATCCACACACCGTGGACTTCCTTCCATCCATCCACACACCGTGGACTTCCTTCCATTCATCCACACACCCTGGACTTCCTTCCATCCATCCACACACCCTTGACTTCCTTCCATCCATCCACACGCCCTGGACTTCCATCCATCCATGCACACACCCTGGACTTCCTTCCATCCATCCACACACCGTGGACTTCCTTCCATCCATCCACACACCCTGGACTTCCATCCATCCATCCACACACCCTGGACTTCCATCCAGCCATCCACACGCCCTGGACTTCCATCCATCCATCCACACACCCTGGACTTCCTTCCATCCATCCACACACCCTGGACTTCCTTCCATTCATCCACACACCCTGGACTTCCTTCCATCCATCCACATACCCTGGACTTCCATCCATCCATCCACACACCCTGGACCTCCATCCATCCATCCACACACCTGGACTTCCATCCATCCATCCACACACCCTGGACTTCCTTCCATCCGTCCACACACCCTGGACTTCCATCCATCCATCCACACACCCTGGACTTCCATCCATCAATCCACAAACCCTGGACTTCCTTCCATCCATCCACAAACCCTGGACTTCCATCCATCCATCCATACAACCTGGACTTCCTTCCATCCATCCCCATACCCTGGACTTCCTTCCATCCATCCACACACCCTGGACTTCCTTCCATCCATCCACACACCCTGGACTTCCATCCATCCATCCACACACCCTGGACTTCCATCCATCAACACACCCTGGACTTCCTTCCATCCACCAACATACCCTGGAATTCCATCCATCCATCCACACACCCTGGACTTCCATCCATCAATCCACACACCTGGACTTCCATCCATCCATCCACACACCCTGGACTTCCTTCCATCCATCCACACACCCTGGACTTCCATCCATCCATCCACACACCCTGGACTTCCTTCCATCCATCCACACACCCTGGACTTCCATCCATCCATCCACACACCCTGGACTTCCATCCATCCATCCACACACCCTGGACTTCCTTCCATCCATCCACACACCCTGGACTTCCATCCATCCATCCACACACCCTGGACTTCCATCCATACACCCACACGCCCTGGACTTCCATCCATTCACATACCCTGGACTTCCATCCATCCATCCACACACCCTGGACTTCCTTCCATCCACACACCCTGGACTTCCATCCATCCACCCACACACCCTGGACTTCCATCCATCCATCCACACACCCTGGACTTCCTTCCATCCATCCACACACCCTGGACTTCCTTCCATCCATTCACACACCCTGGACTTCCTTCCATCCATCCACACTCCCTGGACTTCCTTCCATCCATCCACACGCCCTGGACTTCCATCCATCCATCCACACGCCCTGGACTTCCATCCATCCATCCACACGCCCTGGACTTCCATCCATCCATCCACACGCCCTGGACTTCCTTCCATCCATCCACACACCCTGGACTTCCTTCCATCCATACACACCCTGGCTTCCATCCATCCATCCATACACCCTGGACTTCCTTCCATCCATCCACACACCCTGGATTCCTTCCATCCATCCACACACCCTGGACTTCCTTCCATCCATCCACACACCCTGGACTTCCATCCATCCATCCACACACCCTGGACTTCCGTCCATCCATCCACACAACCTGGACCTCCTTCCATCCATCCACACGCCCTGGACTTCCATCCATCCACATACTCTGGACTTCCTTCCATCCATCGACACACCCTGGACTTCCTTCCATCCATCCACACGCCCTGGACTTCCATCCTTTCACATACCCTGGACTTCCTTCCATCCATCCACACACCCTGGACTTCCATCCATCCATCCACACAACCTGGACTTCCTTCCATCCACACACCCTGGACTTCCTTCCATCCATCCACACCCTGGACTTCCTTCCATCCATCCACACGCCCTGGACTTCCTTCCATCCATCCACACACCCTGGACTTCCTTCCATCCATCCACACACCCTGGACTTCCATCCATTTATCCACACACCCTGGACTTCCTTCCATCCATCCACACACCCTGGACTTCAATCCATCCATCCACACACCCTGGACTTCCTTCCATCCATCCACACACCTGGACTTCCATCCATTTATCCACACACCCTGGACTTCCTTCCATCCATCCACACACCCTGCACTTCCATCCATCCATCCACACACCCTGGACTTCCTTCCATCCATCCACACACCCTGGACTTCCTTCCATCCATCCACACACCCTGGACTTCCATCCATTTATCCACACACCCTGGACTTCCTTCCATCCATCCACACACCCTGGACTTCCATCCATCCATCCACACACCGTGGACTTCCTTCCATCCATCCACACACCCTGGACTTCCTTCCATCCATCCACACACCCTGGACTTCCATCCATTTATCCACACACCCTGGACTTCCTTCCATCCATCCACACACCCTGGACTTCCATCCATCCATCCACACGCCCTGGACTTCCTTCCATCCATCCACACACCCTGGACTTCCTTCCATCCATCCACACACCCTGGACTTCCATCCATTTATCCACACACCCTGGACTTCCTTCCATCCATCCACACACCCTGGACTTCCTTCCATCCATCCACACTCCCTGGACTTCCTTCCATCCATCCACACGCCCTGGACTTCCATCCATCCATCCACACGCCCTGGACTTCCTTCCATCCATCCACACACCCTGGACTTCCTTCCATCCATCCACACGCCCTGGACTTCCATCCATCCATCCACACGCCCTGGACTTCCATCCATCCATCCACACGCCCTGGACTTCCTTCCATCCATCCACACACCCTGGACTTCCTTCCATCCATACACACCCTGGCTTCCATCCATCCATCCATACACCCTGGACTTCCTTCCATCCATCCACACACCCTGGATTCCTTCCATCCATCCACACACCCTGGACTTCCTTCCATCCATCCACACACCCTGGACTTCCATCCATCCATCCACACACCCTGGACTTCCTTCCATCCATCCACACACCCTGGACCTCCTTCCATCCATCCACACGCCCTGGACTTCCATCCATCCACATACTCTGGACTTCCTTCCATCCATCTACACACCCTGGACTTCCTTCCATCCATCCACACGCCCTGGACTTCCATCCTTCCACATACCCTGGACTTCCTTCCATCCATCCACACACCCTGGACTTCCATCCATCCATCCACACACCCTGGACTTCCTTCCATCCACACACCCTGGACTTCCTTCCATCCATCCACACCCTGGACTTCCTTCCATCCATCCACACGCCCTGGACTTCCTTCCATCCATCCACACACCCTGGACTTCCTTCCATCCATCCACACACCCTGGACTTCCATCCAGTTATCCACACACCCTGGACTTCATTCCATCCATCCACACACCCTGGACTTCCATCCATCCATCCACACACCCTGGACTTCCTTCCATCCATCCACACACCCTGGACTTCCTTCCATCCATCCACACCCCCTGGACTTCCATCCATCCATCCACACACCCTGGACTTCCTTCCATCCATCCACACACCCTGGACTTCCTTCCATCCATCCACACACCCTGGACTTCCTTCCATTCATCCACACACCCTGGACTTCCATCCATCCATCCACACGCCATGGACTTCCTTCCATCCATCCACACACCCTGGACTTCCATCCATCCATCCACACACCTGGACTTCCATCCTTCCATCCACACTCCGTGGACTGCCTTCCATCCATCCACACACCGTGGACTTCCTTCCATCCATCCACACACCCTGGACTTCCTTCCATTCATCCACACACCGTGGACTTCCTTCCATCCATCCACATACCCTGGACTTCCATCCATCCATACACACACCCTGGACTTCCATCCATCCATCCACACACCTGGACTTCCATCCATCCATCCACACACCCTGGACTTCCTTCCATCCATCCACACACCCTGGACTTCCATCCATCCATCCACACACCCTGGACTTCCATCCATCAATCCACACACCCTGGACTTCCTTCCAACCATCCACACACCCTGGACTTCCATCCATCCATCCATACAACCTGGTCTTCCTTCCATCCATCCCCATACCCTGGACTTCCTTCCATCCATCCACACACCCTGGACTTCCTTCCATCCATCCACACACCCTGGACTTCCATCCATCCATCCACACACCCTGGACTTCCATCCATCAATCCACACACCTGGACTTCCATCCATCCATCCACACACCCTGGACTTCCTTCCATCCATCCACACACCCTGGACTTCCATCCATCAATCCACACACCTGGACTTCCATCCATCTATCCACACACCCTGGACTTCCTTCCATCCATCCACACACCCTGGACTTCCATCCATCCATCCACACACCCTGGACTTCCTTCCATCCATCCACACACCCTGGACTTCCATCCATCCATCCACACACCCTGGACTTCCATCCATCCATCCACACACCCTGTACTTCCTTCCATCCATCCACACACCCTGGACTTCCATCCATCCATCCACACACCCTGGACTTCCATCCATCCACCCACACGCCCTGGACTTCCATCCATTCACATACCCTGGACTTCCATCCATCCATCCACACACCATGGACTTCCTTCCATCCACACACCCTGGACTTCCATCCATCCATCCACACACCCTGGACTTCCATCCATCCATCCACACACCCTGGACTTCCTTCCATCCATCCACACACCCTGGACTTCCTTCCATCCACCAACATACCCTGGAATTCCATCCATCCATCCACACACCCTGGACTTCCATCCATCAATCCACACACCTGGACTTCCATCCATCCATCCACACACCCTGGACTTCCTTCCATCCATCCACACACCCTGGACTTCCATCCATCCATCCACACACCCTGGACTTCCTTCCATCCATCCACACACCCTGGACTTCCATCCATCCATCCACACACCCTGGACTTCCATCCATCCATCCACACACCCTGGACTTCCTTCCATCCATCCACACACCCTGGACTTCCATCCATCCATCCACACACCCTGGACTTCCATCCATACACCCACACGCCCTGGACTTCCATCCATTCACATACCCTGGACTTCCATCCATCCATCCACACACCCTGGACTTCCTTCCATCCACACACCCTGGACTTCCATCCATCCACCCACACACCCTGGACTTCCATCCATCCATCCACACACCCTGGACTTCCTTCCATCCATCCACACACCCTGGACTTCCTTCCATCCATTCACACACCCTGGACTTCCTTCCATCCATCCACACTCCCTGGACTTCCTTCCATCCATCCACACGCCCTGGACTTCCATCCATCCATCCACACGCCCTGGACTTCCATCCATCCATCCACACGCCCTGGACTTCCATCCATCCATCCACACGCCCTGGACTTCCTTCCATCCATCCACACACCCTGGACTTCCTTCCATCCATACACACCCTGGCTTCCATCCATCCATCCATACACCCTGGACTTCCTTCCATCCATCCACACACCCTGGATTCCTTCCATCCATCCACACACCCTGGACTTCCTTCCATCCATCCACACACCCTGGACTTCCATCCATCCATCCACACACCCTGGACTTCCTTCCATCCATCCACACAACCTGGACCTCCTTCCATCCATCCACACGCCCTGGACTTCCATCCATCCACATACTCTGGACTTCCTTCCATCCATCGACACACCCTGGACTTCCTTCCATCCATCCACAGGCCCTGGACTTCCATCCTTTCACATACCCTGGACTTCCTTCCATCCATCCACACACCCTGGACTTCCATCCATCCATCCACACAACCTGGACTTCCTTCCATCCACACACCCTGGACTTCCTTCCATCCATCCACACCCTGGACTTCCTTCCATCCATCCACACGCCCTGGACTTCCTTCCATCCATCCACACACCCTGGACTTCCTTCCATCCATCCACACACCCTGGACTTCCATCCATTTATCCACACACCCTGGACTTCCTTCCATCCATCCACACACCCTGGACTTCAATCCATCCATCCACACACCCTGGACTTCCTTCCATCCATCCACACACCTGGACTTCCATCCATTTATCCACACACCCTGGACTTCCTTCCATCCATCCACACACCCTGCACTTCCATCCATCCATCCACACACCCTGGACTTCCTTCCATCCATCCACACACCCTGGACTTCCTTCCATCCATCCACACACCCTGGACTTCCATCCATTTATCCACACACCCTGGACTTCCTTCCATCCATCCACACACCCTGGACTTCCATCCATCCATCCACACACCGTGGACTTCCTTCCATCCATCCACACACCCTGGACTTCCTTCCATCCATCCACACACCCTGGACTTCCATCCATTTATCCACACACCCTGGACTTCCTTCCATCCATCCACACACCCTGGACTTCCATCCATCCATCCACACGCCCTGGACTTCCTTCCATCCATCCACACACCCTGGACTTCCTTCCATCCATCCACACACCCTGGACTTCCATCCATTTATCCACACACCCTGGACTTCCTTCCATCCATCCACACACCCTGGACTTCCTTCCATCCATCCACACTCCCTGGACTTCCTTCCATCCATCCACACGCCCTGGACTTCCATCCATCCATCCACACGCCCTGGACTTCCTTCCATCCATCCACACACCCTGGACTTCCTTCCATCCATCCACACGCCCTGGACTTCCATCCATCCATCCACACGCCCTGGACTTCCATCCATCCATCCACACGCCCTGGACTTCCTTCCATCCATCCACACACCCTGGACTTCCTTCCATCCATACACACCCTGGCTTCCATCCATCCATCCATACACCCTGGACTTCCTTCCATCCATCCACACACCCTGGATTCCTTCCATCCATCCACACACCCTGGACTTCCTTCCATCCATCCACACACCCTGGACTTCCATCCATCCATCCACACACCCTGGACTTCCTTCCATCCATCCACACACCCTGGACCTCCTTCCATCCATCCACACGCCCTGGACTTCCATCCATCCACATACTCTGGACTTCCTTCCATCCATCTACACACCCTGGACTTCCTTCCATCCATCCACACGCCCTGGACTTCCATCCTTCCACATACCCTGGACTTCCTTCCATCCATCCACACACCCTGGACTTCCATCCATCCATCCACACACCCTGGACTTCCTTCCATCCACACACCCTGGACTTCCTTCCATCCATCCACACCCTGGACTTCCTTCCATCCATCCACACGCCCTGGACTTCCTTCCATCCATCCACACACCCTGGACTTCCTTCCATCCATCCACACACCCTGGACTTCCATCCAGTTATCCACACACCCTGGACTTCATTCCATCCATCCACACACCCTGGACTTCCATCCATCCATCCACACACCCTGGACTTCCTTCCATCCATCCACACACCCTGGACTTCCTTCCATCCATCCACACCCCCTGGACTTCCATCCATCCATCCACACACCCTGGACTTCCTTCCATCCATCCACACACCCTGGACTTCCTTCCATCCATCCACACACCCTGGACTTCCTTCCATTCATCCACACACCCTGGACTTCCATCCATCCATCCACACGCCATGGACTTCCTTCCATCCATCCACACACCCTGGACTTCCATCCATCCATCCACACACCTGGACTTCCATCCTTCCATCCACACTCCGTGGACTGCCTTCCATCCATCCACACACCGTGGACTTCCTTCCATCCATCCACACACCCTGGACTTCCTTCCATTCATCCACACACCCTGGACTTCCTTCCATCCATCCACATACCCTGGACTTCCATCCATCCATACACACACCCTGGACTTCCATCCATCCATCCACACACCTGGACTTCCATCCATCCATCCACACACCCTGGACTTCCTTCCATCCATCCACACACCCTGGACTTCCATCCATCCATCCACACACCCTGGACTTCCATCCATCAATCCACACACCCTGGACTTCCTTCCAACCATCCACACACCCTGGACTTCCATCCATCCATCCATACAACCTGGTCTTCCTTCCATCCATCCCCATACCCTGGACTTCCTTCCATCCATCCACACACCCTGGACTTCCTTCCATCCATCCACACACCCTGGACTTCCATCCATCCATCCACACACCCTGGACTTCCATCCATCAATCCACACACCTGGACTTCCATCCATCCATCCACACACCCTGGACTTCCTTCCATCCATCCACACACCCTGGACTTCCATCCATCAATCCACACACCTGGACTTCCATCCATCTATCCACACACCCTGGACTTCCTTCCATCCATCCACACACCCTGGACTTCCATCCATCCATCCACACACCCTGGACTTCCTTCCATCCATCCACACACCCTGGACTTCCATCCATCCATCCACACACCCTGGACTTCCATCCATCCATCCACACACCCTGTACTTCCTTCCATCCATCCACACACCCTGGACTTCCATCCATCCATCCACACACCCTGGACTTCCATCCATCCACCCACACGCCCTGGACTTCCATCCATTCACATACCCTGGACTTCCATCCATCCATCCACACACCATGGACTTCCTTCCATCCACACACCCTGGACTTCCATCCATCCATCCACACACCCTGGACTTCCATCCATCCATCCACACACCCTGGACTTCCTTCCATCCATCCACACACCCTGGACTTCCTTCCATCCACCAACATACCCTGGAATTCCATCCATCCATCCACACACCCTGGACTTCCATCCATCAATCCACACACCTGGACTTCCATCCATCCATCCACACACCCTGGACTTCCTTCCATCCATCCACACACCCTGGACTTCCATCCATCCATCCACACACCCTGGACTTCCTTCCATCCATCCACACACCCTGGACTTCCATCCATCCATCCACACACCCTGGACTTCCATCCATCCATCCACACACCCTGGACTTCCTTCCATCCATCCACACACCCTGGACTTCCATCCATCCATCCACACACCCTGGACTTCCATCCATCCATCCACACACCTGGACTTCCTTCCATCCATCCACACACCGTGGACTTCCTTCCATCCATCCACACACCCTGGACTTCCTTCCATCCATCCACACACCCTGGACTTCAATCCATCCATCCACACACCCTGGACTTCCTTCCATCCATCCACACACCTGGACTTCCATCCATTTATCCACACACCCTGGACTTCCTTCCATCCATCCACACACCCTGCACTTCCATCCATCCATCCACACACCCTGGACTTCCTTCCATCCATCCACACACCCTGGACTTCCTTCCATCCATCCACACACCCTGGACTTCCATCCATTTATCCACACACCCTGGACTTCCTTCCATCCATCCACACACCCTGGACTTCCATCCATCCATCCACACACCGTGGACTTCCTTCCATCCATCCACACACCCTGGACTTCCTTCCATCCATCCACACACCCTGGACTTCCATCCATTTATCCACACACCCTGGACTTCCTTCCATCCATCCACACACCCTGGACTTCCATCCATCCATCCACACGCCCTGGACTTCCTTCCATCCATCCACACACCCTGGACTTCCTTCCATCCATCCACACACCCTGGACTTCCATCCATTTATCCACACACCCTGGACTTCCTTCCATCCATCCACACACCCTGGACTTCCTTCCATCCATCCACACTCCCTGGACTTCCTTCCATCCATCCACACGCCCTGGACTTCCATCCATCCATCCACACGCCCTGGACTTCCTTCCATCCATCCACACACCCTGGACTTCCTTCCATCCATCCACACGCCCTGGACTTCCATCCATCCATCCACACGCCCTGGACTTCCATCCATCCATCCACACGCCCTGGACTTCCTTCCATCCATCCACACACCCTGGACTTCCTTCCATCCATACACACCCTGGCTTCCATCCATCCATCCATACACCCTGGACTTCCTTCCATCCATCCACACACCCTGGATTCCTTCCATCCATCCACACACCCTGGACTTCCTTCCATCCATCCACACACCCTGGACTTCCATCCATCCATCCACACACCCTGGACTTCCTTCCATCCATCCACACACCCTGGACCTCCTTCCATCCATCCACACGCCCTGGACTTCCATCCATCCACATACTCTGGACTTCCTTCCATCCATCTACACACCCTGGACTTCCTTCCATCCATCCACACGCCCTGGACTTCCATCCTTCCACATACCCTGGACTTCCTTCCATCCATCCACACACCCTGGACTTCCATCCATCCATCCACACACCCTGGACTTCCTTCCATCCACACACCCTGGACTTCCTTCCATCCATCCACACCCTGGACTTCCTTCCATCCATCCACACGCCCTGGACTTCCTTCCATCCATCCACACACCCTGGACTTCCTTCCATCCATCCACACACCCTGGACTTCCATCCAGTTATCCACACACCCTGGACTTCATTCCATCCATCCACACACCCTGGACTTCCATCCATCCATCCACACACCCTGGACTTCCTTCCATCCATCCACACACCCTGGACTTCCTTCCATCCATCCACACCCCCTGGACTTCCATCCATCCATCCACACACCCTGGACTTCCTTCCATCCATCCACACACCCTGGACTTCCTTCCATCCATCCACACACCCTGGACTTCCTTCCATTCATCCACACACCCTGGACTTCCATCCATCCATCCACACGCCATGGACTTCCTTCCATCCATCCACACACCCTGGACTTCCATCCATCCATCCACACACCTGGACTTCCATCCTTCCATCCACACTCCGTGGACTGCCTTCCATCCATCCACACACCGTGGACTTCCTTCCATCCATCCACACACCCTGGACTTCCTTCCATTCATCCACACACCCTGGACTTCCTTCCATCCATCCACATACCCTGGACTTCCATCCATCCATACACACACCCTGGACTTCCATCCATCCATCCACACACCTGGACTTCCATCCATCCATCCACACACCCTGGACTTCCTTCCATCCATCCACACACCCTGGACTTCCATCCATCCATCCACACACCCTGGACTTCCATCCATCAATCCACACACCCTGGACTTCCTTCCAACCATCCACACACCCTGGACTTCCATCCATCCATCCATACAACCTGGTCTTCCTTCCATCCATCCCCATACCCTGGACTTCCTTCCATCCATCCACACACCCTGGACTTCCTTCCATCCATCCACACACCCTGGACTTCCATCCATCCATCCACACACCCTGGACTTCCATCCATCAATCCACACACCTGGACTTCCATCCATCCATCCACACACCCTGGACTTCCTTCCATCCATCCACACACCCTGGACTTCCATCCATCAATCCACACACCTGGACTTCCATCCATCTATCCACACACCCTGGACTTCCTTCCATCCATCCACACACCCTGGACTTCCATCCATCCATCCACACACCCTGGACTTCCTTCCATCCATCCACACACCCTGGACTTCCATCCATCCATCCACACACCCTGGACTTCCATCCATCCATCCACACACCCTGTACTTCCTTCCATCCATCCACACACCCTGGACTTCCATCCATCCATCCACACACCCTGGACTTCCATCCATCCACCCACACGCCCTGGACTTCCATCCATTCACATACCCTGGACTTCCATCCATCCATCCACACACCATGGACTTCCTTCCATCCACACACCCTGGACTTCCATCCATCCATCCACACACCCTGGACTTCCATCCATCCATCCACACACCCTGGACTTCCTTCCATCCATCCACACACCCTGGACTTCCTTCCATCCACCAACATACCCTGGAATTCCATCCATCCATCCACACACCCTGGACTTCCATCCATCAATCCACACACCTGGACTTCCATCCATCCATCCACACACCCTGGACTTCCTTCCATCCATCCACACACCCTGGACTTCCATCCATCCATCCACACACCCTGGACTTCCTTCCATCCATCCACACACCCTGGACTTCCATCCATCCATCCACACACCCTGGACTTCCATCCATCCATCCACACACCCTGGACTTCCTTCCATCCATCCACACACCCTGGACTTCCATCCATCCATCCACACACCCTGGACTTCCATCCATACACCCACACGCCCTGGACTTCCATCCATTCACATACCCTGGACTTCCATCCATCCATCCACACACCCTGGACTTCCTTCCATCCACACACCCTGGACTTCCATCCATCCACCCACACACCCTGGACTTCCATCCATCCATCCACACACCCTGGACTTCCTTCCATCCATCCACACACCCTGGACTTCCTTCCATCCATTCACACACCCTGGACTTCCTTCCATCCATCCACACTCCCTGGACTTCCTTCCATCCATCCACACGCCCTGGACTTCCATCCATCCATCCACACGCCCTGGACTTCCATCCATCCATCCACACGCCCTGGACTTCCATCCATCCATCCACACGCCCTGGACTTCCTTCCATCCATCCACACACCCTGGACTTCCTTCCATCCATACACACCCTGGCTTCCATCCATCCATCCATACACCCTGGACTTCCTTCCATCCATCCACACACCCTGGATTCCTTCCATCCATCCACACACCCTGGACTTCCTTCCATCCATCCACACACCCTGGACTTCCATCCATCCATCCACACACCCTGGACTTCCTTCCATCCATCCACACAACCTGGACCTCCTTCCATCCATCCACACGCCCTGGACTTCCATCCATCCACATACTCTGGACTTCCTTCCATCCATCGACACACCCTGGACTTCCTTCCATCCATCCACAGGCCCTGGACTTCCATCCTTTCACATACCCTGGACTTCCTTCCATCCATCCACACACCCTGGACTTCCATCCATCCATCCACACAACCTGGACTTCCTTCCATCCACACACCCTGGACTTCCTTCCATCCATCCACACCCTGGACTTCCTTCCATCCATCCACACGCCCTGGACTTCCTTCCATCCATCCACACACCCTGGACTTCCTTCCATCCATCCACACACCCTGGACTTCCATCCATTTATCCACACACCCTGGACTTCCTTCCATCCATCCACACACCCTGGACTTCAATCCATCCATCCACACACCCTGGACTTCCTTCCATCCATCCACACACCTGGACTTCCATCCATTTATCCACACACCCTGGACTTCCTTCCATCCATCCACACACCCTGCACTTCCATCCATCCATCCACACACCCTGGACTTCCTTCCATCCATCCACACACCCTGGACTTCCTTCCATCCATCCACACACCCTGGACTTCCATCCATTTATCCACACACCCTGGACTTCCTTCCATCCATCCACACACCCTGGACTTCCATCCATCCATCCACACACCGTGGACTTCCTTCCATCCATCCACACACCCTGGACTTCCTTCCATCCATCCACACACCCTGGACTTCCATCCATTTATCCACACACCCTGGACTTCCTTCCATCCATCCACACACCCTGGACTTCCATCCATCCATCCACACGCCCTGGACTTCCTTCCATCCATCCACACACCCTGGACTTCCTTCCATCCATCCACACACCCTGGACTTCCATCCATTTATCCACACACCCTGGACTTCCTTCCATCCATCCACACACCCTGGACTTCCTTCCATCCATCCACACTCCCTGGACTTCCTTCCATCCATCCACACGCCCTGGACTTCCATCCATCCATCCACACGCCCTGGACTTCCTTCCATCCATCCACACACCCTGGACTTCCTTCCATCCATCCACACGCCCTGGACTTCCATCCATCCATCCACACGCCCTGGACTTCCATCCATCCATCCACACGCCCTGGACTTCCTTCCATCCATCCACACACCCTGGACTTCCTTCCATCCATACACACCCTGGCTTCCATCCATCCATCCATACACCCTGGACTTCCTTCCATCCATCCACACACCCTGGATTCCTTCCATCCATCCACACACCCTGGACTTCCTTCCATCCATCCACACACCCTGGACTTCCATCCATCCATCCACACACCCTGGACTTCCTTCCATCCATCCACACACCCTGGACCTCCTTCCATCCATCCACACGCCCTGGACTTCCATCCATCCACATACTCTGGACTTCCTTCCATCCATCTACACACCCTGGACTTCCTTCCATCCATCCACACGCCCTGGACTTCCATCCTTCCACATACCCTGGACTTCCTTCCATCCATCCACACACCCTGGACTTCCATCCATCCATCCACACACCCTGGACTTCCTTCCATCCACACACCCTGGACTTCCTTCCATCCATCCACACCCTGGACTTCCTTCCATCCATCCACACGCCCTGGACTTCCTTCCATCCATCCACACACCCTGGACTTCCTTCCATCCATCCACACACCCTGGACTTCCATCCAGTTATCCACACACCCTGGACTTCATTCCATCCATCCACACACCCTGGACTTCCATCCATCCATCCACACACCCTGGACTTCCTTCCATCCATCCACACACCCTGGACTTCCTTCCATCCATCCACACCCCCTGGACTTCCATCCATCCATCCACACACCCTGGACTTCCTTCCATCCATCCACACACCCTGGACTTCCTTCCATCCATCCACACACCCTGGACTTCCTTCCATTCATCCACACACCCTGGACTTCCATCCATCCATCCACACGCCATGGACTTCCTTCCATCCATCCACACACCCTGGACTTCCATCCATCCATCCACACACCTGGACTTCCATCCTTCCATCCACACTCCGTGGACTGCCTTCCATCCATCCACACACCGTGGACTTCCTTCCATCCATCCACACACCCTGGACTTCCTTCCATTCATCCACACACCCTGGACTTCCTTCCATCCATCCACATACCCTGGACTTCCATCCATCCATACACACACCCTGGACTTCCATCCATCCATCCACACACCTGGACTTCCATCCATCCATCCACACACCCTGGACTTCCTTCCATCCATCCACACACCCTGGACTTCCATCCATCCATCCACACACCCTGGACTTCCATCCATCAATCCACACACCCTGGACTTCCTTCCAACCATCCACACACCCTGGACTTCCATCCATCCATCCATACAACCTGGTCTTCCTTCCATCCATCCCCATACCCTGGACTTCCTTCCATCCATCCACACACCCTGGACTTCCTTCCATCCATCCACACACCCTGGACTTCCATCCATCCATCCACACACCCTGGACTTCCATCCATCAATCCACACACCTGGACTTCCATCCATCCATCCACACACCCTGGACTTCCTTCCATCCATCCACACACCCTGGACTTCCATCCATCAATCCACACACCTGGACTTCCATCCATCTATCCACACACCCTGGACTTCCTTCCATCCATCCACACACCCTGGACTTCCATCCATCCATCCACACACCCTGGACTTCCTTCCATCCATCCACACACCCTGGACTTCCATCCATCCATCCACACACCCTGGACTTCCATCCATCCATCCACACACCCTGTACTTCCTTCCATCCATCCACACACCCTGGACTTCCATCCATCCATCCACACACCCTGGACTTCCATCCATCCACCCACACGCCCTGGACTTCCATCCATTCACATACCCTGGACTTCCATCCATCCATCCACACACCATGGACTTCCTTCCATCCACACACCCTGGACTTCCATCCATCCATCCACACACCCTGGACTTCCATCCATCCATCCACACACCCTGGACTTCCTTCCATCCATCCACACACCCTGGACTTCCTTCCATCCATCCACACACCCTGGACTTCCTTCCATCCATCCACACTCCCTGGACTTCCTTCCATCCATCCACATGCCCTGGACTTCCATCCATCCATCCACACGCCCTGGACTTCCTTCCATCCATCCACACACCGTGGACTTCCTTCCATCCATCCACACGCCCTGGACTTCCATCCATCCATCCACACGCCCTGGACTTCCATCCATCCATCCACACGCCTTGGACTTCCATCCATCAATCCACACACCCTGGACTTCCTTCAATCCATCCACACACCCTGGACTTCCTTCCATCCATCCACACACCCTGGACTTCCTTCCATTCATTCACACACCCTGGACTTCCATCCATCCATCCACACGCCCTGGACTCCCTTCCAGCCATCCACACACCCTGGACTTCCTTCCATCCATACACACCCTGGCTTCCATCCATCCATCCACACACCCTGGACTTCCTTCCAACCATCCACACACCCTGGATTCCTTCCATCCATCCACACACCCTGGACTTCCTTCCATCCATCCACACACCCTGGACTTCCATCCATCCATCCACACACCCTGGACTTCCTTCCATGCATCCACACACCCTGGACCTCCTTCCATCCATCCACACACCCTGGACTTCCTTCCATCCATCTACACACCCTGGACTTCCTTCCATCCATCCACACGCCCTGGACTTCCATCCATCCACATACCCTAGACTTCCTTCCATCCATCCACACAACCTGGACTTCCTTCCATCCACACACCCTGGACTTCCTTCCATCCATCCACACCCTGGACTTCCTTCCATCCATCCACACGCCCTGGACTTCCTTCCATCCATCCACACACCCTGGACTTCCTTCCATCCATCCACACACCCTGGACTTCCATCCATTTATCCACACACCCTGGACTTCCTTCCATCCATCCACACACCCTGGACTTCCATCCATCCATCCACACACCCTGGACTTCCTTCCATCCATCCACACACCTGGACTTCCATCCATTTATCCACACACCCTGGACTTCCTTCCATGCATCCACAAACCCTGGACTTCCATCCATCCATCCACACACCCTGGACTTCCTTCCATCCATCCACACACCCTGGACTTCCTTCCATCCATCCACACACCCTGGACTTCCATCCATTTATCCACACACCCTGGACTTCATTCCATCCATCCACACACCCTGGACTTCCATCCATCCATCCACACACCCTGGACTTCCTTCCATCCATCCACACACCCTGGACTTCCTTCCATCCATCCACACCCCCTGGACTTCCATCAATCCATCCACACACCCTGGACTTCCTTCCATCCATCCACACACCCTGGACTTCCTTCCATCCATCCACACACCCTGGACTTCCTTCCATCCATCCACACACCCTGGACTTCCATCCATCCATCCACACGCCCTGGACTTCCTCCATCCATCCACACTCCCTGGACTTCCATCCATCCATCCACACACCTGGACTTCCATCCTTCCATCCACACTCACTGGACTGCCTTCCATCCATCCACACACCGTGGACTTCCTTCCATCCATCCACACACCCTGGACTTCCTTCCATTCATCCACACACCCTGGACTTCCTTCCATCCATCCACACACCCTGGACTTCCATCCATCCATCCACACACCCTGGACTTCCATCCATCCATCCACACACCTGGACTTCCATCCATCCATCCACACACCCTGGACTTCCTTCCATCCATCCACACACCCTGGACTTCCATCCATCCATCCACACACCCTGGACTTCCATCCATCAATCCACACACCCTGGACTTCCTTCCATCCATCCACACAACCTGGACTTCCATCCATCCATCCATACAACCTGGACTTCCTTCCATCCATCCCCATACCCTGGACTTCCTTCCATCCATCCACACACCCTGGACTTCCTTCCATCCATCCACACACCCTGGACTTCCATCCATCCATCCACACACCATGGACTTCCATCCATCAATCCACACACCTGGACTTCCATCCATCCATCCACACACCCTGGACTTCCTTCCATCCATCCACACACCCTGGACTTCCATCCATCAATCCACACACCCTGGACTTCCATCCATCCATACACACGCCCTGGACTTCCATCCATCCATCCACACGCCCTGGACTTCCATCCATCCACATACCCTGGACTTCCTTCCATCCATCCACACACCCTGGACTTCCATCCATCCATCCATACACCCTGGACTTCCTTCAATCCATCCACACACCCTGGACTTCCTTCCATCCATCCACACACCCTGGACTTCCTTCCATCCATCCACACTCCCTGGACTTCCTTCCATCCATCCACACGCCCTGGACTTCCATCCATCCATCCACACGCCCTGGACTTCCTTCCATCCATCCACACGCCCTGGACTTCCTTCCATCCATCCACACGCCCTGGACTTCCATCCATCCATCCACACGCCCTGGACTTCCTTCCATCCATCCACACGCCCTGGACTTCCATCCATCCATCCACACGCCCTGGACTTCCATCCATCCATCCACACGCCCTGGACTTCCATCCATTAATCCACACACCCTGGACTTCCTTCCATCCATCCACACACCCTGGACTTCCATCCATCCATCCACACTCCCTGGACTTCCATCCATCCATCCACACGCCCTGGACTTCCTTCCATCCATCCACACACCCTGGACATCCTTCCATCCATACACACCCTGGCTTCCATCCATCCATCCACACGCCCTGGACTTCCTTCCATCCATCCACACGCCCTGGACTTCCATCCATCCATCCACACACCTGGACTTCCTTCCATCCACACACCCTGGACTTCCTTCCATCCATCCACACCCTGGACTTCCTTCCATCCATCCACACACCCTGGACTTCCATCTATCCATCCACACACCCTGGATTTCCATCCATCCATCCACACACCCTGGACCTCCTTCCATCCATCCACACGCCCTGGACTTCCATCCATCCACATACTCTGGACTTCCTTCCATCCATCTACACACCCTGGACTTCCTTCCATCCATCCACACGCCCTGGACTTCCATCCATCCATCCACACACCCTGGACTTCCTTCCATCCACACACCCTGGACTTCCTTCCATCCATCCACACCCTGGACTTCCTTCCATCCATCCACACGCCCTGGACTTCCATCCATCCATCCACACGCCCTGGACTTCCATCCATCCACATACTCTGGACTTCCTTCCATCCATCTACACACCCTGGACTTCCTTCCATCCATCCACACACCCTGGACTTCCATCCATCCATCCACACACCCTGGACTTCCTTCCATCCACACACCCTGGACTTCCTTCCATCCATCCACACCCTGGACTTCCTTCCATCCATCCACACGCCCTGGACTTCCTTCCATCCATCCACACACCCTGGACTTCCATCCATCCATCCACACGCCCTGGACTTCCTTCCATCCATCCACACGCCCTGGACTTCCATCCATCCATCCACACACCTGGACTTCCATCCTTCCATCCACACTCCCTGGACTGCCTTCCATCCATCCACACACCGTGGACTTCCTTCCATCCATCCACACACCCTGGACTTCCTTCCATTCATCCACACACCCTGGACTTCCTTCCATCCATCCACATACCCTGGACTTCCATCCATCCATCCACACACCCTGGACTTCCATCCATCCATCCACACACCTGGACTTCCATCCATCCATCCACACACCCTGGACTTCCTTCCATCCATCCACACACCCTTGACTTCCATCCATCCATCCACACACCCTGGACTTCCATCCATCAATCCACACACCCTGGACTTCCTTCCAACCATCCACACACCCTGGACTTCCATCCATCCATCCATACAACCTGGACTTCCTTCCATCCATCCCCATACCCTGGACTTCCTTCCATCCATCCACACACCCTGGACTTCCTTCCATCCATCCACACACCCTGGACTTCCATCCATCCATCCACACACCCTGGACTTCCATCCATCAATCCACACACCTGGACTTCCATCCATCCATCCACACACCCTGGACTTCCTTCCATCCATCCACACACCCTGGACTTCCATCCATCAATCCACACACCTGGACTTCCATCCATCCATCCACACACCCTGGACTTCCTTCCATCCATCCACACACCCTGGACTTCCATCCATCCATCCACACACCCTGGACTTCCTTCCATCCATCCACACACCCTGGACTTCCATCCATCCATCCACACACCCTGGACTTCCTTCCATCCATCCACACACTCTGGACTTCCATCCATCCACCCACACGCCCTGGACTTCCATCCATTCACATACCCTTGACTTCCATCCATCCATCCACACACCCTGGACTTCCTTCCATCCACAGACCCTGGACTTCCATCCATCCATCCACACACCCTGGACTTCCATCCATCCATCCACACACCCTGGACTTCCTTCCATCCATCCACACACCCTGGACTTCCTTCCATCCATCCACACTCCCTGGACTTCCTTCCATCCATCCACACGCCCTGGACTTCCATCCATCCATCCACACGCCCTGGACTTCCTTCCATCCATCCACACGCCCTGGACTTCCTTCCATCCATCCACACGCCCTGGACTTCCATCCATCCATCCACACGCCCTGGACTTCCATCCATCCATCCACACACCCTGGACTTCCATCCATCAATCCACACACCCTGGACCTCCTTCCATCCATCCACACACCCTGGACTTCCTTCCATCCATCCACACACCCTGGACTTCCTTCCATTCATCCACACACCCTGGACTTCCATCCATCCATCCACACGCCCTGGACTCCCTTCCAGCCATCCACACACCCTGGACTTCCTTCCATCCATACACACCCTGGCTTCCATCCATCCATCCACACACCCTGGACTTCCTTCCATCCATACACACCCTGGCTTCCATCCATCCATCCACACACCCTGGACTTCCTTCGATCCATCCACACACCCTGGATTCCTTCCATCCATCCACACACCCTGGACTTCCTTCCATCCATCCACACACCCTGGACTTCCTTCCATCCATCCACGTACCCTGGACTTCCATCCATCCATCCACACACCCTGGACTTCCATCCATCCATCCACACACCTGGACTTCCATCCATCCATCCACACACCCTGGACTTCCTTCCATCCATCCACACACCCTGGACTTCCATCCATCCATCCACACACCCTGGACTTCCATCCATCAATCCACACACCCTGGACTTCCTTCCAACCATCCACACACCCTGGACTTCCATCCATCCATCCATACAACCTGGACTTCCTTCCATCCATCCCCATACCCTGGACTTCCTTCCATCCATCCACACACCCTGGACTTCCTTCCATCCATCCACACACCCTGGACTTCCATCCATCCATCCACACACCCTGGACTTCCATCCATCAATCCACACACCTGGACTTCCATCCATCCATCCACACACCCTGGACTTCCTTCCATCCATCCACACACCCTGGACTTCCATCCATCAATCCACACACCTGGACTTCCATCCATCCATCCACACACCCTGGACTTCCTTCCATCCATCCACACACCCTGGACTTCCATCCATCCATCCACACACCCTGGACTTCCTTCCATCCATCCTCACACCCTGGACTTCCATCCATCCATCCACACACCCTGGACTTCCATCCATCCATCCACACACCCTGGACTTCCTTCCATCCATCCACACAACCTGGACTTCCATCCATCCATCCACACACTCTGGACTTCCATCCATCCACCCACACGCCCTGGACTTCCATCCATTCACATACCCTGGACTTCCATCCATCCATCCACACACCCTGGACTTCCTTCCATCCACACACCCTGGACTTCCATCCATCCATCCACACACCCTGGACTTCCATCCATCCATCCACACATCCTGGACTTCCTTCCATCCATCCACACACCCTGGACTTCCTTCCATCCATCCACACACCCTGGACTTCCTTCCATCCATCCACACTCCCTGGACTTCCTTCCATCCATCCACACGCCCTGGACTTCCATCCATCCATCCACACGCCCTGGACTTCCTTCCATCCATCCACACACCCTGGACTTCCTTCCATCCATCCACACGCCCTGGACTTCCATCCATCCATCCACACGCCCTGGACTTCCATCCATCCATCCACACACCCTGGACTTCCATCCATCAATCCACACACCCTGGACTTCCTTCCATCCATCCACAAACCCTGGACTTCCTTCCATCCATCCACACACCCTGGACTTCCTTCCATTCATCCACACACCCTGGACTTCCATCCATCCATCCACACGCCCTGGACTCCCTTCCAGCCATCCATACACCCTGGACTTCCTTCCATCCATAAACACCCTGGCTTCCATCCATCCATCCACACACCCTGGACTTCCTTCCATCCATCCACACACCCTGGATTCCTTCCATCCATCCACACACCCTGGACTTCCTTCCATCCATCCACACACCCTGGACTTCCATCCATCCATCCACACACCCTGGACTTCCTTCCATCCATCCACACACCCTGGACCTCCTTCCATCCATCCACACACCCTGGACTTCCTTCCATCCATCTACACACCCTGGACTTCCTTCCATCCATCCACACGCCCTGCACTTCCATCCATCCACATACCCTAGACTTCCTTCCATCCATCCACACAACCTGGACTTCCTTCCATCCACACAACCTGGACTTCCTTCCATCCATCCACACCCTGGACTTCCTTCCATCCATCCACACGCCCTGGACTTCCTTCCATCCATCCACACACCCTGGACTTCCTTCCATCCATCCACACACCATGGACTTCCATCCATTTATCCACACACCCTGGACTTCCTTCCATCCATCCACACACCCTGGACTTCCATCCATCCATCCACACACCCTGGACTTCCTTCCATCCATCCACACACCTGGACTTCCATCCATTTATCCACACACCCTGGACTTCCTTCCCTCCATCCACACACCCTGGACTTCCATCCATCCATCCACACACCCTGGACTTCCTTCCATCAATCCACACACCCTGGACTTCCTTCCATCCATCCACACACCCTGGACTTCCATCCATTTATCCACACACCCTGGACTTCCTTCCATCCATCCACACACCCTGGACTTCCATCCATCCATCCACACACCCTGGACTTCCTTCCATCCATCCACACACCCAGGACTTCCTTCCATCCATCCACACACCCTGGACTTCCATCCATTTATCCACACACCCTGGATTTCCTTCCATCCATCCACACACCCTGGACTTCCATCCATCCATCCACACGCCCTGGACTTCTTTCCATCCATCCACACACCCTGGACTTCCTTCCATCCATCCACACACCCTGGACTTCCATCCATTTATCCACACACCCTGGACTTCCTTCCATCCATCCACACACCCTGGACTTCCATCTATCCATCCACACACCCTGGACTTCCTTCCATCCATCCACACACCCTGGACTTCCTTCCATCCATTCACACACCCTGGACTTCCTTCCATCCATCCACACACCCTGCACTTCCATCCATCCATCCACAGCCCTAACTTCCATCCATCCAGCCACACACCTGGACTTCCATCCATCCATCCACACTCCCTGGACTTCCTTCCATCCATCCACACACCGTGGGCTTTCTTCCATCCATCCACAACCCTGGACTTCCTTCCATTCATCCACACACCCTGGACTTCCTTCCATTCATCCACACACCGTGGACTTCGTTCCATTCATTCACACACTCTGGACTTCCATCCATCCATCCACACACCCTGGACTTCCATCCATCCACGCACCCTGGACTTCCTTCCATCCATCCACACACCCTGGACTTCCATCCATCCATCCACACACCCTGGACTTCATCCATCCATCCACACACCCTGGAATTCCTTCCATCCATCCACATACCCTGGACTTCCTTCCATCCATCCACATACCCTGGACTTCCATCCATCCACACACACTGGACTTCCTTCCATCCATCCACACACCCTGGACTTCCATCCATCCATCCACACACCCTGGACTTCCATCCATCCATCCACACACCCTGGACTTCCATCCATCCAAACACCCTGGACTTCCTTCCATCCACACACCCTGGACTTCCTTCCATTCATCCACACACCCTGGACTTCCTTCCATCCATCCACACACCCTGGACTTCCATCCATCCACACACACTGGACTTCCTTCCATCCATCCACACACCGTGGACTTCCATCCATCCACACACCCTGGACTTCCTTCAATCTATCCACACACGCTGGACTTCCATACATCCATCCACACACCCTGGACTTCCATCCATCCATCCACACACCCTGAACTTCCTTCCATCTATGCACACACCCTGGACTTCCATCCATCCACACACCCTGGACTTCCATCCATCCATCCACATACCCTGGACTTCCATCCATCCATCCACACACCCTGGACTTCCTTCCATCCATCCACACTCCCTGGACTTCCATCCATCCACACACCCTGGACTTACTTCCATCCATCCACACACGCTGGACTTCCATACATCCATCCACACACCCTGGACTTCCATCCATCCATCCACACACCCTGGACTTCCTTCCATCGATGCACACACCCTGGACTTCCTTCCATCCATCCACACGCCCTGCACGTCCTTCCATCCATCCACACACATTGGACTTCCATCCATCCATCCACACGCCCTGGACTTCCATCCATCCATCCACACGCCCTGGACTTCCATCCATCCATCCACACGCCCTGGACTTCCATCCATTAATCCACACACCCTGGACTTCCTTCCATCCATCCACACACCTGGACTTCCATCCATCCATCCACACTCCCTGGACTTCCTTCCATCCATCTACACACCCTGGACTTCCTTCCATCCATCCACACACCTGGACTTCCATCCATCCATCCACACTCCCTGGACTTCCTTCCATCCATCCACACACCTGGACTTCCATCCATCCATCCACACTCCCTGGACTTCCATCCATCCATCCACACACCCTGGACTTCCTTCCATTCATCCACACACCCTGGACTTCCATCCATCCATCCACACACCCTGGACTTCCTTCCATCCATCCACACACCCTGGACTTCCATCCATCCATCCACATGCCCTGGACTTCCTTCCATCCATCCACACGCCCTGGACTTCCATCCATCCATCCACTCGCCCTGCAATTCCTTCCATCCATCCACACACCCTGGACTTCCTTCCTTCCATCCACATACCCTGGACTTCCTTCCATCCATCCACACACCCTGGACTTCCATCCATCCACACACCCTGGACTTCCATCCATCCATCCACACGCCCTGGACTTCCTTCCATCCATCCACACGCCCTGGACTTCCTTCCATCCACACACCCTGGACTTCCTCCCATCCATCAACATACCCTGGACTTCCATCCATCCATCCACACACCCTGGACTTCCTTCAATCCATCCACACACCCTGGACTTCCATCCATCCATCCACACACCCTGGACTTCCTTCCATCCATCCACATACCCTGGACTTCCATCCATCCATCCACACACCCTGGACTTCCTTCCATCCATCCACACACCCTGGACTTCCATCCATCCATCCACACACTCTGGACTTCCATCCATCCACCCACACGCCCTGGACTTCCATCCATTCACATACCCTTGACTTCCATCCATCCATCCACACACCCTGGACTTCCTTCCATCCACAGACCCTGGACTTCCATCCATCCATCCACACACCCTGGACTTCCATCCATCCATCCACACACCCTGGACTTCCTTCCATCCATCCACACACCCTGGACTTCCTTCCATCCATCCACACTCCCTGGACTTCCTTCCATCCATCCACACGCCCTGGACTTCCATCCATCCATCCACACGCCCTGGACTTCCTTCCATCCATCCACACGCCCTGGACTTCCTTCCATACATCCACACGCCCTGGACTTCCATCCATCCATCCACACGCCCTGGACTTCCATCCATCCATCCACACACCCTGGACTTCCATCCATCAATCCACACACCCTGGACCTCCTTCCATCCATCCACACACCCTGGACTTCCTTCCATCCATCCACACACCCTGGACTTCCTTCCATTCATCCACACACCCTGGACTTCCATCCATCCATCCACACGCCCTGGACTCCCTTCCAGCCATCCACACACCCTGGACTTCCTTCCATCCATACACACCCTGGCTTCCATCCATCCATCCACACACCCTGGACTTCCTTCCATCCATACACACCCTGGCTTCCATCCATCCATCCACACACCCTGGACTTCCTTCGATCCATCCACACACCCTGGATTCCTTCCATCCATCCACACACCCTGGACTTCCTTCCATCCATCCACACACCCTGGACTTCCTTCCATCCATCCACGTACCCTGGACTTCCATCCATCCATCCACACACCCTGGACTTCCATCCATCCATCCACACACCTGGACTTCCATCCATCCATCCACACACCCTGGACTTCCTTCCATCCATCCACACACCCTGGACTTCCATCCATCCATCCACACACCCTGGACTTCCATCCATCAATCCACACACCCTGGACTTCCTTCCAACCATCCACACACCCTGGACTTCCATCCATCCATCCATACAACCTGGACTTCCTTCCATCCATCCCCATACCCTGGACTTCCTTCCATCCATCCACACACCCTGGACTTCTTTCCATCCATCCACACACCCTGGACTTCCATCCATCCATCCACACACCCTGGACTTCCATCCATCAATCCACACACCTGGACTTCCATCCATCCATCCACACACCCTGGACTTCCTTCCATCCATCCACACACCCTGGACTTCCATCCATCAATCCACACACCTGGACTTCCATCCATCCATCCACACACCCTGGACTTCCTTCCATCCATCCACACACCCTGGACTTCCATCCATCCATCCACACACCCTGGACTTCCTTCCATCCATCCTCACACCCTGGACTTCCATCCATCCATCCACACACCCTGGACTTCCATCCATCCATCCACACACCCTGGACTTCCTTCCATCCATCCACACAACCTGGACTTCCATCCATCCATCCACACACTCTGGACTTCCATCCATCCACCCACACGCCCTGGACTTCCATCCATTCACATACCCTGGACTTCCATCCATCCATCCACACACCCTGGACTTCCTTCCATCCACACACCCTGGACTTCCATCCATCCATCCACACACCCTGGACTTCCATCCATCCATCCACACACCCTGGACTTCCTTCCATCCATCCACACACCCTGGACTTCCTTCCATCCATCCACACACCCTGGACTTCCTTCCATCCATCCACACTCCCTGGACTTCCTTCCATCCATCCACACGCCCTGGACTTCCATCCATCCATCCACACGCCCTGGACTTCCTTCCATCCATCCACACACCCTGGACTTCCTTCCATCCATCCACACGCCCTGGACTTCCATCCATCCATCCACACGCCCTGGACTTCCATCCATCCATCCACACACCCTGGACTTCCATCCATCAATCCACACACCCTGGACTTCCTTCCATCCATCCACAAACCCTGGACTTCCTTCCATCCATCCACACACCCTGGACTTCCTTCCATTCATCCACACACCCTGGACTTCCATCCATCCATCCACACGCCCTGGACTCCCTTCCAGCCATCCATACACCCTGGACTTCCTTCCATCCATAAACACCCTGGCTTCCATCCATCCATCCACACACCCTGGACTTCCTTCCATCCATCCACACACCCTGGATTCCTTCCATCCATCCACACACCCTGGACTTCCTTCCATCCATCCACACACCCTGGACTTCCATCCATCCATCCACACACCCTGGACTTCCTTCCATCCATCCACACACCCTGGACCTCCTTCCATCCATCCACACACCCTGGACTTCCTTCCATCCATCTACACACCCTGGACTTCCTTCCATCCATCCACACGCCCTGCACTTCCATCCATCCACATACCCTAGACTTCCTTCCATCCATCCACACAACCTGGACTTCCTTCCATCCACACAACCTGGACTTCCTTCCATCCATCCACACCCTGGACTTCCTTCCATCCATCCACACGCCCTGGACTTCCTTCCATCCATCCACACACCCTGGACTTCCTTCCATCCATCCACACACCATGGACTTCCATCCATTTATCCACACACCCTGGACTTCCTTCCATCCATCCACACACCCTGGACTTCCATCCATCCATCCACACACCCTGGACTTCCTTCCATCCATCCACACACCTGGACTTCCATCCATTTATCCACACACCCTGGACTTCCTTCCCTCCATCCACACACCCTGGACTTCCATCCATCCATCCACACACCCTGGACTTCCTTCCATCAATCCACACACCCTGGACTTCCTTCCATCCATCCACACACCCTGGACTTCCATCCATTTATCCACACACCCTGGACTTCCTTCCATCCATCCACACACCCTGGACTTCCATCCATCCATCCACACACCCTGGACTTCCTTCCATCCATCCACACACCCTGGACTTCCTTCCATCCATCCACACACCCTGGACTTCCATCCATTTATCCACACACCCTGGATTTCCTTCCATCCATCCACACACCCTGCACTTCCATCCATCCATCCACACGCCCTGGACTTCTTTCCATCCATCCACACACCCTGGACTTCCTTCCATCCATCCACACACCCTGGACTTCCATCCATTTATCCACACACCCTGGACATCCTTCCATCCATCCACACACCCTGGACTTCCATCCATCCATCCACACACCCTGGACTTCCTTCCATCCATCCACACACCCTGGACTTCCTTCCATCCATTCACACACCCTGGACTTCCTTCCATCCATCCACACACCCTGCACTTCCATCCATCCATCCACAGCCCTAACTTCCATCCATCCAGCCACACACCTGGACTTCCATCCATCCATCCACACTCCCTGGACTTCCTTCCATCCATCCACACACCGTGGGCTTTCTTCCATCCATCCACAACCCTGGACTTCCTTCCATTCATCCACACACCCTGGACTTCCTTCCATTCATCCACACACCGTGGACTTCGTTCCATTCATTCACACACTCTGGACTTCCATCCATCCATCCACACACCCTGGACTTCCATCCATCCACACACCCTGGACTTCCTTCCATCCATCCACACACCCTGGACTTCCATCCATCCATCCACACACCCTGGACTTCATCCATCCATCCACACACCCTGGAATTCCTTCCATCCATCCACATACCCTGGACTTCCTTCCATCCATCCACATACCCTGGACTTCCATCCATCCACACACACTGGACTTCCTTCCATCCATCCACACACCCTGGACTTCCATCCATCCATCCACACACCCTGGACTTCCATCCATCCATCCACACACCCTGGACTTCCTTCCATCCACACACCCTGGACTTCCATCCATCCAAACACCCTGGACTTCCTTCCATCCACACACCCTGGACTTCCTTCCATTCATCCACACACCCTGGACTTCCTTCCATCCATCCACACACCCTGGACTTCCATCCATCCACACACACTGGACTTCCTTCCATCCATCCACACACCCTGGACTTCCATCCATCCACACACCCTGGACTTCCTTCAATCTATCCACACACGCTGGACTTCCATACATCCATCCACACACCCTGGACTTCCATCCATCCATCCACACACCCTGAACTTCCTTCCATCTATGCACACACCCTGGACTTCCATCCATCCACACACCCTGGACTTCCATCCATCCATCCACACACCCTGGACTTCCATCCATCCATCCACACACCCTGGACTTCCTTCCATCCATCCACACTCCCTGGACTTCCATCCATCCACACACCCTGGACTTACTTCCATCCATCCACACACGCTGGACTTCCATACATCCATCCACACACCCTGGACTTCCATCCATCCATCCACACACCCTGGACTTCCTTCCATCGATGCACACACCCTGGACTTCCTTCCATCCATCCACACGCCCTGCACGTCCTTCCATCCATCCACACACATTGGACTTCCATCCATCCATCCACACGCCCTGGACTTCCATCCATCCATCCACACGCCCTGGACTTCCATCCATCCATCCACACGCCCTGGACTTCCATCCATTAATCCACACACCCTGGACTTCCTTCCATCCATCCACACACCTGGACTTCCATCCATCCATCCACACTCCCTGGACTTCCTTCCATCCATCTACACACCCTGGACTTCCTTCCATCCATCCACACGCCCTGGACTTCCATCCATCCATCCACACGCCCTGGACTTCCATCCATCCATCCACACGCCCTGGACTTCCATCCATCCACACACCCTGGACTTCCTTCCATTCATCCACACACCCTGGACTTCCATCCATCCATCCACACACCCTGGACTTCCTTCCATCCATCCACACACCCTGGACTTCCATCCATCCATCCACATGCCCTGGACTTCCTTCCATCCATCCACACGCCCTGGACTTCCATCCATCCATCCACTCGCCCTGCAATTCCTTCCATCCATCCACACACCCTGGACTTCCTTCCTTCCATCCACATACCCTGGACTTCCTTCCATCCATCCACACACCCTGGACTTCCATCCATCCATCCACACGCCCTGGACTTCCTTCCATCCATCCACACGCCCTGGACTTCCTTCCATCCACACACCCTGGACTTCCTCCCATCCATCAACATACCCTGGACTTCCATCCATCCATCCACACACCCTGGACTTCCTTCAATCCATCCACACACCCTGGACTTCCATCCATCCATCCACACACCCTGGACTTCCTTCCATCCATCCACATACCCTGGACTTCCATCCATCCATCCACACACCCTGGACTTCCATCCATCCATCCACACACCTGGACTTCCATCCATCCATCCACACACCCTGGACTTCCTTCCATCCATCCACACACCCTGGACTTCCATCCATCCATCCACACACCCTGGACTTCCATCCATCCATCCACACACCCTGGACTTCCTTCTATCCATCCACACACCCTGGACTTCCTTCCATCCATCCATACAACTTGGACTTCCTTCCATCCATCCCGATACCCTGGACTTCCTTCCATCCATCCTCACACCCTGGACTTCCTTCCATCCATCCACACACCCTGGACTTCCATCCATCCATCCACACACCCTGGACTTCCATCCATCAACACACCCTGGACTTCCTTCCATCCATCCACACACCCTGGACTTCCATCCATTTATCCACACACCGTGGACTTCCTTCCATCCATCCGCACACCCTGGACTTCCATCCATCCATCCACACGCCCTGGACTTCCTTCCATCCATCCACACACCCTGGACTTCCTTCCATCCATCCACACACCCTGGACTTCCATCCATTTATCCACACACCCTGGACTTCCTTCCATCCATCCACACACCCTGGACTTCCATCCATCCATCCACACACCCTGGACTTCCTTCCATCCATCCACACACCCTGGACTTCCATCCATCCATCCACACGCCCTGGACTTCCTTCCATCCATCCACACACCCTGGACTTCCTTCCATCCATCCACACACCCTGGACTTCCATCCATCCATCCACACACCCTGGACTTCCATCCATCGATCCACACGCCCTGGACTTCCATCCATCCATCCACACACCTGGACTTCCATCCATCCATTCACACTCCCTGGGCTTCCTTCCATCCATCCACACACCGTGGACTTCTTTCCATCCATCCACACACCCTGGACTTCCTTCCATTCGTCCACACACCCTGGACTTCCATCCATCCATCCACACTCCCTGGACTTCCTTCCATCCATCCACACACCGTGGACTTCCTTCCATTCATCCACACACCCTGGACTTCCATCCATCCATCCACACACCCTGGACTTCCATCCATCCACACACCCTGGACTTCCTTCCATCCATCCACACACCCTGGACTTCCATCCATCCATCCACACACCCTGGACTTCCATCCATCCATCCACACACCCTGGACTTCCTTCCATCCATCCACATACCCTGGACCTCCTTCCATCCATGCACACACACTGGACTTCCATCCATCCACACAAACTGGACTTCCTTCCAACCATCCACACACCCTGGACTTCCATCCATCAATCCACACACCCTGGACTTCCTTCCATCCATCCACACACCCTGGACTTCCTTCCATCCACACACCCTGGACTTCCTTCCATCCATCCACACACCCTGGACTTCCTTCCATCCATCCACACACCCTGGACTTCCATCCATCTACACACACTGGACTTCCTTCCATCCATCCACACACCCTGGACTTCCATACATCCACACACCCTGGACTTCCTTCCATCCATGCACACACGCTGGACTTCCATCCATCCATCCACACACCCTGGACTTCCTTCCATCCATCCATACTCCCTGGACTTCCATCCATCCACACACCCTGGACTTACTTCAATCCATCCACACACGCTGGACTTCCATACATCCATCCACACACCCTGGACTTCCATCCATCCATCCACACACCCTGGACTTCCATCCATCCATCCACACACCCTGAACTTCCTTCCATCTATGCACACACCCTGGACTTCCATCCATCCACACACACTGGACTTCCATCCATCCATCAACACGCCCTGGACTTCCATCCATCCATCCAAACGCCCTGGACTTCCATCCATCCATCCACACGCCCTGGACTTCCATCCATCCATCCACACGCCCTGGACTTCCATCCATTAATCCACACACCCTGGACTTCCTTCCATCCATCCACACACCTGGACTTCCATCCATCCATCCACACTCCCTGGACTTCCTTCCATGCATCCACACACCCTGGACTTCCTTCCATCCTTCCACACGCCCTGGACTTCCTTCCATCCATCCACACGCCCTGGACTTCCATCCATCCATCCACACATCCTGGACTTCCTTCCTTCCATCCACATACCCTGGACTTCCTTCCATCCATCCACACACCCTGGACTTCCGTCCATCCATCCACACGCCCTGGACTTCCTTCCATCCATCCACAAGCCCTGGACTTCCTTCCATCCACACACCCTGGACTTTCTTCCATCCATCCACATACCCTGGACTTCCATCCATCCATCCACACACCCTGGACTTCCTTCCATCCATCCACACACCCTGGACTTCCATCCATCCATCCACACACCCTGGACTTCCATCCATCCATCCACACACCCTGGACTTCCTTCCATCCATCCACACACCCTGGACTTCCATCCATCCATCCATACAACCTGGACTTCCTTCCATCCATCCGATACCCTGGACTTCCTTCCATCCATCCACACACCCTGGACTTCCTTCCATCCATCCACACACCCTGGACTTCCATCCATCCATCCACACACCCTTGATTTCCATCCATCAACACACCCTGGACTTCCTTCCATCCATCCACATACCCTATACTTCCATCCATCCATCCACACACCCTGGACTTCCATCCATCAATCCACACACCTGGACTTCCATCCAGCCATCCACACACCCTGGACTTCCTTCCATCCATCCACACACCCTGGACTTCCATCCATCCATCCACACACCCTGAACTTCCTTCCATCCATCCACACACCCTGGACTTCCATCCATCCATCCACAGACCCTGGACTTCCATCCATCCATCCACACACCCTGGACTTCCTTCCATCCATCCACACACCCTGGACTTCCATCCATCCATCCACACACCCTGGACTTCCATCCATCCAAACACACGCCCTGGACTTGTATCCATCCACATACCCTGGACGTCCATCCATCCATCCACACACCCTGGACTTCCTTCCATCCACACACCCTGGACTTCCATCCATCCATCCACACTCCCTGGACTTCCTTCCATCCATCCACATGCCCTGGACTTCTATCCATCCATCCACACGCCCTGGACTTCCTTCCATCCATCCACACACCCTGGACTTCCTTCCATCCATCCACACGCCCTGGACTTCCATGCATCCATCCACACGCCCTGGACTTCCATCCATCCATCCACACGTCCTGGACTTCCATCCATTAATCCACACACCATGGACTTCCTTCCATCCATCCACACACCGTGGACTTCCTTCCATCCATCCACACACCCTGGACTTCCTTCCATTCATCCATACACCCTGGACTTCCATCCATTCATCCACACGCCCTGGACTTCCTTCCATCCATGCACACACCCTGGACTTCCTTCCATCCATCCACACACCCTGGACTTCCATCCATCCATCCACATGCCCTGGACTCCTTCCATCCATCCACACACCCTGGACTTCCTTCCATCCATCCACACGCCCTGGACTTCCTTTCATCTATCCACACGCCCTGGACTTCCTTCCATCCATCCACACGCCCTGGACTTCCTTCCATCCATCCACACGCCCTGGACTTCCTTCCATCCATCCATACACCCTGGACTTCCTTCCATCCATCCACACACCCTGGACTTCCTTCAATCCATCCACATATCCTGGACATCCTTCCATCCATCCACACACCCTGGACTTCCTTCCATCCATCCACATACCCGGGTCTTCCTTCCATCCATCCACACACCCTGGACTTCCTTCCATCCACACACCCTGGACTTCTTTCCATTCATCCACATACCCTGGACTTCCATCCATCCATCCACACACCCTGGACTTCCATTAATTCATCCACACACCCTGGACTTCCATCCATCCATCCACACACCCTGGACTTCCTTCCATCCACACACCCTGGACTTCCATCCATCCATCCACACGCCGTGGACATCCTTCCATCCATCCACACACCCTGGACTTCCTTCCATCCATCCATACGCCCTGGACTTCCATCCATCCATCCCCACGCCCTGGACTTCCATCCATCCATCCACACACCGTGGACTTCCTTCCATCCATCCACACACCCTAGACTTCCTTCCATTCATCCACACACCCTGGACTTCCATTCATCCATCCACACGCCGTGGACTTCCTTCCATCCATCCACACGCCCTGGACTTCCTTCCATCCATCCACACGCCCTGGACTTCCTTCCATCTATCCACACGCCCTGGACTTCCTTCCATCCATCCACACGCCCTGGACTTCCTTCCATCCATCCACAAACCCTGGACTTCCTTCCATCCATCCCCATACCCTGGACTTCCTTCCATCCATCCACACACCCTGGACTTCCATCCATCCATCCACACACCCTGGACTTCCATCCATCCATCCACACACCCTGGACTTCCATCCATCCACACAGCCTGGACTTCCTTCCATCCATCCACATACCCTGGACTACCACCCATCCATCCACACACCCTGGACTTCCATCCATCCACACACCCTGGACTTCCTTCCATCCATCCACATACCCTGGACTACCACCCATCCATCCACACACCCTGGACTTCCATCCATCCATCCACACACCCTGGACTTCCTTCCATCCATCCATCCACACACCCTGGACTTCCATCCATCCATCCACACACCTGGACTTCCTTCCATCCATCCACACACCGTGGACTTTCTTCCATCCATCCACACACCCTGCACTTCCTTCCATCCATCCACACACCATGGACTTCCTTCCATCCATCCACACACCCTGGACTTCCTTCCATCCACACATCCTGGACTTCCTTCCATCCATCCACACGCCCTGGACTTCCATCCATCCATCCACACGCCCTGGACTTCCATCCATCTATCCACACACCTGGACTTCCTTCCATCCATCCACACACCGTGGACTTTCTTCCATCCATCCACACACCCTGGACTTCCTTCCATCCATCCACACGCCCTGGACTTCCATCCATCCATGCACACACCTGGACTTCCTTCCATCCACACACCCTGGACTTCCTTCCATCCATCCACACACCCCGGACTTCCTTCCATCCATCCACACGCCCTGGACTTCCTTCCATCCATCCACACACCCTGGACTTCCTTCCATCCATCCACACCCTGGACTTCCTTCCATCCATCCATCCACACACCCTGCACTTCCATCCATCCATCCACACACCTGGACTTCCTTCCATCCATCCACACACCGTGGACTTACGTCCATCCATCCACACACCCTGGACTTCCTTCTATCCATCCACACACCCTGGACATCCTTCCATCCATCCACATGCCCTGGACTTCCATCCATCCATCGACACACATTGGACTTCCTTCCATCCATCCACACACCCTGGACTTCCTTCCATCCATCTACACGCCCTAGACTTCCATCCATCCATCCACACACCCTGGACTTCCTTCCATCCATCCACACACCCTGGACTTCCTTCCATCTATGCACACACCCTGGACTTCCTTCCATCCATCCACACGAGCTGGACTTCCTTCCATCCATCCACACACCCTGGACTTCCTTCCATCCATCCACATGCCCTGGACTTCCTTCCATCCATCCACACGCCCTGGACTTCCTTCCATCCATCCACACACGCTGGACTTCCATACATCCATCCACACACCCTGGACTTCCTTCCATCCATCCACACACCGTGGACTTCCTCCATCCATCCACACACCGTAGACTTCCTTCCATTCATCCACATACCCTGTACTTCCATCCATCCATCCACACACCCTGGACGTCCATAAATCCACACGCCCTGGACTTCCATCCATCCATCCACACGCCCTGCACTTCCTTCCATCCATCCACACGCCCTGGACTTCCATCCATTAATCCACACACCCTGGACTTCCTTCCATCCATCCACATACCCTGGACTTCCATCCATCCATCCACACGCCCTGCACTTCCTTCCATCCATCCACACACCCTGAACATCCCTCCATCCATCCACACACCCTGGACTTCCTTCCATCCATCCACACACCCTGGACTCCCATCCATCCACACACCCTGGACTTCCATCCATCCATCCACACGCCCTGGACTTCCTTCCATCCATCCACACGCCCTGGACTTCCTTCCATCCACACACCCTGGACTTCCTTCCATCCATCCACATACCCTGGACTTCCATCCATCCATCCACACACCCTGGACTTCCTTCCATTCATCCACACATCCTGGACTTCCTTCCATTCATCCACACACCCTGGACTTCCTTCCATCCATCCACACACCCTGGACTTCCTTCCTTCCATCCACACACCCTGGACTACCTTCCATCCATCCATACGCCCTGGACTTCCTTCCATCCATCCACACGCCCTGGACTTCCTTCCATTCATCCACACACCCTGGACTTCCTTCCATCCATCCCCATACCCTGGACTTCCTTCCATCCATCCACACACCCTGGACTTCCTTCCATCCATCCATACGCCCTGGACTTCCTTCCATCCATCCACACGCCCTGGACTTCCTTCCATCCATCCACACGCCCTGGACTTCCTTCCATCCACACACCCTGGACTTCCTTCCATCCATCCACATACCCTGGACTTCCATCCATCCATCCACACACCCTGGACTTCCATCCATCCACACACCCTGGACTTCTTTCCATCCATCCACATACCCTGGACTTCCACCCATCCATCCACACACCCTGGACTTCCATCCATCCACACAACCTGGACTTCCTTCCATCCATCCACATACCCTGGACTTCCATCCATCCATCCACACACCGTGGACTTCCTTCCATCCATCCATCCACACACCCTGGACTTCCATCCATCCATCCACACACCTGGACTTCCTTCAATCCATCCACACACCCTGGACTTCCTTCCATCCATCCACACACCCTGGACTTCCTTCCATCCATCCACACACCCTGGACTTCCTTCCATCCATCCACACACCCTGGACTTCCTTCCATCCATCCACATGCCCTGGACTTCCATCCATCCATCGACACACATTGGACTTCCTTCCATCCATCCACACACCCTGGACTTCCTTCCATCCATCCACACGCCCTGGACTTCCATCCATCCATCCACACACCTGGACTTCCTTCCATCCACACACCCTGGACTTCCTTCCATCCATCCACACACCCTGGACTTCCTTCCATCCATCCACACACCCTGGACTTCCTTCCATCCATCCACATACCCTGGACTTCCTTCCATCCATCCACACACCCTGGACTTCCTTCCATCCATCCACATACCCTGGTCTTCCTTCCATCCATCCACACACCCTGGACTTCCTTCCATCCACACACCCTGGACTTCTTTCCATCCATCCACACACCCTGGACTTCCATCCATCCATCCACACACCCTGGACTTCCATCCATTCATGCACACACCCTGGACTTCCATCCATCCACACACCCTGGACTTCCATCCATCCATCCACACGCCCTGGACTTCCTTCCATCCATCCACACGCCCTGGACTTCCTTCCATCCACACACCCTGGACTTCCTCCCATCCATCCACATACCCTGGACTTCCATCCATCCATCCACACACCCTGGACTTCCTTCAATCCATCCACACACCCTGGACTTCCATCCATCCATCCACACACCCTGGACTTCCTTCCATCCATCCACATACCCTGGACTTCCATCCATCAACACACCCTGGACTTCCTTCCATCCATCCACACACCCTGGACTTCCATCCATTTATCCACACACCCTGGACTTCCTTCCATCCATCCACACACCCTGGACTTCCATCCATCCATCCACACGCCCTGGACTTCCTTCCATCCATCCACACACCCTGGACTTCCTTCCATCCATCCACACACCCTGGACTTCCATCCATTTATCCACACACCCTGGACTTCCTTCCATCCATCCACACACCCTGGACTTCCTTCCATCCATCCACACACCCTGGACTTCCATCCATCCATCCACACACCCTGGACTTCCATCCATCCATCCACACGCCCTGGACTTCCTTCCATCCATCCACACGCCCTGGACTTCCTTCCATCCATCCACACACCCTGGACTTCCATCCATCCATCCACACACCCTGGACTTCCATCCATCGATCCACACGCCCTGGACTTCCATCCATCCATCCACACACCTGGACTTCCATCCATCCATTCACACTCCCTGGACTTCCTTCCATCCATCCACACACCGTGGACTTCTTTCCATCCATCCACACACCCTGGACTTCCTTCCATTCATCCTCACACCCTGGACTTCCATCCATCCATCCACACTCCCTGGACTTCCTTCCATCCATCCACACACCGTGGACTTCCTTCCATTCATCCACACACCCTGGACTTCCATCCATCCATCCACACACCCTGGACTTCCATCCATCCACACACCCTGGACTTCCTTCCATCCATCCACACACCCTGGACTTCCATCCATCCATCCACACACCCTGGACTTCCATCCATCCATCCACACACCCTGGACTTCCTTCCATCCATCCACATACCCTGGACCTCCTTCCATCCATGCACACACACTGGACTTCCATCCATCCACACACACTGGACTTCCTTCCAACCATCCACACACCCTGGACTTCCATCCATCCATCCACACACCCTGGACTTCCATCCATCCATCCACACACCCTGGACTTCCTTCCATCCATCCACACACCCTGGACTTCCTTCCATCCACACACCCTGGACTTCCTTCCATCCATCCACACACCCTGGACTTCCTTCCATCCATCCACACACCCTGGACTTCCATCCATCCACACACACTGGACTTCCTTCCATCCATCCACACACCCTGGACTTCCATACATCCACACACCCTGGACTTCCTTCCATCCATGCACACACGCTGGACTTCCATCCATCCATCCACACACCCTGGACTTCCTTCCATCCATCCATACTCCCTGGACTTCCATCCATCCACACACCCTGGACTTACTTCCATCCATCCACACACGCTGGACTTCCATACATCCATCCACACACCCTGGACTTCCATCCATCCATCCACACACCCTGGACTTCCATCCATCCATCCACACACCCTGAACTTCCTTCCATCTATGCACACACCCTGGACTTCCATCCATCCACACACATTGGACTTCCATCCATCCATCAACACGCCCTGGACTTCCATCCATCCATCCACACGCCCTGGACTTCCATCCATCCATCCACACGCCCTGGACTTCCATCCATCCATCCACACACCTGGACTTCCATCCATCCATCCACACACCCTGGACTTCCATCCATCAACACACCCTGGACTTCCTTCCATCCATCCACACACCCTGGACTTCCATCCATTTATCCACACACCCTGGACTTCCTTCCATCCATCCACACACCCTGGACTTCCATCCATCCATCCACACGCCCTGGACTTCCTTCCATCCATCCACACACCCTGGACTTCCTTCCATCCATCCACACACCCTGGACTTCCATCCATTTATCCTCACACCCTGGACTTCCTTCCATCCATCCACACACCCTGGACTTCCATCCATCCATCCACACACCCTGGACTTCCTTCCATCCATCCACACACCCTGGACTTCCATCCATCCATCCACACGCCCTGGACTTCCATCCATCCATCCACACACCGTGGACTTCCTTCCATTCATCCACACACCCTGGACTTCCATCCATCCATCCACACACCCTGGACTTCCATCCATCCACACTCCCTGGACTTCCTTCCATCCATCCACACACCGTGGACTTCCTTCCATTCATCCACACACCCTGGACTTCCATCCATCCATCCACACACCCTGGACTTCCATCCATCCACACACCCTGGACTTCCTTCCATCCATCCACACACCCTGGACTTCCATCCATCCATCCACACACCCTGGACTTCCATCCATCCATCCACACACCCTGGACTTCCTTCCATCCATCCACATACCCTGGACCTCCTTCCATCCATGCACACACACTGGACTTCCATCCAGCCACACACACTGGACTTCCTTCCAACCATCCACACACCCTGGACTTCCATCCATCAATCCACACACCCTGGACTTCCTTCCATCCATCCACACACCCTGGACTTCCTTCCATCCACACACCCTGGACTTCCTTCCATCCATCCACACACCCTGGACTTCCTTCCATCCATCCACACACCCTGGACTTCCATCCATCCACACACACTGGACTTCCTTCCATCCATCCACACACCCTGGACTTCCATACATCCACACACCCTGGACTTCCTTCCATCCATGCACACACGCTGGACTTCCATCCATCCATCCACACACCCTGGACTTCCTTCCATCCATCCATACTCCCTGGACTTCCATCCATCCACACACCCTGGACTTACTTCAATCCATCCACACACGCTGGACTTCCATACATCCATCCACACACCCTGGACTTCCATCCATCCATCCACACACCCTGGACTTCCATCCATCCATCCACACACCCTGAACTTCCTTCCATCTATGCACACACCCTGGACTTCCATCCATCCACACACACTGGACTTCCATCCATCCATCAACACGCCCTGGACTTCCATCCATCCATCCAAACGCCCTGGACTTCCATCCATCCATCCACACGCCCTGGACTTCCATCCATCCATCCACACGCCCTGGACTTCCATCCATTAATCCACACACCCTGGACTTCCTTCCATCCATCCACACACCTGGACTTCCATCCATCCATCCACACTCCCTGGACTTCCTTCCATGCATCCACACACCCTGGACTTCCTTCCATCCTTCCACACGCCCTGGACTTCCTTCCATCCATCCACACGCCCTGGACTTCCATCCATCCATCCACACATCCTGGACTTCCTTCCTTCCATCCACCCTGGACTTCCTTCCATCCATCCACACACCCTGGACTTCCGTCCATCCATCCACACGCCCTGGACTTCCTTCCATCCATCCACAAGCCCTGGACTTCCTTCCATCCACACACCCTGGACTTTCTTCCATCCATCCACATACCCTGGACTTCCATCCATCCATCCACACACCCTGGACTTCCTTCCATCCATCCACACACCCTGGACTTCCATCCATCCATCCACACACCCTGGACTTCCATCCATCCATCCACACACCCTGGACTTCCTTCCATCCATCCACACACCCTGGACTTCCATCCATCCATCCATACAACCTGGACTTCCTTCCATCCATCCGATACCCTGGACTTCCTTCCATCCATCCACACACCCTGGACTTCCTTCCATCCATCCACACACCCTGGACTTCCATCCATCCATCCACACACCCTTGATTTCCATCCATCAACACACCCTGGACTTCCTTCCATCCATCCACATACCCTGTACTTCCATCCATCCATCCACACACCCTGGACTTCCATCCATCAATCCACACACCTGGACTTCCATCCAGCCATCCACACACCCTGGACTTCCTTCCATCCATCCACACACCCTGGACTTCCATCCATCCATCCACACACCCTGAACTTCCTTCCATCCATCCACACACCCTGGACTTCCATCCATCCATCCACAGACCCTGGACTTCCATCCATCCATCCACACACCCTGGACTTCCTTCCATCCATCCACACACCCTGGACTTCCATCCATCCATCCACACACCCTGGACTTCCATCCATCCAAACACACGCCCTGGACTTGTATCCATCCACATACCCTGGACGTCCATCCATCCATCCACACACCCTGGACTTCCTTCCATCCACACACCCTGGACTTCCATCAATCCATCCACACTCCCTGGACTTCCTTCCATCCATCCACATGCCCTGGACTTCCATCCATCCATCCACACGCCCTGGACTTCCTTCCATCCATCCACACACCCTGGACTTCCTTCCATCCATCCACACGCCCTGGACTTCCATGCATCCATCCACACGCCCTGGACTTCCATCCATCCATCCACACGTCCTGGACTTCCATCCATTAATCCACACACCATGGACTTCCTTCCATCCATCCACACACCGTGGACTTCCTTCCATCCATCCACACACCCTGGACTTCCTTCCATTCATCCATACACCCTGGACTTCCATCCATTCATCCACACGCCCTGGACTTCCTTCCATCCATGCACACACCCTGGACTTCCTTCCATCCATCCACACACCCTGGACTTCCATCCATCCATCCACATGCCCTGGACTCCTTCCATCCATCCACACACCCTGGACTTCCTTCCATCCATCCACACGCCCTGGACTTCCTTTCATCTATCCACACGCCCTGGACTTCCTTCCATCCATCCACACGCCCTGGACTTCCTTCCATCCATCCACACGCCCTGGACTTCCTTCCATCCATCCATACACCCTGGACTTCCTTCCATCCATCCACACACCCTGGACTTCCTTCAATCCATCCACATATCCTGGACATCCTTCCATCCATCCACACACCCTGGACTTCCTTCCATCCATCCACATACCCGGGTCTTCCTTCCATCCATCCACACACCCTGGACTTCCTTCCATCCACACACCCTGGACTTCTTTCCATTCATCCACATACCCTGGACTTCCATCCATCCATCCACACACCCTGGACTTCCATTAATTCATCCACACACCCTGGACTTCCATCCATCCATCCACACACCCTGGACTTCCTTCCATCCACACACCCTGGACTTCCATCCATCCATCCACACGCCGTGGACATCCTTCCATCCATCCACACACCCTGGACTTCCTTCCATCCATCCATACGCCCTGGACTTCCATCCATCCATCCCCACGCCCTGGACTTCCATCCATCCATCCACACACCGTGGACTTCCTTCCATCCATCCACACACCCTAGACTTCCTTCCATTCATCCACACACCCTGGACTTCCATTCATCCATCCACACGCCGTGGACTTCCTTCCATCCATCCACACGCCCTGGACTTCCTTCCATCCATCCACACGCCCTGGACTTCCTTCCATCTATCCACACGCCCTGGACTTCCTTCCATCCATCCACACGCCCTGGACTTCCTTCCATCCATCCACAAACCCTGGACTTCCTTTCATCCATCCCCATACCCTGGACTTCCTTCCATCCATCCACACACCCTGGACTTCCATCCATCCATCCACACACCCTGGACTTCCATCCATCCATCCACACACCCTGGACTTCCATCCATCCACACAGCCTGGACTTCCTTCCATCCATCCACATACCCTGGACTACCACCCATCCATCCACACACCCTGGACTTCCATCCATCCACACACCCTGGACTTCCTTCCATCCATCCACATACCCTGGACTACCACCCATCCATCCACACACCCTGGACTTCCATCCATCCATCCACACACCCTGGACTTCCTTCCATCCATCCATCCACACACCCTGGACTTCCATCCATCCATCCACACACCTGGACTTCCTTCCATCCATCCACACACCGTGGACTTTCTTCCATCCATCCACACACCCTGCACTTCCTTCCATCCATCCACACACCATGGACTTCCTTCCATCCATCCACACACCCTGGACTTCCTTCCATCCACACATCCTGGACTTCCTTCCATCCATCCACACGCCCTGGACTTCCATCCATCCATCCACACGCCCTGGACTTCCATCCATCTATCCACACACCTGGACTTCCTTCCATCCATCCACACACCGTGGACTTTCTTCCATCCATCCACACACCCTGGACTTCCTTCCATCCATCCACACGCCCTGGACTTCCATCCATCCATGCACACACCTGGACTTCCTTCCATCCACACACCCTGGACTTCCTTCCATCCATCCACACACCCCGGACTTCCTTCCATCCATCCACACGCCCTGGACTTCCTTCCATCCATCCACACACCCTGGACTTCCTTCCATCCATCCACACCCTGGACTTCCTTCCATCCATCCATCCACACACCCTGCACTTCCATCCATCCATCCACACACCTGGACTTCCTTCCATCCATCCACACACCGTGGACTTACTTCCATCCATCCACACACCCTGGACTTCCTTCTATCCATCCACACACCCTGGACATCCTTCCATCCATCCACATGCCCTGGACTTCCATCCATCCATCGACACACATTGCACTTCCTTCCATCCATCCACACACCCTGGACTTCCTTCCATCCATCTACACGCCCTAGACTTCCATCCATCCATCCACACACCCTGGACTTCCTTCCATCCATCCACACACCCTGGACTTCCTTCCATCTATGCACACACCCTGGACTTCCTTCCATCCATCCACACGAGCTGGACTTCCTTCCATCCATCCACACACCCTGGACTTCCTTCCATCCATCCACATGCCCTGGACTTCCTTCCATCCATCCACACGCCCTGGACTTCCTTCCATCCATCCACACACGCTGGACTTCCATACATCCATCCACACACCCTGGACTTCCTTCCATCCATCCACACACCGTGGACTTCCTCCATCCATCCACACACCGTAGACTTCCTTCCATTCATCCACATACCCTGTACTTCCATCCATCCATCCACACACCCTGGACGTCCATAAATCCACACGCCCTGGACTTCCATCCATCCATCCACACGCCCTGCACTTCCTTCCATCCATCCACACGCCCTGGACTTCCATCCATTAATCCACACACCCTGGACTTCCTTCCATCCATCCACATACCCTGGACTTCCATCCATCCATCCACACGCCCTGCACTTCCTTCCATCCATCCACACACCCTGAACATCCCTCCATCCATCCACACACCCTGGACTTCCTTCCATCCATCCACACACCCTGGACTCCCATCCATCCACACACCCTGGACTTCCATCCATCCATCCACACGCCCTGGACTTCCTTCCATCCATCCACACGCCCTGGACTTCCTTCCATCCACACACCCTGGACTTCCTTCCATCCATCCACATACCCTGGACTTCCATCCATCCATCCACACACCCTGGACTTCCTTCCATTCATCCACACATCCTGGACTTCCTTCCATTCATCCACACACCCTGGACTTCCTTCCATCCATCCACACGCACTGGACTTCCTTCCTTCCATCCACACACCCTGGACTACCTTCCATCCATCCATACGCCCTGGACTTCCTTCCATCCATCCACACGCCCTGGACTTCCTTCCATTCATCCACACACCCTGGACTTCCTTCCATCCATCCCCATACCCTGGACTTCCTTCCATCCATCCACACACCCTGGACTTCCTTCCATCCATCCACACGCCCTGGACTTCCTTCCATCCATCCACACGCCCTGGACTTCCTTCCATCCATCCACACGCCCTGGACTTCCTTCCATCCACACACCCTGGACTTCCTTCCATCCATCCACATACCCTGGACTTCCATCCATCCATCCACACACCCTGGACTTCCATCCATCCACACACCCTGGACTTCTTTCCATCCATCCACATACCCTGGACTTCCACCCATCCATCCACACACCCTGGACTTCCATCCATCCACACAACCTGGACTTCCTTCCATCCATCCACATACCCTGGACTTCCATCCATCCATCCACACACCGTGGACTTCCTTCCATCCATCCATCCACACACCCTGGACTTCCATCCATCCATCCACACACCTGGACTTCCTTCAATCCATCCACACACCCTGGACTTCCTTCCATCCATCCACACACCCTGGACTTCCTTCCATCCATCCACACTCCCTGGACTTCCTTCCATCCATCCACACACCCTGGACGTCCTTCCATCCGCACACCCTGGACTTCCTTCCATCCATCCACACACCCTGGACTTCCTTCCATCCATCCACATGCCCTGGACTTCCATCCATCCATCGACACACATTGGACTTCCTTCCATCCATCCACACACCCTGGACTTCCTTCCATCCATCCACACGCCCTGGACTTCCATCCATCCATCCACACACCTGGACTTCCTTCCATCCACACACCCTGGACTTCCTTCCATCCATCCACACACCCTGGACTTCCTTCCATCCATCCACACACCCTGGACTTCCTTCCATCCATCCACATACCCTGGACTTCCTTCCATCCATCCACACACCCTGGACTTCCTTCGATCCATCCACATACCCTGGTCTTCCTTCCATCCATCCATACACCCTGGACTTCCTTCCATCCACACACCCTGGACTTCTTTCCATCCATCCACACACCCTGGACTTCCATCCATCCATCCACACACCCTGGACTTCCATCCATTCATGCATACACCCTGGACTTCCATCCATCCACACACCCTGGACTTCCATCCATCCATCCACACGCCCTGGACTTCCTTCCATCCATCCACACGCCCTGGACTTCCTTCCATCCACACACCCTGGACTTCCTCCCATCCATCCACATACCCTGGACTTCCATCCATCCATCCACACACCCTGGACTTCCTTCAATCCATCCACACACCCTGGACTTCCATCCATCCATCCACACACCCTGGACTTCCTTCCATCCATCCACATACCCTGGACTTCCATCCATCAACACACCCTGGACTTCCTTCCATCCATCCACACACCCTGGACTTCCATCCATTTATCCACACACCCTGGACTTCCTTCCATCCATCCACACACCCTGGACTTCCATCCATCCATCCACATGCCCTGGACTTCCTTCCATCCATCCACACACCCTGGACTTCCTTCCATCCATCCACACACCCTGGACTTCCATCCATTTATCCACACACCCTGGACTTCCTTCCATCCATCCACACACCCTGGACTTCCTTCCATCCATCCACACACCCTGGACTTCCATCCATCCATCCACACACCCTGGACTTCCATCCATCCATCCACACGCCCTGGACTTCCTTCCATCCATCCACACACCCTGGACTTCCTTCCATCCATCCACACACCCTGGACTTCCATCCATCCATCCACACACCCTGGACTTCCATCCATCGATCCACACGCCCTGGACTTCCATCCATCCATCCACACACCTGGACTTCCATCCATCCATCCACACACCCTGGACTTCCTTCCATCCACACACCCTGGACTTCCTTCCATCCATCCACACACCCTGGACTTCCTTCCATCCATCCACACACCCTGGACTTCCATCCATCCACACACACTGGACTTCCTTCCATCCATCCACACACCCTGGACTTCCATACATCCACACACCCTGGACTTCCTTCCATCCATGCACTCACGCTGGACTTCCATCCATCCATCCACACACCCTGGACTTCCTTCCATACATCCATACTCCCTGGACTTCCATCCATCCACACACCCTGGACTTACTTCCATCCATCCACACACGCTGGACTTCCATACATCCATCCACACACCCTGGACTTCCATCCATCCATCCACACACCCTGGACTTCCATCCATCCATCCACACACCCTGAACTTCCTTCCATCTATGCACACACCCTGGACTTCCATCCATCCACACACATTGGACTTCCATCCATCCATCAACACGCCCTGGACTTCCATCCATCCATCCACACGCCCTGGACTTCCATCCATCCATCCACACGCCCTGGACTTCCATCCATCCATCCACACACCTGGACTTCCATCCATCCATCCACACACCCTGGACTTCCATCCACCAACACACCCTGGACTTCCTTCCATCCATCCACACACTCTGGACTTCCATCCATTTATCCACACACCCTGGACTTCCTTCCATCCATCCACACACCCTGGACTTCCATCCATCCATCCACACGCCCTGGACTTCCTTCCATCCATCCACACACCCTGGACTTCCTTCCATCCATCCACACACCCTGGACTTCCATCCATTTATCCTCACACCCTGGACTTCCATCCATTTATCCTCACACCCTGGACTTCCTTCCATCCATCCACACACCCTGGACTTCCATCCATCCATCCACACACCCTGGACTTCCTTCCATCCATCCACACACCCTGGACTTCCATCCATCCATCCACACGCCCTGGACTTCCTTCCATCCATCCACACACCCTGGACTTCCTTCCATCCATCCACACACCCTGGACTTCCATCCATCCATCCACACACCCTGGACTTCCATCCATCGATCCACACGCCCTGGACTTCCATCCATCCATCCACACACCTGGACTTCCATCCATCCATTCACACTCCCTGGACTTCCTTCCATCCATCCACACACCGTGGACTTCTTTCCATCCATCCACACACCCTGGACTTCCTTCCATTCATCCACACACCCTGGACTTCCATCCATCCATCCACACACATTGGACTTCCATTCATCCACACACCCTGGACTTCCTTCCATCCATCCACACACCCTGGACTTCCATCCATCCATCCACACACCCTGGACTTCCATTAATCCATCCACACACCTGGACTTCCATCCATCCATTCACACTCCCTGGACTTCCTTCCATCCATCCACACACCGTGGACTTCTTTCCATCCATCCACACACCCTGGACTTCCATCCATCCATCCACACACCCTGGACTTCCATCCATCCATCCACACACCCTGGACTTCCTTCCATCCATCCACACACCCTGGACTTCCTTCCATCCACACACCCTGGACTTCCTTCCATCCATCCACACACCCTGGACTTCCTTCCATCCATCCACACACCCTGGACTTCCATCCATCCACACACACTGGACTTCCTTCCATCCATCCACACACCCTGGACTTCCATACATCCACACACCCTGGACTTCCTTCCATCCATGCACACACGCTGGACTTCCATCCATCCATCCACACACCCTGGACTTCCTTCCATCCATCCATACTCCCTGGACTTCCATCCATCCACACATCCTGGACTTCCTTCCATCCATGCACACACGCTGGACTTCCATCCATCCATCCACACACCCTGGACTTCCTTCCATCCATCCATACTCCCTGGACTTCCATCCATCCACACGCCCTGGACTTCCTTCCATCCATCCACACACGCTGGACTTCCATACATCCATCCACACACCCTGGACTTCCTTCCATCCATCCACACACCGTGGACTTCCTCCATCCATCCACACACCGTAGACTTCCTTCCATTCATCCACATACCCTGTACTTCCATCCATCCATCCACACACCCTGGACGTCCATAAATCCACACGCCCTGGACTTCCATCCATCCATCCACACGCCCTGCACTTCCTTCCATCCATCCACACGCCCTGGACTTCCATCCATTAATCCACACACCCTGGACTTCCTTCCATCCATCCACATACCCTGGACTTCCATCCATCCATCCACACGCCCTGCACTTCCTTCCATCCATCCACACACCCTGAACATCCCTCCATCCATCCACACACCCTGGACTTCCTTCCATCCATCCACACACCCTGGACTCCCATCCATCCACACACCCTGGACTTCCATCCATCCATCCACACGCCCTGGACTTCCTTCCATCCATCCACACGCCCTGGACTTCCTTCCATCCACACACCCTGGACTTCCTTCCATCCATCCACATACCCTGGACTTCCATCCATCCATCCACACACCCTGGACTTCCTTCCATTCATCCACACATCCTGGACTTCCTTCCATTCATCCACACACCCTGGACTTCCTTCCATCCATCCACACGCACTGGACTTCCTTCCTTCCATCCACACACCCTGGACTACCTTCCATCCATCCATACGCCCTGGACTTCCTTCCATCCATCCACACGCCCTGGACTTCCTTCCATTCATCCACACACCCTGGACTTCCTTCCATCCATCCCCATACCCTGGACTTCCTTCCATCCATCCACACACCCTGGACTTCCTTCCATCCATCCACACGCCCTGGACTTCCTTCCATCCATCCACACGCCCTGGACTTCCTTCCATCCATCCACACGCCCTGGACTTCCTTCCATCCACACACCCTGGACTTCCTTCCATCCATCCACATACCCTGGACTTCCATCCATCCATCCACACACCCTGGACTTCCATCCATCCACACACCCTGGACTTCTTTCCATCCATCCACATACCCTGGACTTCCACCCATCCATCCACACACCCTGGACTTCCATCCATCCACACAACCTGGACTTCCTTCCATCCATCCACATACCCTGGACTTCCATCCATCCATCCACACACCGTGGACTTCCTTCCATCCATCCATCCACACACCCTGGACTTCCATCCATCCATCCACACACCTGGACTTCCTTCAATCCATCCACACACCCTGGACTTCCTTCCATCCATCCACACACCCTGGACTTCCTTCCATCCATCCACACTCCCTGGACTTCCTTCCATCCATCCACACACCCTGGACGTCCTTCCATCCGCACACCCTGGACTTCCTTCCATCCATCCACACACCCTGGACTTCCTTCCATCCATCCACATGCCCTGGACTTCCATCCATCCATCGACACACATTGGACTTCCTTCCATCCATCCACACACCCTGGACTTCCTTCCATCCATCCACACGCCCTGGACTTCCATCCATCCATCCACACACCTGGACTTCCTTCCATCCACACACCCTGGACTTCCTTCCATCCATCCACACACCCTGGACTTCCTTCCATCCATCCACACACCCTGGACTTCCTTCCATCCATCCACATACCCTGGACTTCCTTCCATCCATCCACACACCCTGGACTTCCTTCGATCCATCCACATACCCTGGTCTTCCTTCCATCCATCCATACACCCTGGACTTCCTTCCATCCACACACCCTGGACTTCTTTCCATCCATCCACACACCCTGGACTTCCATCCATCCATCCACACACCCTGGACTTCCATCCATTCATGCATACACCCTGGACTTCCATCCATCCACACACCCTGGACTTCCATCCATCCATCCACACGCCCTGGACTTCCTTCCATCCATCCACACGCCCTGGACTTCCTTCCATCCACACACCCTGGACTTCCTCCCATCCATCCACATACCCTGGACTTCCATCCATCCATCCACACACCCTGGACTTCCTTCAATCCATCCACACACCCTGGACTTCCATCCATCCATCCACACACCCTGGACTTCCTTCCATCCATCCACATACCCTGGACTTCCATCCATCAACACACCCTGGACTTCCTTCCATCCATCCACACACCCTGGACTTCCATCCATTTATCCACACACCCTGGACTTCCTTCCATCCATCCACACACCCTGGACTTCCATCCATCCATCCACATGCCCTGGACTTCCTTCCATCCATCCACACACCCTGGACTTCCTTCCATCCATCCACACACCCTGGACTTCCATCCATTTATCCACACACCCTGGACTTCCTTCCATCCATCCACACACCCTGGACTTCCTTCCATCCATCCACACACCCTGGACTTCCATCCATCCATCCACACACCCTGGACTTCCATCCATCCATCCACACGCCCTGGACTTCCTTCCATCCATCCACACACCCTGGACTTCCTTCCATCCATCCACACACCCTGGACTTCCATCCATCCATCCACACACCCTGGACTTCCATCCATCGATCCACACGCCCTGGACTTCCATCCATCCATCCACACACCTGGACTTCCATCCATCCATCCACACACCCTGGACTTCCTTCCATCCACACACCCTGGACTTCCTTCCATCCATCCACACACCCTGGACTTCCTTCCATCCATCCACACACCCTGGACTTCCATCCATCCACACACACTGGACTTCCTTCCATCCATCCACACACCCTGGACTTCCATACATCCACACACCCTGGACTTCCTTCCATCCATGCACTCACGCTGGACTTCCATCCATCCATCCACACACCCTGGACTTCCTTCCATACATCCATACTCCCTGGACTTCCATCCATCCACACACCCTGGACTTACTTCCATCCATCCACACACGCTGGACTTCCATACATCCATCCACACACCCTGGACTTCCATCCATCCATCCACACACCCTGGACTTCCATCCATCCATCCACACACCCTGAACTTCCTTCCATCTATGCACACACCCTGGACTTCCATCCATCCACACACATTGGACTTCCATCCATCCATCAACACGCCCTGGACTTCCATCCATCCATCCACACGCCCTGGACTTCCATCCATCCATCCACACGCCCTGGACTTCCATCCATCCATCCACACACCTGGACTTCCATCCATCCATCCACACACCCTGGACTTCCATCCACCAACACACCCTGGACTTCCTTCCATCCATCCACACACTCTGGACTTCCATCCATTTATCCACACACCCTGGACTTCCTTCCATCCATCCACACACCCTGGACTTCCATCCATCCATCCACACGCCCTGGACTTCCTTCCATCCATCCACACACCCTGGACTTCCTTCCATCCATCCACACACCCTGGACTTCCATCCATTTATCCTCACACCCTGGACTTCCATCCATTTATCCTCACACCCTGGACTTCCTTCCATCCATCCACACACCCTGGACTTCCATCCATCCATCCACACACCCTGGACTTCCTTCCATCCATCCACACACCCTGGACTTCCATCCATCCATCCACACGCCCTGGACTTCCTTCCATCCATCCACACACCCTGGACTTCCTTCCATCCATCCACACACCCTGGACTTCCATCCATCCATCCACACACCCTGGACTTCCATCCATCGATCCACACGCCCTGGACTTCCATCCATCCATCCACACACCTGGACTTCCATCCATCCATTCACACTCCCTGGACTTCCTTCCATCCATCCACACACCGTGGACTTCTTTCCATCCATCCACACACCCTGGACTTCCTTCCATTCATCCACACACCCTGGACTTCCATCCATCCATCCACACACATTGGACTTCCATCCATCCACACACCCTGGACTTCCTTCCATCCATCCACACACCCTGGACTTCCATCCATCCATCCACACACCCTGGACTTCCATTAATCCATCCACACACCTGGACTTCCATCCATCCATTCACACTCCCTGGACTTCCTTCCATCCATCCACACACCGTGGACTTCTTTCCATCCATCCACACACCCTGGACTTCCATCCATCCATCCACACACCCTGGACTTCCATCCATCCATCCACACACCCTGGACTTCCTTCCATCCATCCACACACCCTGGACTTCCTTCCATCCACACACCCTGGACTTCCTTCCATCCATCCACACACCCTGGACTTCCTTCCATCCATCCACACACCCTGGACTTCCATCCATCCACACACACTGGACTTCCTTCCATCCATCCACACACCCTGGACTTCCATACATCCACACACCCTGGACTTCCTTCCATCCATGCACACACGCTGGACTTCCATCCATCCATCCACACACCCTGGACTTCCTTCCATCCATCCATACTCCCTGGACTTCCATCCATCCACACACCCTGGACTTACTTCCATCCATCCACACACGCTGGACTTCCATACATCCATCCACACACCCTGGACTTCCATCCATCCATCCACACACCCTGGACTTCCATCCATCCATCCACACACCCTGAACTTCCTTCCATCTATGCACACACACTGGACTTCCATCCATCCACACACATTGGACTTCCATCCATCCATCAACACGCCCTGGACTTCCATCCATCCATCCACACGCCCTGGACTTCCATCCATCCATCCACACGCCCTGGACTTCCATCCATCCATCCACACGCCCTGGACTTCCATCCATCCATCCACACACCCTGGACTTCCTTCATTCCAGCCACACACCCTGGACTTCCATCCATCCATCCACACACCCTGGACTTCCATCCATCCATCCACACACCCTGGACTTCCTTCCATCCATCCACACACCCTGGACTTCCATCCATCCATCCATACAACCTGGACTTCCTTCCATCCATCCGATACCCTGGACTTCCTTCCATCCATCCACACACCCTGGACTTCCTTCCATCCATCCACACACCCTGGACTTCCATCCATCCATCCACACACCCTGGACTTCCATCCATCAACACACCCTGGACTTCCTTCCATCCATCCACATACCCTGTACTTCCATCCATCCATCCACACACCCTGGACTTCCATCCATCAATCCACACACCTGGACTTCCATCCAGCCATCCACACACCCTGGACTTCCTTCCATCCATCCACACACCCTGGACTTCCATCCATCCATCCACACACCCTGAACTTCCTTCCATCCATCCACACACCCTGGACTTCCATCCATCCATCCACACACCCTGGACTTCCATCCATCCATCCACACACCCTGGACTTCCTTCCATCCATCCACACACCCTGGACTTCCATCCATCCATCCACACACCCTGGACTTCCATCCATCCACCCACACGCCCTGGACTTGTATCCATCCACATACCCTGGACTTCCATCCATCCATCCCCACACCCTGGACTTCCTTCCATCCACACACCCTGGACTTCCATCCATCCATCCACACTCCCTGGACTTCCTTCCATCCATCCACATGCCCTGGACTTCCATCCATCCATCCACACGCCCTGGACTTCCATCCATCCATCCACACGTCCTGGACTTCCATCCATTAATCCACACACCATGGACTTCCTTCCATCCATCCACACACCGTGGACTTCCTTCCATCCATCCACACACCCTGGACTTCCTTCCATTCATCCATACACCCTGGACTTCCATCCATTCATCCACACGCCCTGGACTTCCTTCCATCCATCCACACACCCTGGACTTCCTTCCATCCATCCACACACCCTGGACTTCCTTCCATCCATCCACATGCCCTGGACTCCTTCCATCCATCCACACACCCTGGACTTCCTTCCATCCATCCACACGCCCTGGACTTCCTTTCATCTATCCACACGCCCTGGACTTCCTTCCATCCATCCACACGACCTGGACTTCCTTCCATCCATCCACACGCCCTGGACTTCCTTCCATCCATCCACACACCCTGGACTTCCTTCCATCCATCCACACGCCCTGGACTTCCTTCCATCCATCCACACACCCTGGACTTCCTTCCATCCATCCACACACCCTGGACTTCCTTCCATCCATCCACATACCCTGGTCTTCCTTCCATCCATCCACACACCCTGGACTTCCTTCCATCCACACACCCTGGACTTCTTTCCATCCATCCACATACCCTGGACTTCCATCCATCCATCCACACACCCTGGACTTCCATCCATTCATGCACACACCCTGGACTTCCATCCATCCATCCACACACCCTGGACTTCCTTCCATCCACACACCCTGGACTTCCATCAATCCATCCACACGCCGTGGACTTCCTTCCATCCATCCACACACCCTGGACTTCCTTCCATCCATCCATACGCCCTGGACTTCCATCCATCCATCCACACGCCCTGGACTTCCATCCATCCATCCACACACCGTGGACTTCCTTCCATCCATCCACACACCCTAGACTTCCTTCCATTCATCCACACACCCTGGACTTCCATTCATCCATCCACACGCCGTGGACTTCCTTCCACCATCCACACGCCCTGGACTTCCTTCCATCCATCCACACGCCCTGGACTTCCTTCCATCTATCCACACGCCCTGGACTTCCTTCCATCCATCCACATACCCTGGACTACCACCCATCCATCCACACACCCTGGACTTCCATCCATCCACACACCCTGGACTTCCTTCCATCCATCCACATACCCTGGACTACCACCCATCCATCCACACACCCTGGACTTCCATCCATCCACACACCCTGGACTTCCTTCCATCCATCCACACGCCCTGGACTTCCATCCATCCATGCACACACCTGGACTTCCTTCCATCCACACACCCTGGACTTCCTTCCATCCATCCACACAACCCGGACTTCCTTCCATTCATCCACACGCCCTGGACTTCCTTCCATCCATCCACACCCTGGACTTCCTTCCATCCATCCATCCACACACCCTGCACTTCCATCCATCCATCCACACACCTGGACTTCCTTCCATCCATCCACACACCGTGGTCTTCCTTCCATCCATCCACACACCCTGGATTTCCTTCCATCCATCCACACACCCTGGACTTCCTTCCATCCATCCACACGCCCTGGACTTCCATCCATCCATCGACACACATTGGACTTCCTTCCATCCATCCACACACCCTGGACTTCCTTCCATCCATCTACACGCCCTGGACTTCCATCCATCCATCCACACACCCTGGACTTCCTTCCATCCATCCAAACACCCTGGACTTCCTTCCATCTATGCACACACCCTGGACTTCCTTCCATCCATCCACACGAGCTGGACTTCCTTCCATCCATCCACACACCCTGGACTTCCTTCCATCCATCCACATGCCCTGGACTTCCTTCCATCCATCCACACGCCCTGGACTTCCTTCCATCCATCCACACACGCTGGACTTCCATACGTCCATCCACACACCCTGGACTTCCTTCCATCCATCCACACACAGTGGAATTCCTCCATCCATCCACACACTGTAGACTTCCTTCCATTCATCCACACACCCTGTACTTCCATCCATCCATCCACACACCCTGGACTTCCATAAATCCACACGCCCTGGACTTCCATCCATCCATCCACACGCCCTGCACTTCCTTCCATCCATCCACACGCCCTGGACTTCCATCCATTAATCCACACACCCTGGACTTCCTTCCATCCATCCACATACCCTGGACTTCCATCCATCCATCCACACGCCCTGCACTTCCTTCCATCCATCCACACACCCTGGACATCCCTCCATCCATCCACACACCCTGGACTTCCTTCCATCCATCCACACACCCTGGACTCCCATCCATCCACACACCCTGGACTTCCATCCATCCATCCACACGCCCTGGACTTCCTTCCATCCATCCACACGCCCTGGACTTCCTTCCATCCACACACCCTGGACTTCCTTCCATCCATCCACATACCCTGGACTTCCATCCATCCATCCACACACCCTGGACTTCCTTCCATTCATCCACACACCCTGGACTTCCTTCCATTCATCCACACACCCTGGACTTCCTTCCATCCATCCACACGCCCTGGACTAACTTCCTTCCATCCACACACCCTGGACTACCTTCCATCCATCCACACGCCCTGGACTTCCTTCCATCCATCCACACGCCCTGGACTTCCTTCCATTCATCCACACACCCTGGACTTCCTTCCATCCATCCCCATACCCTGGACTTCCTTCCATCCATCCACACACCCTGGACTTCCTTCCATCCATCCACACGCCCTGGACTTCCTTCCATCCATCCACACGCCCTGGACTTCCTTCCATCCATCCACACGCCCTGGACTTCCTTCCATCCACACACCCTGGACTTCCTTCCATCCATCCACATACCCTGGACTTCCATCCATCCATCCACACACCCTGGACTTCCATCCATCCACACACCCTGGACTTCTTTCCATCCATCCACATACCCTGGACTTCCACCCATCCATCCACACACCCTGGACTTCCATCCATCCACACACCCTGGACTTCCTTCCATCCATCCACGTACCCTGGACTTCCATCCATCCATCCACACACCCTGGACTTCCTTCCATCCATCCATCCACACACCCTGGACTTCCATCCATCCATCCACACACCTGGACTTCCTTCCATCCATCCACACACCCTGAACTTCCTTCCATCCATCCACACACCCTGGACTTCCTTCCATCCATCCACACACCCTGGACTTCCTTCCATCCATCCACACACCCTGGACGTCCTTCCATCCGCACACCCTGGACTTCCTTCCATCCATCCACACACCCTGGACTTCCTTCCATCCATCCACACACCCTGGACTTCCATCCATCCATCCACACACCTGGACTTCCTTCCATCCACACACCCTGGACTTCCTTCCATCCATCCACACACCCTGGACTTCCTTCCATCCATCCACACACCCTGGACTTCCTTCCATCCATCCACATACCCTGGACTTCCTTCCATCCATCCACACACCCTGGACTTCCTTCCATCCATCCACACACCCTGGACTTCCATCCATTCATCCACACGCTCTGGACTTCCATCCATTAATCCACAAACCCTGGACTTCCTTCCATCCATCCATACAACCTGGACTTCCTTCCATCCATCCCCATACCCTGGACTTCCTTCCATCCATCCACACACCCTGGACTTCCTTCCATCCATCCACACACCCTGGACTTCCATCCATCCATCCACACACCCTGGACTTCCATCCATCCACACACCCTGGACTTCCTTCCATCCATCCACATACCCTGGACTTCCATCCATCCATCCACACACCCTGGACTTCCATCCATCCATCCACACACCTGGACTTCCATCCATCCATCCACACACCCTGGACTTCCTTCCATCCATGCACACATCCTGGACTTCCATCCATCCATCCACACACCCTGGACTTCCATCCATCCACCCACACGCCCTGGACTTCCATCCATCCACATACCTTGGACTTCCATCCATCCATCCACACACCCTGGACTTCCTTCCATCCATCCACACGTCCTGGACTTCCTTCCATCCCTCCACACGCCCTGGACTTCCTTCCATCCATCCACACACCCTGGACTTCCTTCCATCCATCCACACACCCTGGACTTCCATCCATCCATCCATACAACCTGGACTTCCTTCCATCCATCCCCATACCCTGGACTTCCTTCCATCCATCCACACACCCTGGACTTCCTTCCATCAATCCACACACCCTGGACTTCCATCCATCCATCCACACACCCTGGACTTCCATCCATCCACACAACCTGGACTTCCTTCCATCCATCCACATACCCTGGACTTCCATCCATCCATCCACACACCCTGGACTTCCTTCCATCCATCCATCCACACACCCTGGACTTCCATCCATCCATCCACACACCTGGACTTCCTTCCATCCATCCACACACCGTGGACTTCCTTCCCTCCATCCACACACCCTGGACTTCCTTCCATCCATCCACACACCGTGGACTTCCTTCCATCCATCCACACACCCTGGACTTCCTTCCATCCACACACCCTGGACTTCCTTCCATCCATCCACACACCCTGGACTGCCTTCCATCCATCCACACGCCCTGGACTTCCATCCATCCATCCACACACCTGGACTTCCTTCCATCCACACACCCTGGACTTCCTTCCATTCATCCACACACCCTGGACTTTCTTCCATCCATCCACACGCCCTGGACTTCCATCCATCCATCCACACACCTGGACTTCCGTCCATCCATCCACACACCCTGGACTTCCATCCATCCACACACCCTGGAATTCCTTCCATCCATCCAGATACCCTGGACTTCCATCCATCCATCCACACCCTGGACTTCCTTCCATCCATCCATCCACACACCCTGGACTTCCATCCATCCATCCACACACCTGGACTTCCTTCCATCCATCCATAGACCGTGGACTTCCTTCCATCCATCCACACACCCTGGACTTCCTTCCATCCATCCATACACCCTGGACTTCCTTCCATCCATCCACACGCCCTGGACTTCCATCCATCCATCGACACACATTGCACTTCCTTCCATCCATCCACACACCCTGGACTTCCTTCCATCCATCCACACGCCCTGGACTTCCATCAATCCATCCACACACCCTGGACTTCCTTCCATCCATCCACACACCCTGGACTTCCTTCCATCTATGCACACACCCTGGACTTCCTTCCATCCATCCACACGCCCTGGACTACCTTCCATCCATCCACACACCCTGGACTTCCTTCCTTCCATCCACACGCCCTGGATTTCCTTCCATCCATACACACGCCCTGGACTTCCTTCCATCCATCCACACGCCCTGGACTTCCTTCCATCCATCCACACGCCCTGGACTTCCTTCCATCCATCCACAAGCCCTGGACTTCCTTCCCTCCATCCACACGCCCTGGACTTCCTTCCATCCATCCACACGCCCTGGACTTCCTTCCATCCATCCACACGCCCTGGACTTCCTTCCATCCATCCACACGCCCTGGACTTGCCTCCATCCATCCACACGCCCTGGACGTCCTTCCATCCATCCACACACCCTGGACTTCCATCCATCCATCCACACGCCCTGGAGTTCCATCCATTAATCCACACACCCTGGACTTCCTTCCATCCATCCATACAACCTGGAATTCCATCCATCCATCCACACACCCTGGTCTTCCTTCCATCCATCCACACACCCTGAACTTCCTTCCATCCATCCACACGCCCTGGACTTCCATCCCATCCATCCACACGCCCTGGACTTCCATCCATCCATCCACACGCCCTGGACTTCCATCCATTAATCCACACACCCTGGACTTCCTTCCATCCATCCATACAACCTGGACTTCCTTCCATCCATCCCCATACCCTGGACTTCCTTCCATCCATGCACACACCCTGGACTTCCTTCCATCCATCCACACACCCTGGACTTCCATCCATCCATCCACACACCCTGGACTTCCATCCATCCACACACCCTGGACTTCCTTCCATCCATCCACATACCCTGGACTTCCATCCATCCATCCACACACCTGGACTTCCATCCATCCATCCACACACCCTGGACTTCCTTCCATCCATCCACACGCCCTGGACTTCCTTCCATCCATCCACACGCCCTGGACTTCCATCCATCCACATACCCTGGACTTCCATCCATCCATCCACACACCCTTGACTTCCTTCCATCCACACGCCCTGAACTTCCTTCCATCCATCCACACACCCTGGACTTCCATCCATCCATCCACACGCCCTGCACTTCCTTCCATCCATCCACACACCCTGGACTTCTTTCCATCCAGTCACATACCCTGAACTTCTTTCCATCCATTCACACACCCTGGACTTCCTTCCATCCACACACCCTGGACTTCTTTCCATCCATCCACATACCCTGGACTTCCATCGAACCATCCACACACCCTGGACTTCAATCCATCCATCCACACACCCTGGACTTCCATCCATCCATCCACACACCCTGGACTTCCTTCCATCCACACACCCTGGACTTCCTTCCATCCACACACCCTGGACTTCCTTCCATCCATCCACACACCCTGGACTTCCTTCCATCCATCCAAACGCCCTGGACTTCCATCCATCCATCCACACACCTGGACTTCCTTCCATCCATCCACACACCCTGGACTTCCATCCATCCACACACCCTGGAATTCCTTCCATCCATCCACATACCCTGGACTTCCATCCATCCATCCACACCCTGGACTTCCTTCCATCCATCCATCCACACACCCTGGACTTCCATCCATCCATCCACACACCTGGACTTCCTTCCATCCATCCACACACCGTGGACTTCCTTCCATCCATCCACACGCCGTGGACTTCCATCCATCCATTGACACACATTGGACTTCCTTCCATCCATCCACACACCCTGGACTTCCTTCCATCCATCCACACGCCCAGGACTTCCATCCATCCATCCACACACGCTGGACTTCCTTCCATCCATCCACACGCCCTGGACTTCCTTCCATCCATCCACACGCCCTGGACTTCCTTCCATCCATCCACACGCCCTGGACTTCCTTCCATCCATCCACACGCCCTGGACTTCCATCCATCCATCCACACACCCTGAACTTCCTCCCATCTATCCACACGCCCTGGACTTCCATCCATCCATCCACATACCCTGAACTTCCTTCCATCCGTCCACACACCCTGGACTTCCTTCCTTCCACACACCCTGGACTTCCATCCATCCACACACCCTGGACTTCCTTCCATCCATCCACATACCCTGGACTTCCACCCATCCATCCACACACCCTGGACTTCCATCCATCCACACAACCTGGACTTCCTTCCATCCACCCTCATACCCTGGACTTCCATCCATCCATCCACACCCCCTGGACGTCCTTCCATCCATCCACACGCCCTGGACTTCCATCCATCCATCCACACGCCCTGGACTTCCATCCATCCATCCACACGCCCTGGACTTCCATCCATCCATCCATCCACACGCCCTGGACTTCCATCCATTAATCCACACACCCTGGACTTCCTTCCATCCATCCACACGCCCTGGACTTCCATCCATCCATCCACACACCCTGAACTTCCTTCCATCCATCCACACGCCCTGGACTTCCATCCATCCATCCACATACCCTGAACTTCCTTCCATCCGTCCACACACCCTGGACTTCCTTCCTTCCACACACCCTGGACTTCCATCCATCCACACACCCTGGACTTCCTTCCATCCATCCACATACCCTGGACTTCCACCCATCCATCCACACACCCTGGACTTCCATCCATCCACACAACCTGGACTTCCTTCCATCCATCCTCATACCCTGGACTTCCATCCATCCATCCACACACCCTGGACTTCCTTCCAACCATCCATCCACACACCCTGGACTTCCATCCATCCATCCACACACCTGGACTTCCTTCCATCCATCCACACACCGTGGACTTCCTTCCATCCATCCACACACCCTGGACTTCCTTCCATCCATCCACACACCCTGGACTTCCATCCATCCATCCACACGCCCTGGACTTCCTTCCATCCATCCACACGCCCTGGACTTCCTTCCATCCATCCACACGCCCTGGACTTCCTTCCATCCATCCACACGCCCTGGACTTCCTTCCATCCATCCACACGCCCTGGACTTCCTTCCATCCATCCACTCGCCCTGGACTTCCTTCCATCCATCCACACGCCCTGGACTTCCTTCCATCCATCCACACGCCCTGGACTTCCATCCATCCATCCACACGCCCTGGACTTCCTTCCATCCATCCACACGCCCTGGACTTCCGTCCATCCATCCACACGCCCTGGACTTCCGTCCATCCATCCACACGCCCTGGACTTCCGTCCATCCATCCACACGCCCTGGACTTCCTTCCATCCATCCACACGCCCTGGACTTCCTTCCATCCATCCACACGCCCTGGACTTCCTTCCATCCATCCACACGCCCTGGACTCCTTCCATCCTTCCACACGCCCTGGACTTCCTTCCATCCATCCACACGCCCTGGACTTCCTTCCATCCATCCACACACCCTGGACTTCCTTCCATCCATCCACACGCCCTGGACTTCCATCCATCCATCCACACGCCCTGCACTTCCTTCCATCCATCCACACACCCTGGACTTCCTTCCATCCATCCACACACCCTGGACTTCCTTCCATCCATCCACACACCCTGGACTTCCTTCCATCCACACACCCTGGACTTCTTTCCATCCATCCACATACCCTGGACTTCCATCCATCCATCCACACACCCTGGACTTCCATCCATCCATCCACACACCCTGGACTTCCATCCATCCATCCATACACCTTGGTCTTTCTTCCATCCACACACCCTGGACTTCCTTCCATCCCTCCACAAGCCCTGGACTTCCTTCCATCCATCCACACGCCCTGGACTTCCTTCCATCCATCCACACGCCCTGGACTTCCACCCATCCATCAACACACCCTGGACTTCCATCCATCCACACACCCTGGACTTCCACCCATCCATCCACACACCCTGGACTTCCATCCATCCACACAACCTGGACTTCCTTCCATCCATCCTCATACCCTGGACTTCCTTCCATCCATCCACACACCCTGGACTTCCTTCCATCCATCCACACGCCCTGGACTTCCATCCATCCATCCACACACATGGACTTCCTTCCATCCATCCACACACCCTGGACTTCCATCCATCCACACACCCTGGACTTCCTTCCATCCATCCACATACCCTGGACTTCCATCCATCCATCCACACACCCTGGACTTCCTTCCATCCATCCATCCACACACCCTGGACTTCCATCCATCCATCCACACACCTGGACTTCCTTCCATCCATCCACACACCGTGGACTTCCTTCCATCCATCCACACACCCTGGACTTCCTTCCATCCATCCACACGCCCTGGACTTCCATCCATCCATCGACACACATTGGACTTCCTTCCATCCATCCACACACCCTGGACTTCCTTCCATCCATCCACACACCCTGGACTTCCTTCCATCTATGCACACACTCTGGACTTCCTTCCATCCATCCACACGCCCTGGACTTCCTTCCATCCATCCACACGCCTTGGACTTCCTTCCATCCATCCACACGCCCTGGACTTCCTTCCATCCATCCACACGCCCTGGACTTCCTTCCATCCATCCACACGCCCTGGACTTCCTTCCATCCATCCACACGCCCTGGACTTCCATCCATCCATCCACACGCCCTAGACTTCCATCCATCCATCCACACGCCCTGGACTTCCATCCATCCATCCACACGCCCTGGACTTCCATCCATTAATCCACACACCCTGGACTTCATTACATCCATCCACACACCGTGGACTTCCTTCCATCCATCCACACACCCTGGACTTCCTTCCATTCATCCACACACCCTGGACTTCCATCCATCCATCCACACACCCTGAACTTCTTTCCATCCATCCTCACACCTGGACTTCCTTTCATCCATCCACACGCCCTGGACTTCCTTCCATCCATCCACACACCCTGGACTTCCTTCCTACCATCCACATACCCTGGACTTCCATCCGTCCACCACACGACCTGGACTTCCTTCCATCCATCCACACACCCTGGACTTCCTTCCATCCATCCACACGCCCTGGACTTCCTTCCATCCATCCACACGCCCTGGACTTCCTTCCATCCATCCACACGCCCTGGACTTCCATCCATCCATCCACACGCCTTGCACTTCCTTCCATCCATCCACACACCCTGGACTTCCTTCCATCCATCCACACACCCTGGACTTCCTTCCATCCATCCACACGCCCTGGACTTCCTTCCATCCATCCACACGCCCTGGACTTCCTTCCATCCATCCACACGCCCTGGACTTCCATCCATCCATCCACACGCCCTGGACTTCCATCCATCCATCCACACGCCCTGGACTTCCTTCCATCCATCCACACGCCCTGGAATACCATCCATCCATCCACACACCCTGGACTTCCTTCCATCCATCAACACACCCTGGACTTCCATCCATCCATCCACACGCCCTGGACTTCCATCCATGCATCCACACGCCCTGGACTTACTTCCGTCCATCCACACACCCTGGACTTCCATCCATCCATCCACACGCCCTGGACTTCCATCCATCTATCCACACGCCCTGGACTTCCTTCCATCCATCCACACACCGTGGACTTCCTTCCATCCATCCACACACCGTGGATTTCCTTCCATTCATCCACACACCCTGGACTTCCATCCATCCATCCATCCACACAATGGACTTCCTTCCATCCATCCACACACCCTGGACTTCCTTCCATCCATCCACACACCGTGGACTTCCTTCCATCCATCCACACACCCTGGACTTCCTTCCATCCATCCACACACCCTGGACTTCCATCCATCCATCCACACGCCCTGGACTTCCATCCATCCATCCACACGCCCTGGACTTCCATCCATCCATCCACACGCCCTGGACTTCCTTCCATCCATCCACACGCCCTGGACTTCCATCCATCCATCCACACACCCTGGACTTCCTTCCATCCATCAACACGCCCTGGACTTCCATCCATCCATCCACACGCCCTGGAATTCCATCCATCCATCCACACGCCCTGGACTTCCATCCATCCATCCACACGCCCTGGACTTCCATCTATCCATCCACACGCCCTGGACTTCCATCCATCCATCCACACGCCCTGGACTTCCATCCATCCATCCATACTCCCTGGACTTCAATCCATCCATCCACACACCCTGGACTTCCTTCCATCCATCCACACACCCTGGACTTCCTTCCATCCATCCACACGCCCTGGACTTCCTTCCATCCATCCATATACCCTGGACTTCCTTCCATCCATCCACACGCCCTGGACTTCCATCCATCCATCCACACGCCCTGGACTTCCATCCATTAATCCAGACACCCTGGACTTCCTTCCATCCATCCACACACCGTGGACGTTCTTCCATCCATCCACACACCCTGGACTTCCTTCCATTCATCCACACACCCTGGACTTCCATCCATCCATCCACACACCCTGGACTTCCTTCCATTCATCCACACACCGTGGACTTCCATCCATCCATCCACACACCCTGGACTTCCTTCCATCCACACACCCTGGACTTCCTTCCATCCATCCACACGCCCTGGACTTCCTTCCATCCACACACCCTGGACCTCCTTCCATCCATCCACACACCCTGGACTTTCATCCATCCATCCACACACCCTGGACTTCCTTCCATCCATCCACACACCCTGGACTTCCTTCCATCCATCCACACGCCCTGGACTTCCATCCATCCATCCACACGCCCTGGACTTCCTTCCATCCACACACCCTGGACTTCCTTCCATCCATCCACACGCCCTGGACTTCCTTCCATCCCTCCACATGCCCTGGACGTCCTTCCATCCATCCACACGCCCTGGACTTCCTTCCATCCATCCACACGCCCTGGACTTCCATCCATCCATCCATACAACCTGGACTTCCTTCCATCCATCCACACACCCTGGACTTCCTTCCATCCACACACCCTGGACTTCCATCCATCCACACACTGGACTTCCTTCCATCCATCCACACACCCTGGACTTCCTTCCATCCATCCACACACCCTGGACTTCCTTCCATCCATCCACACACCCTGGACTTCCTTCCATCCATCCACACACCCTGGACTTCCTTCCATCCATCCACACGCCCTGGACTTCCATCCATCCATCCACACGCCCTGGACTTCCATCCATCCATCCACACGCCCTGGACTTCCTTCCATCCATCCACACGCCCTGGACTTCCACCCATCCATCCACACACCCTGGACTTCCTTCCATCCATCCACACGCCCTGGACTTCCATCCATCCATCCACACGCCCTGGAATTCCATCCATCCATCCACACGCCCTGGACTTCCATCCATCCATCCACACGCCCTGGACTTCCATCTATCCATCCACACGCCCTGGACTTCCATCCATCCATCCACACGCCCTGGACTTCCATCCATCCATCCATACTCCCTGGACTTCAATCCATCCATCCACACACCCTGGACTTCCTTCCATCCATCCACACACCCTGGACTTCCTTCCATCCATCCATATACCCTGGACTTCCTTCCATCCATCCACACACCCTGAACTTCCTTCCATCCATCCACACACCCTGGACTTCCTTCCATCCATCCATATACCCTGGACTTCCTTCCATCCATCCACACGCCCTGGACTTCCATCCATCCATCCACACGCCCTGGACTTCCATCCATTAATCCACACACCCTGGACTTCCTTCCATCCATCCACACACCGTGGACTTCCTTCCATCCATCCACACGCCCTGGACTTCCATCCATCAATCCACACGCCCTGGACTTCCTTCCATCCTCCACACACCGTGGACTTTCTTCCATCCATCTACACACCCTGGACTTCCTTCCATTCATCCACACACCCTGGACTTCCATCCATTCATCCACACACCCTGGACTTCCTTCCATTCATCCACACACCGTGGACTTCCATCCATCCATCCACACACCCTGGACTTCCTTCCATCCACACACCCTGGACTTCCTTCCATCCATCCACACGCCCTGGACTTCCTTCCATCCACACACCCTGGACCTCCTTCCATCCATCCACACACCCTGCACTTTCATCCATCCATCCACACACCCTGGACTTCCTTCCATCCATCCACACACCCTGGACTTCCTTCCATCCATCCACACGCCCTGGAGTTCCATCCATCCATCCACACACCCTGGACTTCCTTCCATCCATCCACACACCCTGGACTTCCTTCCATCCATCCACACACCCTGGACTTCCTTCCATCCATCCACACACCCTGGACTTCCATCCATCCATCCACACACCCTGGACTTCCTTCCATCCATCCACGCACCCTGGACTTCCTTCCATCCATCCACACACCATGGACTTCCTTCCATCCATCCACGCACCCTGGACTTCCTTCCATCCATCCACACGCCCTGGACTTCCATCCATCCATCCACACGCCCTGGACTTCCATCCATCCATCCATACAACCTGGACTTCCTTCCATCCATCCACACACCCTGGACTTCCTTCCATCCACACACCCTGGACTTCCATCCATCCACACACCCTAGACTTCCTTCCATCCATCCACACACCGTGGACTTCCTTCCATCCACACACCCTGGACTTCCATCCATCCATCCACACACCTGGACTTCCATCCATCCATCCACACACCCTGGACTTCCTTCCATCCATCCACACACCCTGGACTTCCATCCATCCATCCACACACCCTGGACTTCCATCCATCCACACACACGCCCTGGACTTCCATCCATCCACACACCCTGGACTTCCATCCATCCATCCACACACCCTGGACTTCCTTCCATCCATCCACACACCCTGGACTTCCTTCCATCCATCCACACACCCTGGACTTCCTTCCATCCATCCACACGCCCTGGACTTCCATCCATCCATCCACACACCATGGACTTCCATCCATCCATCCACACGCCCTGGACTTCCATCCATCCATCTACACACCCTGGACTTCCATCCATCCATCCACACCCCCTGGACTTCCATCCATCCATCCACACGCCCTGGACTTCCATCCATCCATCCACACCCCCTGGACTTCCATCCATCCATCCACACACCCTGGACTTCCTTCCATCCATCCACACACCCTGGACTTCCATCCATCCATCCACACCCCCTGGACTTCCATCCATCCATCCACACACCCTGGACTTCCTTCCATCCATCCACACACCCTGGACTTCCATCCATGCATCCACACACCCTGGACTTCCTTCCATCCATCCACACACCCTGGACTTCCTTCCATCCATCCACACACCCTGGACTTCCTTCCATCCATCCACACACCCTGGACTTCCTTCCATCCATCCACACACCCTGGACTTCCTTCCATCCATCCACACACCCTGGACTTCCTTCCATCCATCCACACACCCTGGACTTCCTTCCATCCATCCACACCCCCTGGACTTCCATCCATCCATCCACACACCCTGGACTTCCTTCCATCCATCCACACACCCTGGACTTCCTTCCATCCACACACCCTGGACTTCCTTCCATCCATCCACACACCCTGGACTTCCTTCCATCCACACACCCTGGACTTCCTTCCATCCATCCACACACCCTGGACTTCCTTCCATCCATCCACACACCCTGGACTTCCTTCCATCCATCCACACACCCTGGACTTCCATCCATCCATCCACACGCCCTGCACTTCCTTCCATCCATCCCCACACCCTGGACTTCCATCCATCCATCCACACACCCTGGACTTCCTTCCATCCATCCACACACCTGGACTTCCTTCCTTCCATCCACACACCCTGGACTTCCATCCATCCATCCACACACCCTGGACTTCCTTCCATCCATCCACACACCCTGGACTTCCTTCCATTCATCCACACACCGTGGACTTCCATCCATCCATCCACACACCCTGGACTTCCTTCCATCCACACACCCTGGACTTCCTTCCATCCATCCACACGCCCTGGACTTCCTTCCATCCACACACCCTGGACCTCCTTCCATCCATCCACACACCCTGGACTTTCATCCATCCATCCACACACCCTGGACTTCCTTCCATCCATCCACACACCCTGGACTTCCTTCCATCCATCCACACGCCCTGGACTTCCATCCATCCATCCACACGCCCTGGACTTCCTTCCATCCACACACCCTGGACTTCCTTCCATCCATCCACACGCCCTGGACTTCCTTCCATCCCTCCACATGCCCTGGACGTCCTTCCATCCATCCACACGCCCTGGACTTCCTTCCATCCATCCACACGCCCTGGACTTCCATCCATCCATCCATACAAACTGGACTTCCTTCCATCCATCCACACACCCTGGACTTCCTTCCATCCACACACCCTGGACTTCCATCCATCCACACACTGGACTTCCTTCCATCCATCCACACACCCTGGACTTCCTTCCATCCATCCACACACCCTGGACTTCCTTCCATCCATCCACACACCCTGGACTTCCTTCCATCCATCCACACACCCTGGACTTCCATCCATCCATCCACACGCCCTGGACTTCCATCCATCCATCCACACGCCCTGGACTTCCATCCATCCATCCACACGCCCTGGACTTCCTTCCATCCATCCACACGCCCTGGACTTCCATCCATCAATCCACACACCCGGGACTTCCTTCCATCCATCCACACGCCCTGGACTTCCATCCATCCATCCACACGCCCTGGAATTCCATCCATCCATCCACACGCCCTGGACTTCCATCCATCCATCCACACGCCCTGGACTTCCATCTATCCATCCACACGCCCTGGACTTCCATCCATCCATCCACACGCCCTGGACTTCCATCCATCCATCCATACTCCCTGGACTTCAATCCATCCATCCACACACCCTGGACTTCCTTCCATCCATCCACACACCCTGGACTTCCTTCCATCCATCCACACACCCTGGACTTCCTTCCATCCATCCATATACCCTGGACTTCCTTCCATCCATCCACACGCCCTGGACTTCCATCCATCCATCCACACGCCCTGGACTTCCATCCATTAATCCACACACCCTGGACTTCCTTCCATCCATCCACACACCGTGGACTTCCTTCCATCCATCCACACGCCCTGGACTTCCATCCATCAATCCACACGCCCTGGACTTCCTTCCATCCATCCACACACCGTGGACTTTCTTCCATCCATCCACACACCCTGGACTTCCTTCCATTCATCCACACACCCTGGACTTCCATCCATTCATCCACACACCCTGGACTTCCTTCCATTCATCCACACACCGTGGACTTCCATCCATCCATCCACACACCCTGGACTTCCTTCCATCCACACACCCTGGACTTCCTTCCATCCATCCACACGCCCTGGACTTCCTTCCATCCACACACCCTGGACCTCCTTCCATCCATCCACACACCCTGGACTTTCATCCATCCATCCACACACCCTGGACTTCCTTCCATCCATCCACACACCCTGGACTTCCTTCCATCCATCCACACGCCCTGGAGTTCCATCCATCCATCCACACACCCTGGACTTCCTTCCATCCATCCACACACCCTGGACTTCCTTCCATCCATCCACACACCCTGGACTTCCTTCCATCCATCCACACACCCTGGACTTCCATCCATCCATCCACACACCCTGGACTTCCTTCCATCCATCCACGCACCCTGGACTTCCTTCCATCCATCCACACACCATGGACTTCTTTCCATCCATCCACGCACCCTGGACTTCCTTCCATCCATCCACACGTCCTGGACTTCCATCCATCCATCCATACAACCTGGACTTCCTTCCATCCATCCACACACCCTGGACTTCCTTCCATCCACACACCCTGGACTTCCATCCATCCACACACCCTAGACTTCCTTCCATCCATCCACACACCCTGGACTTCCTTCCATCCACACACCCTGGACTTCCATCCATCCATCCACACACCTGGACTTCCATCCATCCATCCACACACCCTGGACTTCCTTCCATCCATCCACACACCCTGGACTTCCATCCATCCATCCACACACCCTGGACTTCCATCCATCCACACACACGCCCTGGACTTCCATCCATCCACACACCCTGGACTTCCATCCATCCATCCACACACCCTGGACTTCCTTCCATCCATCCACACACCCTGGACTTCCTTCCATCCATCCACACACCCTGGACTTCCTTCCATCCATCCACACGCCCTGGACTTCCATCCATCCATCCACACACCATGGACTTCCATCCATCCATCCACACGCCCTGGACTTCCATCCATCCATCTACACACCCTGGACTTCCATCCATCCATCCACACACCCTGGACTTCCATCCATCCATCCACACGCCCTGGACTTCCATCCATCCATCCACACCCCCTGGACTTCCATCCATCCATCCACACACCCTGGACTTCCTTCCATCCATCCACACACCCTGGACTTCCATCCATCCATCCACACCCCCTGGACTTCCATCCATCCATCCACACACCCTGGACTTCCTTCCATCCATCCACACACCCTGGACTTCCATCCATGCATCCACACACCCTGGACTTCCTTCCATCCATCCACACACCCTGGACTTCCTTCCATCCATCCACACACCCTGGACTTCCTTCCATCCATCCACACACCCTGGACTTCCTTCCATCCATCCACACACCCTGGACTTCCTTCCATCCATCCACACACCCTGGACTTCCTTCCATCCATCCACACCCCCTGGACTTCCATCCATCCATCCACACACCCTGGACTTCCTTCCATCCATCCACACACCCTGGACTTCCTTCCATCCATCCACACACCCTGGACTTCCTTCCATCCACACACCCTGGACTTCCTTCCATCCATCCACACACCCTGGACTTCCTTCCATCCACACACCCTGGACTTCCTTCCATCCATCCACACACCCTGGACTTCCTTCCATCCATCCACACACCCTGGACTTCCTTCCATCCATCCACACACCCTGGACTTCCATCCATCCATCCACACGCCCTGCACTTCCTTCCATCCATCCCCACACCCTGGACTTCCTTCCATCCATCCACACACCCTGGACTTCCTTCCATCCATCCACACACCTGGACTTCCTTCCTTCCATCCACACACCCTGGACTTCCATCCATCCATCCACACACCCTGGACTTCCTTCCATCCATCCACACACCCTGGACTTCCTTCCATCCATCCACACGCCCTGGACTTCCATCCATCCATCCATACAACCTGGACTTCCTTCCATCCATCCACACACCCTGGACTTCCTTCCATCCACACACCCTGGACTTCCATCCATCCACACACTGGACTTCCTTCCATCCATCCACACACCCTGGACTTCCTTCCATCCATCCACACACCCTGGACTTCCTTCCATCCATCCACACACCCTGGACTTCCTTCCATCCATCCACACACCCTGGACTTCCATCCATCCATCCACACGCCCTGGACTTCCATCCATCCATCCACACGCCCTGGACTTCCATCCATCCATCCACACGCCCTGGACTTCCTTCCATCCATCCACACGCCCTGGACTTCCATCCATCCATCCACACACCCTGGACTTCCTTCCATCCATCCACACGCCCTGGACTTCCATCCATCCATCCACACGCCCTGGACTTCCATCCATCCATCCACACGCCCTGGATTTCCATCCATCCATCCATACTCCCTGGACTTCAATCCATCCATCCACACACCCTGGACTTCCTTCCATCCATCCACACACCCTGGACTTCCTTCCATCCATCCACACACCCTGGACTTCCTTCCATCCATCCATATACCCTGGACTTCCTTCCATCCATCCACACGCCCTGGACTTCCATCCATCCATCCACACGCCCTGGACTTCCATCCATTAATCCACACACCCTGGACTTCCTTCCATCCATCCACACACCGTGGACTTCCTTCCATCCATCCACACGCCCTGGACTTCCATCCATCAATCCACACGCCCTGGACTTCCTTCCATCCATCCACACACCGTGGACTTTCTTCCATCCATCCACACACCCTGGACTTCCTTCCATTCATCCACACACCCTGGACTTCCATCCATTCATCCACACACCCTGGACTTCCTTCCATTCATCCACACACCGTGGACTTCCATCCATCCATCCACACACCCTGGACTTCCTTCCATCCACACACCCTGGACTTCCTTCCATCCATCCACACGCCCTGGACTTCCTTCCATCCACACACCCTGGACCTCCTTCCATCCATCCACACACCCTGGACTTTCATCCATCCATCCACACACCCTGGACTTCCTTCCATCCATCCACACACCCTGGACTTCCTTCCATCCATCCACACGCCCTGGAGTTCCATCCATCCATCCACACACCCTGGACTTCCTTCCATCCATCCACACACCCTGGACTTCCTTCCATCCATCCACACACCCTGGACTTCCTTCCATCCATCCACACACCCTGGACTTCCATCCATCCATCCACACACCCTGGACTTCCTTCCATCCATCCACGCACCCTGGACTTCCTTCCATCCATCCACACACCATGGACTTCTTTCCATCCATCCACGCACCCTGGACTTCCTTCCATCCATCCACACGTCCTGGACTTCCATCCATCCATCCATACAACCTGGACTTCCTTCCATCCATCCACACACCCTGGACTTCCTTCCATCCACACACCCTGGACTTCCATCCATCCACACACCCTAGACTTCCTTCCATCCATCCACACACCCTGGACTTCCTTCCATCCACACACCCTGGACTTCCATCCATCCATCCACACACCTGGACTTCCATCCATCCATCCACACACCCTGGACTTCCTTCCATCCATCCACACACCCTGGACTTCCATCCATCCATCCACACACCCTGGACTTCCATCCATCCACACACACGCCCTGGACTTCCATCCATCCACACACCCTGGACTTCCATCCATCCATCCACACACCCTGGACTTCCTTCCATCCATCCACACACCCTGGACTTCCTTCCATCCATCCACACACCCTGGACTTCCTTCCATCCATCCACACGCCCTGGACTTCCATCCATCCATCCACACACCATGGACTTCCATCCATCCATCCACACGCCCTGGACTTCCATCCATCCATCTACACACCCTGGACTTCCATCCATCCATCCACACACCCTGGACTTCCATCCATCCATCCACACGCCCTGGACTTCCATCCATCCATCCACACCCCCTGGACTTCCATCCATCCATCCACACACCCTGGACTTCCTTCCATCCATCCACACACCCTGGACTTCCATCCATCCATCCACACCCCCTGGACTTCCATCCATCCATCCACACACCCTGGACTTCCTTCCATCCATCCACACACCCTGGACTTCCATCCATGCATCCACACACCCTGGACTTCCTTCCATCCATCCACACACCCTGGACTTCCTTCCATCCATCCACACACCCTGGACTTCCTTCCATCCATCCACACACCCTGGACTTCCTTCCATCCATCCACACACCCTGGACTTCCTTCCATCCATCCACACACCCTGGACTTCCTTCCATCCATCCACACCCCCTGGACTTCCATCCATCCATCCACACACCCTGGACTTCCTTCCATCCATCCACACACCCTGGACTTCCTTCCATCCATCCACACACCCTGGACTTCCTTCCATCCACACACCCTGGACTTCCTTCCATCCATCCACACACCCTGGACTTCCTTCCATCCACACACCCTGGACTTCCTTCCATCCATCCACACACCCTGGACTTCCTTCCATCCATCCACACACCCTGGACTTCCTTCCATCCATCCACACACCCTGGACTTCCATCCATCCATCCACACGCCCTGCACTTCCTTCCATCCATCCCCACACCCTGGACTTCCTTCCATCCATCCACACACCCTGGACTTCCTTCCATCCATCCACACACCTGGACTTCCTTCCTTCCATCCACACACCCTGGACTTCCATCCATCCATCCACACACCCTGGACTTCCTTCCATCCATCCACACACCCTGGACTTCCTTCCATCCATCCACACACCCTGTACTTCCTTCCATCCATCCACACACCCTGGACTTCCTTCCATCCATCCACACACCCTGGACTTCCTTCCATCCATCCACACACCCTGGACTTCCTTCCATCCATCCACACGCCCTGGACTTCCATCCATCCATCCACACACCCTGGACTTCCATCCATCCATCCACACACCCTGGACTTCCATCCATCCATCCACACACCTTGCACTTCCTTCCATCCATCCACACACCCTGGACTTCCTTCCATCCATCCACACACCCTGGACTTCCATCCATTCATCCACACACCCTGGACTTCCATCCATCCACACGCCCTGGACTTCTTTCCATTTCACACACCCTGGACTTAGAGCTAAACAGGCCAGTTATCCAGAAACACATAAGGTACAGAAACACCTCCAGAGACCAGAACGTGGAAGCATGATCTAGACATGTGCTAGACAGCCATGGTTCCCAGAAGAGAAGCAGAGATTCTCCACACTGCCGGGGCCAAGACTCCTTCTCCAGACTGTTAAGAGGCGTTCTCTTCCTAGACAGCCTGAAAGTGTGGACAGCTGGAACTTCCACCCTTGAAGGCGTAGAGCTAGTGGACAGCTAGCACTTGCACTCCAGAGGGTGCAGAGGGACCTGTCCCCTCACCCATGTGTCCAGGGAGGCTTCAGGGAAGGGGACTTATGCCTACACTCACAGGCAACAAGGAACACCAGCCCTTCCTTAGCCGAGCATATCAGATAAAGCTGATGGAAGTGCAAGGTTTAAATGAGGTCCAGAATCTTATCATATACCACACATCCAGGTTCCCACAGAAGATCACTGCTCACACTAGAAACTACGAGGACCTCACACCAGGCAAAAAAAAAGAATCAAGATACATTGCTTCTGTGATCACAGAGGTCAAATCCGTCAGAGTCTGAAGTGGCCACAAGACCATCCTCTCCATGAGCTATCAGGAATGCAGCTGAAACTAAAGGAAAAACAGGAAAGTCTCAGCAAGTACAGGGTGATAGAAAGAAGATCCAAACCAAAAAGGTATACCTGGAGAGCACAGTAAGCAAAATAACAGTTCAGTGGATGTACTTTACAGAAGAGGAGAGGCAGAAAAAAGGGCCAGTGAACTGCAGGATGAGCAAAAGAAACCAGTGTAGCAGTGGTACTTGCTAGACATTACATTGAAAACCAACTATAGATTTGTGGGTGGGGACAGGAGGAAAAAACTGGGAGAGAGCAAGAGAAAGGGTGACACCGTAAAAAAAGAAAAGAAAAAAGAAATTGCCTGGTCTCAACCACAAAGAGATAATTGACTAGGAAAGTATGAACTGGGCTTCAAGACCTCTGGGCCATAACCAAAGTCTGCACTCACATCTTAGGAATCTCAGGGAGGTGAAAGAAGGAAAGGATGGAAAGCAACTTTTCAGCTACTGAAAAAACATAAAGGCTGTTAGTATCTCCATTTTGGCAAGAAACATTCAAAAACCCAAGCATACTGCATAAATTTAATCTCCTACAAAATACGCAATACTTAAGTTTCTGAAAAACTATTTCAAAAATCTTGACAGCCAAATAAAAATGACAACTTACCTAACATAGGAAACATGATTTAAATGAGAGGATTTCTCCTCAGACACTGGGGAAGCAGAGAGTAAAGAGCATGTGTTGTGGTGTTAAACAAAAGGAAGAATGCCCCAGAAGGCCAGAGTATCCTTCAGAAAGAAGAAAGTCAGGATGCTCCAGGGCAAAGGAAGACTCGGGGCATTTTCATGACGACATAGTCCAAGAGAACTACCACGAGAAATGTCCTGGAGTAGAAGGGAGGCGACAACAGAAGCTGGAAGCACTAGGAAACAACAGGACAGCACGCTCAGTGCGAACCAGCCCTCTTCCTGAGACACAAGCCATCCTGCCCACACACGTAGATAAAGGATTTAAAGTTATAATAAGCTTGTAGTCACTGTTTGTTATTCTGGTTCCCTGTGTCTTACATATACATTTATCTGATTTGGGGAAGGGAAAGGGAATGAAAAAATGGTGAGACAAAAGACAAAGGGTGAACCAATGCAGCAGTGATACTCACTTCACAACTTGTTGGGGAGGACTGGGGAGAGGGAAGAAAGTGGGAGCAAAACAAGGTTCAACAAGAAATGTACCCTTTCCTTTACTTACATAACTGTAACCCCTCTGTACATCACCTTTACAACAACAAAAAATAAAAAAATTGAAGGTATATTACAAATGAGGGAACGGGGAAGGGAAATGACACAGGTAGAGGTAAAGGTTCTATACTTCACCAAAAGTGGTAAAATTAGGACATTAACAAGCTGTAAGTTGGGTATACATATTGTACTATCTAGAACAACCACTGAGATAAAGTATCAGTGACGTATACTTATATGGTTTAATGAAAACAGACTTCCAAAAATGTTAAAGTAATACAAAAAAGTAAAAGAAAAACAAATAACTATAAAGTAAAACGAGTAGAAACAAAAAAGTATGGAATGTTTGTCTTAACATACCAAATGAAAATACCAACGTAAGCATTGACACTGGCTGAGAGGATTTTTTAAAAAATGAAACTGTACATTGTATACATAAAACTTCAAACAATGCTACAGAAAAACTGAAAGTGAAAATGTGGGTGAGCTATATCATGAAAATGTTCTCCAAGGCAATATCTACATCAAATAAATGAGCCCTTGTCAGAGATGGAGGGGAACTCCTCTGTGAACGGAGGCCTGGAAATCCCACACACATGTGCGCCAAACAACACAGCAGCAAAATACACGAAGCAGAATGTGCTAGTGCTAAAAGAAATCCAGACAAAGGGGAGGACCAACGTCATTCCTGAGCAACTGAGAACAACTAAACAAGACAAGCAAATATGGTGAAGAACTAGCTAGTTCTAGCTTCCACATATAGAGAAAAACACACTTTTTTGTCTCCCTGAGCCTGACTTATTTCACTTGACATAAATTGTCCAGTTCTTTCCATTTCTTTACAAATGATACAATATCATTCTTTCTAATGGATTAGTAAATTCCATGTGTATGTGTACCACATTTTCCTGACCTGTTCCTCCATTGAAGGGTAGCTGCGCTGATTCCATACCTTGGCTGTGGTGAATAGTGCTGCAATAAACACTTGGAATTTTATCAAAGCATTTGTAAGTAATCCTTGGGTCAGAAAGAATCCAAAGAGGTGGGGGGAATACACTGAATTGTATGAAAATGAACATTCAACAGGCCTGGTTAGAACAGTGCCACAAGTAAACATTTAGCAGGAAATGCATTAGAGAAGTTCCAGTCATGTAAATTCCACATCTACATGGAGGATAGGAAAACGTACCCAGATGAAGAAGAAGAAAGAAAATTTTAGAAGTTATAGAAATTTAAATGAGAAAGCAATAGAGAAAATCTGTGGAACTAAGAATTGGCTTTTTTTCTGAAGATTCATAAAATTGACAAACTTCTAGGAATACTGTCAAAGAAATTATCAAGGTAAGCAATAAAACAGGGGTCTGGGAGCATGACCTAGTGGTAGAATGCTTGCCTAGCATGCACAAAGTCCTGGATTTGATTCCTCAGTACCACATACACAGAAAAGGCTGGAAGTCATGCTGTAGCTCAAGTGGTAGAGATCTAGCCTTGAGAAAGCCCAGGAACAGTGCTCAGGCCTTGAGTTCAAGCCCTAGGACTTACAAAAATGAAATAAAAAAATCACTACAGCTCTTACAAACAACTTTACATAGATAAACTAGACAACATCAGTGAATGGATAGATTCTGTGAAAACACAAACTACCCAAATACATCTGCTTGAAAGAAGTTTTTTTTAATAGGCTTATAATTATTAGGAGCTCAGATGGTTTCACTGGAGAACTCTACCAAGCACTTAGACAAAAATTACATGAATTATACAAAACCTCTTCCAGAAAGTAGAAGGATTTCCAATAGTTTCCAACTCTCATTATTTAGCTAGTTATTACTGATACCAAAAGTAGAGGAACACAGTACTAGGAGTCTATGTGAAGACAGGGGAAGACCTGGGGGAGAGCAAGGGAAGAGTGACATTGTCCACAAAGAAATGTTCTCTTTCTCTGACTTTGATATCTGCAGCCCCTCTGTGCATCACCTTTACAATAACCATTTTAAATGCTTTTTAAACCTATAGAGAAATGCTCTTTGTGAATGCAGATACATTCTTTTGAAAAATATCAGCAAATAAAACTCAGCCATATATGAAAAAATTCACTCTAAGATTTATTCCAGAAATGAAAGGCTTATCCCACTATTTCAAAAATATCAATATAACCCTCTATATAAATAGGATAAAGAAGAGAAAGGTTATAGCATCATATTAATCAATTTAGAAAAAAATTTGAAAAATTTAGCAGCCACTTTGATTTTCTTTAAAAAATAAAAAAGATGGGAATCAAAAAGAAAACAAAAACAAAAACAAACAACAACAACAAAAACCCTTCTCCATCAGCCTGAAAATGAGTGTTCACAAAGCCCTAGAGCTAAAACTGAACTTAGTGGAGGAGACCAAGAGGTTTTCTCTGAAGACAGGGATAAAACCGTCTTCAATATAGTGTTACAAGTAATCATAGGTCAAAACAGAGATAAAAGTCATAAAGGAAGAAATAAATGTATACCTATTTCTTTAAAAAAAAAAAAAAAAAAGGTAGGGGCCGGGAGTTTGGCCTAATGGTAGAGTGCCTGCCTAGCATGCACAAAGACCCGGGTTCTATTCCTCGGTACCACATACACAGGAAAAAGCTGGAAATGGTGTTGAGGCTCAAGTGATAGAGCTCTAGCCTTGAGAAATGCCAAGGACAGAGCTCAGTCCCTGAGCTCAAGCCCAGGACTGACAAAAAAAAAAAAAAAGGTATACCAGCTGGGCATAGTGGCTCACACCTGTAATCCTAGCTACTCAGGAAGCTGAGATATGAGGATCGAGGTTAAAAGCGAGCCCAGGTACAGAAGGTCCTGAGACTTTATCTCCAATTAACCTCTAAAAAATGGGAAGTGGGGTTTGGCTCAAGGGTAGGGTGGTAGCCTTGAGATAAAGAGCTCAGGGACAGCGCCCAGGCCAAGTTCAAGCCCTATGACCCACACAAAAAGGTATACCTATTTCTAGAAAATATGCTTGAATATATGGAAAAATCCCAAGGGGTCTTCACACAAACTAGCAGAAGTATTAATCTTATTTTCTTTCTACTAGCAATGAAAAATAAAACTAAAATTAAAATACTATTTAGAATCACTCAAAAAAATACTTAGGTGTAAATCTAACAAAGCATGCCTAGGATTCATGTGCTAAAAATTACCCAGTGAAATGAAAGAAGGCAAAGATCTAAATAAATGATGGTGGAGCCATGTTCATGGGTTTGAAGTTTCGGTATAGAACAGTGACACCAGTCCTTCTCAAGCTGACACACTGCACAGGTTTAACACAATTCCTTTCTAGATCTCAGCGAGACTCATTGTTGATACAGCAATTTATATGAAACAACAAATTAACCAGAGTAGCTATAACAATTTGGAACAGGAGGCATCCCTGTAGATAATGCCATATGCAATTGCCTTGGAATACTAATCAGATTGTGTATTGTTGGTGGAGAAGTAGAAAAGCCAATATTAGAGCAAAACCCCAGAAATATACATATGTGAGCAAGCCAAAATATGGTTTTTTCCCCTCAAAACTGCAAAAATGACTTGCCTATGGGGAAGGCTGAGACCCGGGTGGGCTGAGACACGCTCCGGGGGGAGCCGCGCTGAGCCGTGGCCAGTGCAGTGGTGGCAGTTGGGCTGTCCATTGCTGCAGCAGGATTCACAGGCTGTCATGTTTTACAGGCCATGAAGCATATGGAGCCTCAAGTAAAACGAGTTTTTCAAAACCTACAAAAATCTGCCTTCAGTGGTGGCTACTACAGAGGTGGATTTGAATCCAAAATGACAAAACGGGACGCGGCATTAATACTAGGTGTAAGCCCTACAGCCAACAAAGGGAAGATAAGAGATGCTCATCAACAAATATGCTCTTAAATCACCCAGACAAAAGAGGGTCTCCTTACATAGCAGCCAAAACCAATGAGGCTAAAGATTTACTAGAAGGTCAAGACAAAAAATGAAGAAAATGTATGATGAATTGTTCATATTAACTTACGAGTACCAACTTTTTATAATAAAAATGATTTTTTAAAAAACTGCAAAAACAGGCTGGGAGTTGGGCCTCGTGGTAGAAATGTGACGGCAGCCACAGTGAGACATCAACTGCACACCGCAGAATGGCCAAGGCAAACACAGAGATAACACCAAAGCTGGAGTGGAGGTGGAGCAAGCAGGAATGTAAAGTGAGACAGCCACTCTTGTGGCCACTAATTAAGTGTCTATCTTGTTTGCGGGTGTTTACCACGATACACTTCTAATGGCTCCGTGAGGAGGCGTCCTAGACAATGCCCGTGTGTATGCCAGTCTTCCATATGCACTCTCTGGTACATCTCTGCCATAGAGTACTTCTCAGCAACAAAGATAATGATTAGAATCCTCCCCCATCAGGGTGACTCCTCAGAACGGTGGTGAGGGAGAAGACCACCCCACCAGGCTCCACACTCCTGGGACCACCCTCACAAACCAAAGGCCTCAAGCCGGCCTGGTGACTGGACCAGGCAGTGTGAGGAAAACCACAGTTCCTGTCCTCTGGCTGGGCCATTATAGTCTAGCCTGAACCCAGGCAGGTGCTAATTATATAATTAGCTAAGCCCCAAGTCAGAGTGGGACAATTATACAATAAAGTGATAAGCAAACTGTTAGGAGATAGAAATGAAGAGATTAGTTGGGCTGGAGAATTGGGAACACTTCCTGAAAAAAGTGACATTTAAATTAAGGCTGAATGACGTTGAGCAGGCACAGACAAGCCAGGGGAATGCTCCAAGGCAGTGAGGGCAAGGCAGCTGGCTGCAGAGCCACATCTGCCCAAGACAGAGGACCCAAGAGCGGGGGTGGGGGTGCACAGACCCCAGCCTCAAACTCCATGCCTGGAACTTGGCAGATTCTGAGTAACTGGGGAGACATGAAAACGCTCCCGGTACAACAGACACAATCAAACTGAGTCTCAGGACAATGGTTTCTGTAACTCGGATGTTGAAGCCCCCAGAGGCCAGGTGTTGAAGGCTTGGTCCCAGGGTGGTCCTGCAGGAGGGAGGCCTTGTATGTGTGTGAGGGGTCCCTGGGTGGGACTCCCATCCCGTTCTCTCCCCTTTTGTGCTTTCTGCCCGTGGGACGAGCCATTGGCTCTGTCACATGCCCACGATCGCCATCTGGCAGCCCAATCCGAGGCCTCAAAGCAACAGGTCACCATCGGCTAGAACCAAAACCCATCAGCAACAGAGCCTTGATTTTCAAGTAACTTTCTCAGGGATTTTGTTTTCCTAACAGAAGCTGGGGAGCACCGGAAGCTGGTGCAGGAGTGGAGTGGTTGACCAGAGCAGCATCTGAGGTGACCTGGGAAAGGCCCTGGCCTGGGGAGGAGCCCAGCCTCCACCCATCTGGGGTTGGTACTGAACCAACGTACTGAGGAAGGAGGCCAGTAGCAGGACTCTCCAAAGCGGGTCACATAGTGGTTGCTCCTTTGTTTTCATAGCACTTCACCCGGGAGACTTGTGGGTGACCGCTACCCTCATTACTTCTGAGGTACTGGGCCATCCCAGCTGCAGCTGTGAGTCCCAGCTGCAGTGGAGTCAGGAGCTGGGTGGTTCACAGGTCCTCTCTTCATATGCCACCTCCCCAGGCTGCAGGCTGCCCTCCTGTGAATTCTGCGCAGCTCCCTTGGCTGTTGGAAAGGGTGGGCTGAGGGGTGCTAGGATTTCTCATCCATTTCTACAGCAGCCAGACCTTTGTCACCTGTCACCACTCACATTCCTGTCACAGACTCACTGCCCCAGCTCAAGGGCATATCAGATAGCTCCTGTCATGTCACATGCCTCTCCCTGTGACCACTGCGTTACTGTCTGACAGTCTAACAAAATAAGATCTTTGTTGTCAGGGAACGGACTGAGATAAGGCATCCATCATATCTCAGTGAAATGAAGCATAGCTATGCTTCCTTCATGGCCACGTGGTCACAAAGCTCTCACTAACAGTGCATGCACTCAACAAGTCAAAGATTTGGAGGCCCTGGACCAGAGGGCCCACCAAGACGTGAAGGCAGCATGCAGAGGGGTGCACACTGGTGGGGCGGGGGACCCCGGAGGTTGGGAGTATGCTAAACAACACAACCAAAGACAGAGATACTCACCATGTGGGCACAGGCAACACACACACACACACACACATACTGTCACAAAAGAGAAAAAGAGAACAGAAGCTTTTAAAAAAGAAGTTCACTGCCACTCTGGAAAGCAATATGGAGATTCCTCAAAAGACTAAACAGAGCTCCCCCATGACCCAGAAATCCTACTCCTTGGCATTTACCTAAACGTCCAGAAATAAGGGCGTACTAAACTTACTAGTACAATGATGTCCATTGTAGCATTATCTACCATAGCTAAGATATGGAACCAACCCAGATGCCCCTCAGTAGATGATTGGATCAAGAGGATGTGGTACTTATACATAATGGAATTCTATGCTGCTGTCAGAAAGAAGGGCATCCCCACATTCGCAAGAAAATGGAAAGACCTGGAAAAAATTATACTAAGTGAAGTAAGCCAGACTCAAAGAAACACAGGCTCCATGTATTTTAAATGATTGTAGGAAATTTTTCCAGAAGAACAGTATGCAAATGTTTTACAGTAAATTGAACACATTTTTTTTTTGGTGGGCCATGGGGCTTGAACTCAGCCTGGGCGCTGCCCCTGAGCTCTTCAGCTCAGGCTACCAACCTACCCTTGAGCCAAGCCCCACTTCCCATTTTCTAGGGGTTAACTGGAGATAAGAGTCTCAGGTCCTTTTGTGCCCGGGCTGGCTTTGAACCTTGACCCTCAGATCTCAGCCTCCTGAGTAGCTAGTGAACACGTTTTTAACTTGATTATAGGAAATGCGGAGGGTAATATTACTAAAACATTAGTGGAAATAGTATAAAATAAAACTTAGGTGGGAGAAGCTTCAACATCTAGGCTAAAATGTGAACTCTACCCTGAAGTAAGGGTGACAGGGCAGGCATGGACTACATGACACTTCACAGCTCATGAATTAGGCAGAATAAAGGACAGACATGGCGGCCTCCGGGGACAGAGAGTGATGGAAATACCCTACAGAGCCCCTGGGAAAGGGGGCCTGGGCCACTCGTGGTGGAAGCGTCCCCACTCCTCTCACATAAGGGCTCGTTAGCCCATGAAGGACAGGACATAAATGAGAGGGCCAGGAGTGTAAACATGCCTTTTTTCCAGGATAATATGGATAACTGCTGTCCCTCCTGTTTGGGGTCAGGCCTTTCTAGTGCAGGCTGCGGCAGCTGAGCCTCTGGGGGACAGTGGTGCCGAGGGAAGAGGGCTATGAAGGCTCCTTGGATGCCTGCATGGTGGGCTCCGTGCAGCAGTGTACAGCAAAGCAAAAGCCGATGTACTTCTCTGTCTCCTTTCCTCGTGAGAAGACCTGGCACCTCGCTGCCCAGGAGCCCCAACGAACTCCTGTTTGTTTCTTAGGCAGATGTATCCACTGCCCAAGAATGGTAGGGGCTGGCAGAGCCCAAGGCCAGCTGGCCTGACCCAGTGGAAGTCACGAGTTTTCTCAAAAGCATTGGTGGGAATTGAATGTGGGAAGAGGCTTTCACATGGTACAAGAGGCCTCCTCGTCCCAAACAAGCCTGGGGACAGAGCTCACCTCCAGGTCCAGGTTCCTAGAAAATGAGGTCGACCCCGACGAAGCCAAGAGAACCGCAGGTTGCTATTGGTTTCCAGTGCTGCAGGATGAATGCGTGGCACCTACTCAGGCACTCGGGGTAGAGTTCCGGTTCAGTGTGGCATGGACACCCCAGTCCAATCCAGAGAATCAAGCCTTCCCCTTCTCACACTGTCTTCAGCTCCTGGTTTCATGAGCAGGAGGTTAAAATGTGGGGTCAGGGTTAGGGAAGAATGGTAAGGTACCCACAAGTAACAGGGTGTCCATTTGGAGTTGTGGGGCCCTTCCTCCAGCGTGCCACTAGAATGCCCGCAGGTCAAGTGTGTCCTGCCTAGGGAAGCAGGGGCTCCGACCCCGTGCTGCACACTGCTTTGTCTCGGGGACTTGCGTATCATTTTGCTGCTCTGTACTGGAGTGGCCAGTGGTGCAGCGAGTCCTTGGTCCTTGCCACTCTTCTGCTTGTCACACATAATCTGTTTTGTTCTAGACAGCCCTCAGAGTCGGACACCAGAGGCAGGTGAGTGAGGGACTTCCTGTCAAGAAACACATTTCTCATTCCTCATAATAAGCAGGGCAGAAGTGTGGCTGGGGAACAGAGAGGGACACGGCCCCGGGCTCTCCAGTCCCTCTGGAATGTGTGCTGTACAACAGCACACAAATAATTTAGTAACAGTATGTTCAGGTCTGCCTGCACAGAAAATTCTCCCTTCCTGGTACTCTGCTTTTTTTCTGAGCTGTCCAAATGATAATAGTCCTCTCTACCCAGAGGCACCAGGATGGTTTTGTTTTTCCTCCACGTAATTGACACCAAGAGGCTTGCCCATGTGCACAGCATGAGCTTCCATTGTTGCCCTGATTCTTTCAAGCGGAGGTGATGGGAGGAGGACAGCTGTCAGACAACACCCTGTCCTTTGGGTGAGCACCAATCTCACCCTCAGCCAGCACTGGGGACGGAAGCCAGTCTCCATGGCAACCGAGAGGCAGGCGCTCAGGCCCAGCCCAGCCCTAGGCTCTGGTCCTTTGGTTTTCCAAGGGAGATGCGTGTTGGTGTTGTGTGAAGTGAGGAGGGGGCAGGGCTCTGAGAAGGGCCTTGATCAAACTTGTCCAGCACGGACCTGATGTCCTGAGCTGCCACTCCCTTGGGAGCTGCTCTGTGTCCCGGTCCAAGGCCCCAGCAAGTATTCCACGCAAGGAGATGGTTCTGTTCCCATCCCATTTCCCGTTTTCCAATTCTTCAAACCTCACACCTTGCTTTGCTTACTCAATGATGGTGTGCACATAACAAAAATAAAGACAAATGCACGCCAACTGTTGAGTCTCAGGTAAGCATTTGAGGTGTGGTCCCAAGAAAAGACACAGAAGCAGTAAAAGTGACCTTCACGCTCCTTCAGGGACATTGTTACTCCACATCCACCTTCAGGACAGTTCTCTGTGCAGGGCCTCTCTCTGCGCCATGCTTGATGTGAGGAGCATCTGCCTACCCACACACAGAGGCCCTACAGAAGGATGGGACACGCTCACATGAGAGCTAATATTTCCTGGAAATATCAACAAGCACTGATGGTCCCCAGAAAGGTTGCCAAGAGAGTCACATGGCATACCAGAAAGATGCTCACGACGTAGCTGACCCTTCCAATCACAACAAGGGTGATGTGCTCAGCGTGCAGGGCTGACAGGCCCCTCGGTGTGTCCTGGCCATGGGAACAGAGATGTGGGGAAGAGGAAGCTGTAACTGAGGGTGTCTGTGGGGACCACAGCAGGCGGGCAGGGCCTCACCTTTCCTCAACAGGAGCACCGCCTGCAGAACCCTACTTAGTTCTGCATTTGAGCCACAGGACCCTGCCTGTCAAAGGCAACAGCTCACTGCCCCGGCATAGCGCTTTAGAACCAGGTGGTCCTAAGTGTGGGGGCAGCAGGAAGAAATGTGGGTGCTGCCTACAATCACACCACTTTGGGGAATAAGGTGCCCAGCCCTCCTCTGTCAATTCAATATGTCTATGGGAAGCATTCACCAGAACTGCTCAGCCTCATGCCTGTGTACTCAGATTACAAGTCCACTAGGAAATAACTTGTGAGAAACATCCATGTGTGCTCCATTTTTGTAGTGAGTATAAGTTAAGGTTCTGTAATGCGGCAGGTGCCATGGGCCACCCCACCGAGGAGGTCCTGTGCCACGGGGGACTTCCAGAGGGGAAGCCTGTCCCAGAATGCACATGGAAAGATTCTGAATGATGCTAAGGACGATGCTTTGGCTTTTCTCTATGGTGCAGCTGCAGCCCCTTAGGATGTAAAGTCACCGCTCAGCCCCTGTGGGTGGTATATGCTTTATTATCCCGGCACTCAGGGGAGGCCAAAGCAGAAAGATCATGAATTCAAACATGGATTTGACCATGAATTTAACCTAGGCTACAGATAGCAAGTTCCAGGCCAGCCTAAGCTATACAAGTGAGAACCAGTCTCAGAAAAGGAAGCATGGAAGAGGAGAAAGAAGAGAAAAAAGGAGAAGTAGGGAGGGGGGTGGAAGAGGAGAAAAAACAAAGCAAAGTAAAAATGCAGGTCTGGGAAGGTGGCTTAGTGGAAGAGTGTTTGCCTAGCAGGTGTGACGCTCTGGGTTCAATTCCTCAGAACCACATTCCTTAGTAGAAAATCCTAGAAGTGATGCTGTGGGCTGCCTTGAGCAAAAGAAGCTCAGGGACAGTGCTCAGGCCCTGAGTTCAAGCCCCAGGACAGAAAGAAAGTGGGGGGAGGGAAGGAGGGAGGAAAAATGCAAACACACCTTCTATAACTTTTTTGTATTACTTTTATTTGTATTATGGATCCACTTAGAATTTGTTGTCTAAAGAAATAAGAACTCAGATGTCTCCTTAAACAATTAAAACACAATTTATTTGTCTTTCTCCTAGTGATTTAAAAATCCACCTTTATCATACTCAAATTCCACATGTCTTTGAGTGCCCTCTGTTTTATGACAAGGCTGGCAAGCATTATGCTTTATTCATGATGCTCTCATTGCTCGTATACTCTTGAGTAGTTTAGATGACACTAAAATCATCCAGAAGATTTGAAATAATCTAACGAGTACTAGGAAGCTCTGGTCAGCGGAAAGCCCTCCACATCCGTCCACACCCTCACTATCAGGCGTCTATTCAGGTGCCTATGACTTCGTGATCAGATTCGTAAATTCTTTTGCTGGAAAAGATTCATTTCAGATTATTCAAAATATATTCACACAAATTTTAGACACAATTTTTTCAGAATGTGTTATCTTTCACATCTGATTTTCTCTTAGCATTCCCCTTTTTCTCTTGACTGTATAAAGCAATATCTTCCTTATCCTATCCAACTAACCCATTCTAACATTGTTCATCTGTTTTACTGACATTCCATACGTAATTATTTATTTCCTATGCTTTCTTCGAGTCTGTTCTTTTTCTGACTTTGGGTATGTAGGCTTCACCTACTCCTTCCCAGTCTTCTGTGGGTAACGTGGGCAGCATGGTGGCTGTCAGTCCTGCGCCTGCCTGTAGCCTGTACATTTGCCTGTTGTCCGGGACATCACCGATCTGCCTACATGGCCACTCTGGCCAAGGAAATGCACACCCTCTTCTGGCAGTATGGGTTTATTTATTTTGTAGCAAAAGAGACAATCAAGACAAAGCTCTTCTGTCTGAAGCACAATGGAATTGGGGGAACAGTAAGGTAAGAAGAATGAGGCAAGTCACTGGAGGAGAGGGAGCTGGCTCAGAAAAGCAGATCTGTAGCAGAGCCAGAGCTTCAGGGGCTGAGGCCTGTGGACAGGCGCACCACACTGTCATGGGAGACGACGCTGCTCAGTCCACTGCAGCAAGCTGGAAGCACCCTTGCCTGTGGTGCAGATAGCAAAGGCCTTTCACTGTGCTGGCCAAAGCCACAATGAGCCTGGATACGATGGACTTGATCGTGGTTGCTGTGTCCTTCCTTTTTATCCCAGGCTGTCTGTGAAGTATTTTCCCACTGTAGGAAGAGCACTAGTCCTGCCTCTTTCAGGATGATTGGCAGGAGTTTCTGGGCCCTCCTTCAGTGGCCTTGTCTCCAGGTGTGTGCATTTGGCTCTTCCCACTTGGTCTTTCTCCTGAATTTGTGCCAAGTATCCAGCTCCATGCTTCCCCATCGGGATGGCTCCTAAAACCCAAAATGAATGCCCTGCTCTCTCCTACCTTCCCCCCACTGCAGCCCTCCCTCAGTGCAGCCACAGAGAAGCTTGGGCAGGTGAGACTCCATGTACCTTCTGCTACGTGTTCCATGCCTCCCTCCGGTTATCAGGAAAGTCTTTAAAATTTGGCTACATTTTTCTTCAGGGCTGTGGCGTCCACTGTGTGTTCCTCACCCACCTCTTCTCCACTTCCCCTGAGGAGGGCTGTCCTAGAGGTCCTTCCCGGGCCCCCCACCAGGCTGGCACTGTCCGGACCACACCAGAGCAGGCGCTGTGGGTAGGCTGGGTGTGGGTAAGATCATTACAGTGTGGCTCGGCACACGGGGCAGGGCAGCACTGATAGCACATGCTGCAGAATGAGGCAGCACAGGACAACAACCGCAGAGGGGTTCATCCACCATGGAGGGGTTCACCCAGACGAGCCCAAGGTAGGGCTGTGTCCTCTCAAAGACGCAGTCTCATTCACCGCCAGGGCAAGCAGGACCCTCCAGTGAACATGTGCACATGTGTATGCATAGGTGGGTACCTGTATCAACACTCCCCCGCTTAGCAGACCAGAGGCACGTTTGTTCCTACCAGGTGCAGGGGCTCATCACCGTCAATGGAAGGGCAACAGAGCAGCACAGGCCAGTACTGAGGACCCTCACCAACACTTGCTTCTCAGGTGAGGTGAGGAAAGGTTTCACATTGGAGCCTGCAAGATTGCCGCACACAGCTCAAATTTTGTTACATGACTCTAGGGGAAACAAGGTTTGACTAACATAGTAACGGGTCCATTCATAAACCATAGTTAATTGAACCCTCTCTCCAAAAATGCCTACATCCACTTTTCCTGAAAACCTGAGGCCTGGAGCCCAGCATATGTTCTTCCAAAACATCCCAGGATCTCTGACGCTGTAGACATCAAGGGTGTCACAGCACAGTTGAAGTCCTCGTGCACATAACCCATTCTCACAAAATGAAGGTCTGTTCAGATGATTAGCCCAGTCCTGCGCACACGTCCAAAGTGGCCAGCTGCTGCCTGGTCCTGGAGTGAAGCTGAAAGAGGCCGTTCTAGCTCTAAAATCGTAAGAATGATTTGTTTAATCTACAAGTCTCAAATTAGAAGATAAAGATGGTCACCAATGCAAGAAGGCACACTAGCATCTCCCCTGCCCTCGGCAAGTATGTCAGTGCCCACGTTCTGAGGAGAGTCCAGCAGTCAGAGTACAAAGACACACAGACCTGAGAAGGCCCCAGGCCTGGTCTGTGCAAGCTCTTAGAGTCTATTAGGAAAGAAACATGGCAGAGATTGGCAAGTACATAGCATGGTGTCACAAGAAGATGACATGCACATTCATCTTCTACCCTCCCTAGGTCACAGGTCTGAGCATCAGCTCAAGAATTAGGGGTGGAGGGGGCCGGGAGTTTGGCCTGGTGGTGGAGTGCTTGCCTAGCATGCACAAAGACCCCGGTTCAAATCCCTGGTACCACATACATAGAAAAAAGCCAGAAGTGGTGCTGAGGCTCAAATGGTAGAGCTCTAGCCTGAGAAAACCCAAGGACAGTGCTCAGGCCCTGAGCTCAAGCCCAGGACTGGCAAAAAAAAAAAAAAAAAAAGAATTAGGGGTGGAGAAACATCTGTATCATTTTGAAGCCCCAGTTATAGGTATGGCCTGTATTTGGCCATTGTCTCAGCTCTGGTTTTCCAGGGTCTCAGAGAAGTTATCTGTGATATCACCCAAGGGGACAGTCTGGTTCCCATGAACTGATTTCTCCAGCTCCAGGACCAGCCTGATCATTAATGATAATTGTCCTCATTGAGAGATGATCTGTCCCCAAAGCTCTCTGCTGTTCCTCAGAGTTTGTGTTAGTCCTTGCCACAAAGATATTATCTGTCAGTCCTATCCTTCCTGGAACCCAAGGCAACTGCAAAGTGACTGTGGAGATGACCACTTGCAAGAATGGTAGAAACAAAATGTAAGCAGAGGTGCCAAGCTTTCCTCCTCCATTTTGTTCGTGGTAGCCAAAGTAGTTTTAAGAACCTGTTACAAATACACTAATATATAAATGTGGTTCATCACTGGTGAGGACAGAAGCGTTAGCCTTTAGGATCTGAGAACGTGTTGAACTTGCCTAGGAGAATTACCCATCACTGGGTCCAGTCTGCAGAGCTGCAAGTTTACCTGTGAGGGGGAAGTTTAGCTATATTTTAGGTTGGCTTTGCATTTTCCCATTTTCCCACCATGGTTAACTGCTACCTATTGTCTGGAGTAGGGAGGGAACAGGGAAGGTGGAAAAGTCACATTGTATGCAAGAGCAAGACATGCTTCAAGTGGCTGGACATGTGGGACGGGAGCTGCCAGCAAGCTTAGCTGTGGCCTCAAGAGTAGCCATGGGTGCCGGGGACACGGTTCCTGCCTGAGGCCCCCAGTAGGGAGGCTCTGGAGACAGAGACTCCACTTACTGTTTCTCACCTTGTTTCAGATCCCAGGAGCAATGCAAGGGTTTCCTTGAGCAGAGGCTGAAGGCATTTTCTTATGTGACACTTGAGAAATGAAGGGAAAGGAATAAACAGACAAAGTCAGACAAAGATAGGGAGGGAAAAAAGACACACAGAGAGATAGACAGACAGACAAGACAGGCAGGCAGGCAGGCAGGCAGGCAGGCAGACATAACATAGGCCACAATTCTACCATGCCATCAGCCATCTCTATCAGCTGGCTCTGCCAGAACTCTCTTGAAGGGAAGAACCAGACCAGCAGTGAAGAATGAACAGTCAAGATAATCAGCAGACAGAGCCTGAGAATTCAACCTTGGACAAGGGAAGCCATGGGGAGAGGTGGGATGTGTGCTGGAGAGAGAGAGTGTGAGCTGAGGGCGAGCATGAATCCACACAGCTGCCCTGGGACAGCTGGACTGCCCAGTGCCCTCCTCACCACTGCTACCATCAAAACCACTGGTGGAACCGCAGAGAGGAAAGAGATGCAATGTGACAATTTGTTGCAGAAGCCAAGAATCCTGAGCCTTTCTGGAAGAATTAACTCCATGTTAATGTTTGTGTAGCCATGTGTGTACTTCTGTTTTTCTGGTGTCATGATTTAGCCACCAAATAAATCCCAGTGACTGAACGCAAATCCATGATCCACACCCTACCCAGAACCACCCTGTAGTGAACAATCCGTATTGATGAAGCAGCGACCTATGACTCTGATACACGGTGAGTACAGTCAAGCTGGGACGGCGTCCAGTACACTGGGGAGCGTAATGACCCAGGCCCCTTCCAGAGCCTGGTTGGCTGCCCTGCAGGTGGCCAGTTTCCCGCTGGCACACACTACACCTCAATGCACCTTGGCTCCCATTGTAAGTGATGGAGTTGGTCAGGCTGCTGTAACAAGATACAGTGCCTGTACCACAGATCCTTATTCCTCATCCTTCTGGAGGCATCTGTCAGCCATCAGGCAGAGCAGGCCTGGCTTCTGGTTAGGACCTGCATCCTGATTCACATGTCCGAGCCCCGCAGGCAGGGCTGGGAGCAGCCAGACGAAGCACCCAGCTCTGAAACATGTTCGCTTCTCACTTATATCAGTTAGACAGCTGGAACTTTTGTCACTTGTTTTCTGTTGTTGTTGTTGTTGTTTTTTACTACCAATGAATTCTTTAATCCTGTAAGTACAGGACTGAAATTTTACATCTTTCCCATTTTAAGAAGTAAATTATGGGCCATAATAGAAATTAATAATAAATTTACCTCTTGCATGCCAAAATTTTGTTCCAATTATCAAACAGCAGTTCTCTTCTTTTGTGTCAGCTTCCTGGGACTCAGAATCTTCTCTCTCCACTAGTTAAGACAGCTCTAAAAGTGCTACACTAACAGTCTCAGATTTATTTATTTATTTGTTTGTTTGTTTGTTTTGAGGGTCCTGGGTACTATCCCTGAGCTTTATTGCTCAAGGACAGCACTCTACCACTTGAGCCACAGTTCCACAGCTCTACTTCCAGCTTTTCAGTCATCAATTGGAAACAGTCTCATGGCCTTTCCTGTCCAGCCTGGCTTCCCATCATAATGCTCAAATCTCAACCTCCTGGTTAGCTAGGAATACAGGCATGAGCTACCACAGCCTAGCCATGCCAGTTTTACATGACGCAGTTTTACAAGCATTCATGCAAGCCCACTGTGGGCCAGGGCCCTCCCTCCCTTCCTCAGTGTCCAGGGACCACTCAGGGATCCAGGCTGCTTCCTGTGATGGCGCTGCCCATGCAGTGTGTGGCCTCAGCACATGGGTAGAAAGGAGAGGATTTGAAAGACAAGACTAAGTTCAAATTATGACTGAGATGTCCTACAGTCACGGTTTCCTTTACATGACCAGTGGCCATGATGACCCTGGCCACCCCACTACAGGAGGGCCAGAAGAGCATGTGAGCAATGGCATTGGAGGTACGCATGCAAGCTAGCCGTGTGGTTCTCCAATCAATGCCACCCGATGAATCAAAGACTGCGGCCTGGCTATTCATTGGAAGAGTCAAACGGCAATAGCGACTTCCACTGAACCAATACCTCCTCATTCTTTCCTTCTTTCTTATGTTTAGAGCAGAGCAGAGACTACTTATAAACTTCGCCTTTGCATGCTGTAGTTAAATTTGTAGAAAGAGAGCTTACTGCCCTTTACCTTTTCCTTCCCCTAACCGGTTTGCCTGATGACATGTTGGCAGCTACAATTGCTGTTTCCACTCAAAAAGACCAGATCAACACAGCTGAAAAGGTCAGAACTCACCAGGGGTGCTGGTGCCTGAACAAACTATCCTACCAGCAGCCTGCAAGTCCCTGGGGTGGAGCACAGTCCACGCACTGTGCAATTTGCTAAACACAGTGGCTTAGTAAAATGGGCCCAGAGGATGGAAATACAACACCTGTGCGCCATGTGGAGCTAGCTGCCAGGGGCCAAAAGCAAGCTGAGCTAGCTCCCCAGCCATCAGCTCTGCAGGTGCAGTGGGTAGCAGAGGAAAACATGTCCACGTGTACCAACTCCCCAGTCACTCACTGCTCACAGCCTGTTCCCTGCCTGTGGCTTCCCAGACCTAGCAGGAAGGACTTTCAAAGCTTCCAACACAGCTGTCCCAAAGAACTTGGTGTCCTCTAGAAGCTTCTGACAGAGTCACAACCTCCAGAACAGGGGACCCAGAAGTGCTCTGGAAGCCATGGGCAGGACTGTAACCTTCTGAGCACAGTGTCAGTTATTCATCCATCATTTATTATGCATTGGTCATAAGACACTGCACAAGGACTCAGGGGCCTAGTAGATTTTGGCTCTGCAAACAGAATCCCCATAAAAGAGATAAGCTTGTCCATGCAGGTAGAACCACTATGTAGGTGTGACCAATACAGGAAAGATGAGAGCAGGCCTGGGCAGAAGAAGGAGTGACCTGAGGCAAAGGCACATTGTGCTGTCCACATTTGCATGCTGGATTTTCTGTCTTGCAAATGCCACAGAGGGCTTAGGCCAGAAAGCATGCACCACACAGCCAGCCTGAGAAACCCTGACCCTCAGACAGCCACCTTATTCCAGGCAGGACAAGCCACAAACCACTAGCACATTCTAGGTTCTAAGTGGGGTAGGTAAAGCACAAGACCACGCTACTATTCTGAGAGTTTCCATATGTGGCATTCTAGAACAGGGTTCACCTCATCCACAGTGCTAGCTGGAAGGAAGCTCTGACATTTGGCATTCAATCTGAAGCCCAGCGATGTTCAGACACCTGCTATGGCTAAAGATCTCTGCTAGCTTAGAGAAAATAGGAATAGAAGGCATATTCCTTAAAATAATGAAAGCCTTATATGAGAAAACTACAGCTAGTATCATATTAGTGGAGAAAAACTATAACTATTTACCTTAAAATCAGAACAAGATAGGGATGCCCACTTTCTCCACTTCTCTTTAACATAATGCTGGAACCAGCCAGAGCAATAAGGCAAAAGAAAGACATCAAAGGGATCCACATAGGGAAAGAGGAAATTAAACTATCCCTATTCGCAGATGACATTATACCTGAATGGCAAATAAATTCCATTCCCGAACTCCTAGAACTAATAAAACAATGCAGGTAGTAATACAATACCAGACTTCAAACTCTACTAAGGAGCCATAATAATAAAAACAGCATGGTATTGGCACAAAAATAGATCAGAAGATCAATGGGACAAGATAGAAGATCCAGAAATGAAACCACAGACTTATTGTCAACTTGTATTGGACAGAGGAGCCAGACTATACAGTGGAATAAATAAAGCCTCTTCAACTATTGGTGCTGGGAAACTGCGCGGCCACATGTAGAAAACTAAAACTTAATCCCAGCCTGTCATCATGCACGAACATTTAACTCAAAATGGATCAAAGACCTCAATATCAGAACTGAAACTCGACAGAGTAGGACAGACACTGGAACTCATAGGCACAGGCAGAAACTTCATCAACAGAGTCCCAGGGTCACAACAGATTGGATAGAGACTCCATAAATGGAATTACCTAAAAATAAAAAGGATCTACACAGACAAAGACATAGAAATTAAAGTAGAAAGACAGCCAACCAACTGGGAAAAGGTATTTACCAATAATACATCAGACAAACGCTTAATATCCAGTATCTACAGGGAACTCAAGAACAATTGGCAAGGGAACTAAAGAGAGATTTAGCAGAGGAAGAGGTAAAAAATTGAAAAAAATGAGAAAATGCTCATCATCCATGATCATAAAAGAAATACAAATAAAAACAACCCTAAGATACCACCTTACCCCAATCAGAATGTCCAATATTCTGAATTCAGACAACGACAAATGCTAGCGGGTTTGTTGAGAAAGAGGAACCCTACTGTACTGCTGGTGGGGATGTAAACTCCTATAGCCACTCTGGAAGGAAATTTGGAGGTTCCTCAAGAAAACTAAACATAGAAGACCTTCCCCACAACACAGCCATACCACTCCTGGGCATCTACCCTGAGCATCATAACCCAGGATATGATAAGGACACCTGCTCAGCCATGTTCATCTCTGCATTATTCACAATAGCCAAAAGATGGAAAGAACCCAGATGTCCCCCCTACAGATGAATGGATACAAAAAATGTGGTACGTATATACAATGGAATTTTACATAGCCACCAGATAAGATAAAATAATGACATTCACTGGGAAGTGGATGGAACTAGAGCAAATCATGTTGAGTGAGACAAGTCAAGACCAAAGGAACAAAAGGTGCATGGTCTCCTTGATATGTGAATATTAGATCCAAACAATGCAAGAGCAATGACTAATACTCAGATACTCAAGGTCATTGACATGAACTTGGAGATATAAATATAATAAATAGACTTATAAATCTATGATGCAACATCTATTCTATAGACTTATTGATATATATAAATATGTATCCATGACATACAAAGACTCAGCTTAATTTTAATTTTGTTCTTAAATTTATGTGCCAGTGATTGCATATAGAGATTCCATTCTTGAATACTTGCTTGTTGAACTTTATATTTGAAATATGATGTAAAAAAATCAGTGTTAATAAAAATACTTTAATTTTTAAAAAATTAAAATATCTCCTTTAGCCATGCAATAGGGCCATTGGCTGGCAGACTTTTCTTGCTTTCCTCCTTGCCCTTCCCCAACACTTTGCCTTTCTCCAGGCCTTTCCCAAATGTGTCCTCTCTCTTTGATCTAATGTGAACTGTAAGAAGTCTCTTTTAGGCAGTCAGAACCCACAGCCGTAGACCTCTGAAAGGCCCTCCTAACTCTTCAGTTCTATGTCAGCTTACCCAAATCATGGAAATTGGTGTGGGTGTAATCTTCAGAAAGGTAATTTGTCTAAAGAAAATATATACAGCAACTCTAGGAGGTGGGGCTGACAGGGACTTTGTAGCTAGAAGGAAAAAGTAGAGAGCAAGGTGGAGCTTTGAGGATAATGGCAGATAATAGATAGATAATAGGTAATAAGAGAGAGCCCCTCCACATTAAGCCCAATTTCTTCCACCAACTCTCTCCCAAATACTGGTCTCTGGAGACATCATCCATAGAGAAAACACATTTATAATTCTCTGAACCAGATGTAATTTCATTCCACATCTGAAGAAAAAGAAACTTTGTAAAATTATGCTATGAAATTAATTTCCCAGGATGACATTATACGTAATATGAATGAGGTAAAAATCCACTTTTTTGCTCAAAGTGTGCCAGGAGTGTTATTTCAGAAAACCAGGAGCGTGGCACTAGCCACAGACGCAGACAGGCCTGACGTGCGGGCTGAGGCTGCACGTCCAGCAGCTGCTCTTCTTGCACCTGGGCATGGCCCAGAACACATATTAACAGCAGTGTCTGTTCTCTCACTGTCCTTCACATACTATTTGTGACCTTCTGTGGGCTGGAAAATTCTATTATCTATGCTTTCATTTCTAGTTAGTGAGAGGAGCATTACAAAACAGAAATTATCACAAAAGTCCCAGTAAGAGAAGGTAGAGACCTGCCTGCCCAGACCTTGGGGCAGTGCTGTTTCCGAGGCCTTCAAGTCTGGCTTAGGACAGTGTGAATCAAGAGGCTACCCAGAAGCAGAAACGAGCAGTCCAAGACAAGGTGCAGAGGTGGTAGAAGCCCTGTCAGGGACTCTGAAGCATTGGGAGTTGCCTGGGTGCCGGGGCCAACCGGCAGCAAACCAGGGTTCGCAGATTGGGGTTCCTGAAATAGGGGACAAGGACTAGGAAGAAAAAGAAGAGAGACAGACACACCGGGTCCGGGATGTCCGCAGTCCAGGCAAAGACTGCCGAGACTGCCTCGTTTATTTTCCACTCCCCCTTCTTCCCTCCTCCTCTCCCAGGGAACCTCCAGGTGTTACATTCATATGGTAATTCTCAGGTCATTTACATAGAATAGGGCCAGAAAGCAATAAGACAATAAAGCCATCGTCTGATGCAAGTCAAGGTACAGTTTGATTCCACTCTGGCTCCCAACACCTGGGCCCTACTGACTCAGAACCAAGCTGTGACCAAAGCACACTTCCATCTGTGCTGCAGACCATGCTGCAGCCCTGCCTGTGCTCTGCCTTTGCTGTGGACCACGCTGCACCCCTGCCTGGGCCCTGCCTGTGCTGTGGACCACACTGCACCCGTGCCTGTGCTGTGGACCAGGCTGCACCCCTGCCTGTGCTTTGCCTGTGCTGTGGTGCTGTGGACCAGGGCACACCTTGGCCTGTGCTCTGCCCGAGCCCTGTCTGTGCTGTGGACCAGCTTCCAACAGAAAGTGAATACAAAGTCAGTACCTCTCTAAAGTGAGAAGAAATCATGTACACTTGAAATGACAGATTTGCTAAGGGAATAAAGCATGCTCCCAGATAAACCCGAAGTATTTCTTTTCTGAAGTGCTTAGTTAGAATATTTATTTGCTATGACAAAGACAAGCAGGGTTCTCTTCAGGGATAGATTTCCCTCCCCAGTTTAGACAAAGACTCTGGGCTGTTTTCAAATTCAAATCAGACTAGATTAGCTCTGGGAGGGAGGCCTTCCTCAGACCTGTCTCTGCCCCGGGAGCCAGCCAGCTTCTTGAAAGCAGCTCCACCTAGGGCAAAGGATGTTCCTTTGTATAATTGAGCTACAATTCCCTAATCCTAGACTCTATCTAACAGCTATCTTCTTTAAAGTGTTCTGCTCAATGGCTGTTAGTATATTCAGAGTGGAGCACCCCCACAGTCCATTTTAGAAACTCCCATCAAGTGAAAGGAAGCTCCCCAACCATCAGCTGTCCACCCTTCTACCCCCGCTATTTGCCTTCTGTCTCTGGATTTACAGTATGTGTGCGCGTGTGTGTGTGCGTGTGTGTGTGTGTGTGTGTGTGTGTGTGTGTGTGTGTGTGTGTATCTCTATCAGTCATTACACATCCTTTATCCAACATCCCCAGCCCTTGGGAACCCTGCTGCTGACCCTGCTTCTGTGAGATCAGCTGTTTTAAATTCCAAAAGCATGAGTTATCCAGTGTTCTTAAACAGGACGAGATGACAGAAGCCCAGATCCCCCTGTGGTGAGGACTCTGGACACCTGTAGTAACCCCTTCTGGAGCCTGGGTTGATAGCCTGTGAGGGTGGCACTTGGTGGCAGGGTGCATGGAGGTTCTGATCCCACTGTGAGCCCGTATTGAGCTCCTCACCAAGAGAGCTTAAGCAACAGACAGGCAGACCAGGCTTAAGTGTCAACTCAAAAGGAGGTGGCCCACTCCTTACACCTCTTCCTTAAGATATTCCTGTGTCAGCCACTCTCCCCAGTGTCTTGCTCATCAGATGTGAGGAACAGTGCCTAGTGAAAACGAGCCAACAATGAGACTCAGAGGCACCACTTGAATAAAAGGCATCACCCAGAAACTGTACTAAATTAGGATTTAATTGCTAGAAATTACTTTCAATTACTAAAAATTACGACAAATTACTTGTTGAATAGACACATTCTTTCACTACCATTAATAATTTAAAATCGCTAATTGCATGTAATTGTCAGTAATTTTTGTTCTTTGCTGAGAAGCAAGGTGCTATATTAGTAGAACCCTGCTTTTCAAGCAGAGCCCCTCCATGACACGCCCACTTGTGGCAGCCCTGAGGCAGAACTCTAGGAAAAGTTATGGTATGCCTGGCCTGTGACCCAGAGCTCAGGCCTCAGCCTGGTTAAGCAGTGGCTGGCCCAACTAGCCAGGTGTCAGCGAGGGGTAGGAATGGGGACCTTTTGAGAACTGGTTCTGTTGGCCATCTAGATTCTCCAGATTCTCCAAAGAGTGTCTCCATTGTCTGTCCCCATTCCAAAATTATGCAGAGCAGTGGAGGGAAAATCAACCAGAAATCAGCCCATCCTGACATACGGATCTGGGTGCCTGTTGGCATAAGCGTCAGAGGCTCTGAAGTGCAAGCACTTGCTGTGGAGCTTCACACCACAGAGTTTTTTTTAATGCAGAACATACCAACAGCCCTGCCCTTGGCTCCAATAGCTACCTCAAAACGGAGGAGGAAGGGGAAGAAGAGGAGGATGTAAGGAGAAGAATGGAAAAGAGAGAAACTCTGCTGGCCTCACCTTTCCCTGCCTGTGTGAGACAGACAGGGAAGAGGGGGCACAGGATACAACAAAGGCTGAGCTTCGAAATGCTTCCCTCAACCTGCCACCTCCTTCTCTCAGTAACGCCAGTGTTCTTCTGTCTAGGAAAAGCCTCTCCACAAGCAAGGCCCCAACAAGGCACAGCCACCGCCGCAAGGGGGGCTCCCCAGCTTCCCCTGCCACCCCCAAGGCTCATGCATAGGGCGCACACATGCTCCCTTCACAAGCCAAGGTTTGGTTTCTCCCTCACATGGGGTTGGTGTGGCCAGGCACCACCCCAAGCTGCTGCTACAGCAGGGGCTGCAGCAGGCCATCCGTCAGCCATCGGCCCTCACACCCTGCTTCCGGAATATTCCCATGACCATCCCTGCAATTCCTACACAAGAGTGAAGAACTAAATGCAGATATACCCCACCAGCTGTACATGGCATTTTACTCTTCCCAAAAGGAGAAACACATAAACTTAATCCCATCAACTCAGTGATGATAAGCACATCTCGTCCTCACCAGGAAGATACGGCCCTGGCCTGCACAGTTACACGTGTCTATATAGATATTTTCTGTGCTCCTCAGCACAAACATTGGGCATGAGCCCTGTGTCAGATCCTCTGAGCACAGAGACTGGGAGACAACTTGCTCGTGAGCCACTTGCAGGTGTCATGGTGCCAATGCTCCTGTCAGTTCCTTCTCCACTGGGTGCACGGGCAGAAGTGGCACTGCACCCACATCGGGCGTGCCACGTGTTGTGAGCCCACAGCCTCCCGTTACTTTCAGCTCTCGTGGTCCCTCCCCAAGCTGATGCGAGCATGGCAATGCAGAGGACGCTGAGTATGCCGTCACCCTTGCCAGCTTCCAACATCCTGCCCCAGAGGGGCTGCTTGGTCCAGGAACCTGTGTTGCCTGGCAGCCTGCTAAATGGGACAAGAAGGATGGGAGGCACAGTTTCACCTGGAAACACAAGACAGCCCCAAGTCTTCACACAGCCATCTCTGTGTCTAATTGGCCATCTCCAGGGGACGTTGTTGAAATGAGGTCTTTGAAGACTTTTCATGATGTTTTCAGATAAAGGGAGAAGAGAGCTGGGTTTTATAAAGAGAAAAAAGAGCAGATGAAAGGGGAAGCATGAGATGAGGAGGGAGGGAAGGCCAGAGCCCGGAGGGGACACACAGAATACAGACATGGCCTTTGGGGATTCCTCTGAGCCAGTTCATTAAGGCAATCCAATAGCCTCCTTCACAGAAGAGCACATGATCAATTATTAAATTTCCTTAAATGTTGAACAATGGAATTCCTTCTGTTGTATGCAGAGAGAATTCAACTGACTGGTTAAAGTAAGAGGGAAAAGAAGCCAACAGGGCTAAAGGGAGAGAGCCAGAGGACAGTGGTGAGAGAGTGGAGTGGAGAGCGGAGGGAGAAGGAGGAGAGGCAGAGGACAGTGGAGAGAGAGTGGAGTGGAGAGTGGAAGGAGAAGGAGGAGAGCCAGAGGACAGTGGTGAGAGAGTGGAGTGGAGAGTGGAGTGGAGAGTGGAGGGAGAAGAAGGAGAGCCAGAGGACAGTGGTGAGAGAGTGGAGTGGAGAGTGGAGTGGAGACTGGAGTGGAGAGTGGAGGGAGAAGGAGGAGAGCCAGAGGACAGTGGAGAGAGAGTGGAGTGGAGAGTGGAGTGGAGAGTGGAGTGGAGAACGAGGAGAGCCAGAGGACAGTGGGGAGAGAGTAGAGTGGAGAGTGGAGTGGAGAGTGGAGGGAGAAGGAGGAGAGCCAGAGGACTGTGGAGAGAGAGTGGAGAGGAGAATGGAGTGGAGAAAGAGGAGAGCCAGAGGACAGTGGTGAGAGAGTGGAGTGGAGAGTGGAGGGAGAAGGAGGAGAGCCAGAGGACAGTGGTGAGAGAGTAGAGTGGAGAGTGGAGTGGAGAGTGGAGGGAGAAGGAGGAGAGCCAGAGGACAGTGGTGAGAGAGTGGAGTGGAGAGTGGAGTGGAGAGTGGAGTGGAGAGCCAGAGGACAGTGGTGAGAGAGTGGAGTGGAGAGTGGAGTGGAGAAGGAGGAGAGCCAGAGGACAGTGGTGAGAGAGTAGAGTGGAGAGTGGAGTGGAGAGTGGAAGGAGAAGGAGGAGAGCCAGAGGACAGTGGTGAGAGAGTGGAGTGGAGAGTGGAGTGGAGAGTGGAGTGGAGAGCCAGAGGACAGTGGTGAGAGAGTGGAGTGGAGAGTGGAGGGAGAAGGAGGAGAGCCAGAGGACAGTGGTGAGAGAGTGGAGTGGAGAGTGGAGGGAGAAGGAGGAGAGCCAGAGGACAGTGGTGAGAGAGTGGAGTGGAGAGTGGAGGGAGAAGGAGGAGAGCCAGAGGACAGTGGTGAGAGAGTAGAGTGGAGAGTGGAGTGGAGAGTGGAGGGAGAAGGAGGAGAGCCAGAGGACAGTGGTGAGAGAGTGGAGTGGAGAGTGGAGTGGAGAGTGGAGTGGAGAGCCAGAGGACAGTGGTGAGAGAGTGGAGTGGAGAGTGGAGTGGAGAAGGAGGAGAGCCAGAGGACAGTGGTGAGAGAGTAGAGTGGAGAGTGGAGTGGAGAGTGGAGGGAGAAGGAGGAGAGCCAGAGGACAGTGGTGAGAGAGTGGAGTGGAGAGTGGAGTGGAGAGTGGAGTGGAGAGCCAGAGGACAGTGGTGAGAGAGTGGAGTGGAGAGTGGAGTGGAGAAGGAGGAGAGCCAGAGGACAGTGGTGAGAGTGGAGTGGAGAGTGGAGGGAGAAGGAGGAGACCCAGAGGACAGTGCTGAGAGAGTGGAGTAGAGAGTGGAGTGGAGAGTGGAGGGAGAAGGAGGAGAGCCAGAGGACAGTGGTGAGAGAGTGGAGTGGAGAGTGGAGTGGAGAAGGAGGAGAGCCAGAGGACAGTGGGGAGAGAGTGGAGTGGAGAGTGGAGGGAGAAGGAGGAGAGCCAGAGGACAGAGGAGAGAGAGTGGAGTGGAGAGTGGAGTGGAGAGTGGAGGGAGAAGGAGGAGAGCCAGAGGACAGTGGTGAGAGAGTGGAGTGGAGAGTGGAGTGGAGAAGGAGGAGAGCCAGAGGACAGTGGGGACAGAGTGGAGTGGAGAGTGGAGTGGAGAAGGAGGAGAGCCAGAGGACAGTGGGGAGAGAGTGGAGTGGAGAGTGGAGTGGAGAGTGGAGTGGAGAGTGGAGTGGAGAAGGAGGAGAGCCAGAGGACAGTGGGGAGAGAGTGGAGTGGAGAGTGGAGTGGAGAGTGGAGGGAGAAGGAGGAGAGCCAGAGGACAGTGGAGAGAGAGTGGAGTGGAGAGTGGAGTGTAGAAAGAGGAGAGCCAGAGGACAGTGGTGAGAGAGTGGAGTGGAGAGTGGAGGGAGAAGGAGGAGAGCCGGAGGACAGTGGTGAGAGAGTGGAGTGGAGAGTGGAGTGGAGAGTGGAGTGGAGAGTGGAGGGAGAAGGAGGAGAGCCAGAGGACAGTGGTGAGAGAGTGGAGTGGAGAGTGCAGGGAGAAGGAGGAGAGCCAGAGGACAGTGGTGAGAGAGTGGAGTGGAAAGTGGAGGGAGAAGGAGGAGAGCCAGAGGACAGTGGTAAGAGAGTGGAGTGGAGAGTGGAATGGAGAAGGAGGAGACCCAGAGGACAGTGGTGAGAGAGTGGAGTGGAGAGTGGAGTGGGGAAGGAGGAGAGCCAGAGGACAGTGGTGAGAGAGTGGAGTGGAGAGCGGAGGGAGAAGGAGGAGAGCCAGAGGACAGTGGTGAGAGAGTGGAGTGGAGAGTGGAGGGAGAAGGAGAGCCAGAGGACAGTGGTGAGAGAGTGGAATGGAGAGTGGAGTGGAGAAGGAGGAGAGCCAGAGGACAGTGGTGAGAGAGTGGAGTGGAGAGTGGAGTGGAGAAGGAGGAGAGCCAGAGGACAGTGGTGAGAGTGGAGTGGAGAGTGGAGGGAGAAGGAGGAGAGCCAGAGGACAGTGGTAAGAGAGTGGAGTGGAGAGTGGAGTGGAGAGTGGAGGGAGAAGGAGGAGAGCCAGAGGACAGTGGTGAGAGAGTGGAGTGGAGAGTGGAGGGAGAAGGAGGAGAGCCAGAGGACAGTGGTGAGAGAGTAGAGTGGAGAGTGGAGTGGAGAGTGGAGGGAGAAGGAGGAGAGCCAGAGGACAGTGGTGAGAGAGTGGAGTGGAGAGTGGAGTGGAGAGTGGAGTGGAGAGCCAGAGGACAGTGGTGAGAGAGTGGAGTGGAGAGTGGAGTGGAGAAGGAGGAGAGCCAGAGGACAGTGGTGAGAGAGTAGAGTGGAGAGTGGAGTGGAGAGTGGAGGGAGAAGGAGGAGAGCCAGAGGACAGTGGTGAGAGAGTGGAGTGGAGAGTGGAGTGGAGAGTGGAGTGGAGAGCCAGAGGACAGTGGTGAGAGAGTGGAGTGGAGAGTGGAGGGAGAAGGAGGAGAGCCAGAGGACAGTGGTGAGAGAGTGGAGTGGAGAGTGGAGGGAGAAGGAGGAGAGCCAGAGGACAGTGGTGAGAGAGTGGAGTGGAGAGTGGAGGGAGAAGGAGGAGAGCCAGAGGACAGTGGTGAGAGAGTAGAGTGGAGAGTGGAGTGGAGAGTGGAGGGAGAAGGAGGAGAGCCAGAGGACAGTGGTGAGAGAGTGGAGTGGAGAGTGGAGTGGAGAGTGGAGTGGAGAGCCAGAGGACAGTGGTGAGAGAGTGGAGTGGAGAGTGGAGTGGAGAAGGAGGAGAGCCAGAGGACAGTGGTGACAGAGTAGAGTGGAGAGTGGAGTGGAGAGTGGAGGGAGAAGGAGGAGAGCCAGAGGACAGTGGTGAGAGAGTGGAGTGGAGAGTGGAGTGGAGAGTGGAGTGGAGAGCCAGAGGACAGTGGTGAGAGAGTGGAGTGGAGAGTGGAGTGGAGAAGGAGGAGAGCCAGAGGACAGTGGTGAGAGTGGAGTGGAGAGTGGAGGGAGAAGGAGGAGACCCAGAGGACAGTGCTGAGAGAGTGGAGTAGAGAGTGGAGTGGAGAGTGGAGGGAGAAGGAGGAGAGCCAGAGGACAGTGGTGAGAGAGTGGAGTGGAGAGTGGAGTGGAGAAGGAGGAGAGCCAGAGGACAGTGGGGAGAGAGTGGAGTGGAGAGTGGAGGGAGAAGGAGGAGAGCCAGAGGACAGAGGAGAGAGAGTGGAGTGGAGAGTGGAGTGGAGAGTGGAGGGAGAAGGAGGAGAGCCAGAGGACAGTGGTGAGAGAGTGGAGTGGAGAGTGGAGTGGAGAAGGAGGAGAGCCAGAGGACAGTGGGGAGAGAGTGGAGTGTAGAGTGGAGTGGAGAAAGAGGAGAGCCAGAGGACAGTGGTGAGAGAGTGGAGTGGAGAGTGGAGTGGAGAAGGAGGAGAGCCAGAGGACAGTGGGGACAGAGTGGAGTGGAGAGTGGAGTGGAGAAGGAGGAGAGCCAGAGGACAGTGGGGAGAGAGTGGAGTGGAGAGTGGAGTGGAGAGTGGAGTGGAGAAGGAGGAGAGCCAGAGGACAGTGGGGAGAGAGTGGAGTGGAGATTGGAGTGGAGAGTGGAGGGAGAAGGAGGAGAGCCAGAGGACAGTGGAGAGAGAGTGGAGTGGAGAGTGGAGTGTAGAAAGAGGAGAGCCAGAGGACAGTGGTGAGAGAGTGGAGTGGAGAGTGGAGGGAGAAGGAGGAGAGCCGGAGGACAGTGGTGAGAGAGTGGAGTGGAGAGTGGAGTGGAGAGTGGAGTGGAGAGTGGAGGGAGAAGGAGGAGAGCCAGAGGACAGTGGTGAGAGAGTGGAGTGGAAAGTGGAGGGAGAAGGAGGAGAGCCAGAGGACAGTGGTAAGAGAGTGGAGAGGAGAGTGGAATGGAGAAGGAGGAGACCCAGAGGACAGTGGTGAGAGAGTGGAGTGGAGAGTGGAGTGGGGAAGGAGGAGAGCCAGAGGACAGTGGTGAGAGAGTGGAGTGGAGAGCGGAGGGAGAAGGAGGAGAGCCAGAGGACAGTGGTGAGAGAGTGGAGTGGAGAGTGGAGGGAGAAGGAGAGCCAGAGGACAGTGGTGAGAGAGTGGAATGGAGAGTGGAGTGGAGAAGGAGGAGAGCCAGAGGACAGTGGTGAGAGAGTGGAGTGGAGAGTGGAGGGAGAAGGAGAGCCAGAGGACAGTGGTGAGAGAGTGGAGTGGAGAGTGGAGTGGAGAAGGAGGAGAGCCAGAGGACAGTGGTGAGAGAGTGGAGTGGAGAGTGGAGTGGAGAAGGAGGAGAGCCAGAGGACAGAGGAGAGAGAGTGGAGTGGAGAGTGGAGTGGAGAGTGGAGGGAGAAGGAGGAGAGCCAGAGGACAGTGGTAAGAGAGTGGAGTGGAGAGTGGAGTGGAGAGTGGAGGGAGAAGGAGGAGAGCCAGAGGACAGTGGTGAGAGAGTGGAGTGGAGAGTGCAGGGAGAAGGAGGAGAGCCAGAGGACAGTGGTGAGAGAGTGGAGTGGAAAGTGGAGGGAGAAGGAGGAGAGCCAGAGGACAGTGGTAAGAGAGTGGAGTGGAGAGTGGAATGGAGAAGGAGGAGACCCAGAGGACAGTGGTGAGAGAGTGGAGTGGAGAGTGGAGTGGGGAAGGAGGAGAGCCAGAGGACAGTGGTGAGAGAGTGGAGTGGAGAGCGGAGGGAGAAGGAGGAGAGCCAGAGGACAGTGGTGAGAGAGTGGAGTGGAGAGTGGAGGGAGAAGGAGAGCCAGAGGACAGTGGTGAGAGAGTGGAATGGAGAGTGGAGTGGAGAAGGAGGAGAGCCAGAGGACAGTGGTGAGAGAGTGGAGTGGAGAGTGGAGTGGAGAAGGAGGAGAGCCAGAGGACAGAGGAGAGAGAGTGGAGTGGAGAGTGGAGGGAGAAGGAGGAGAGCCAGAGGACAGTGGTGAGAGAGTGGAGTGGAGAGTGGAGGGAGAAGGAGGAGAGCCAGAGGACAGTGGTGAGAGAGTGGAGTGGAGAGTGGAGGGAGAAGGAGGAGAGCCAGAGGACAGTGGTGAGAGAGTGGAGTGGAGAGTGGAGGGAGAAGGAGGAGAGCCAGAGGACAGTGGTGAGAGAGTGGAGTGGAGAGTGGAGGGAGAAGGAGGAGAGCCAGAGGACAGTGGTGAGAGAGTGGAGTGGAGAGTGGAGGGAGAAGGAGGAGAGCCAGAGGACAGCTGGGACTGGAAGTGTGAGTCAAGGCACAATCCTTGAGTGCATGAGCTGAGGACATTGCCCAGGCTGTGAGTTCAAGACCCATGATCTCACACACACACACACACACACACACACACACACACACGTATGTGCACATGCAGAAAAAAGAACTGGTCAAAGACTAAGAGCCTCCAATTTTTGCCTACCACATAACTGAGATTACATGCTCATACTACCACGCTTGGCACTGAACTCTCAGGTTTAATGGTCTTTTCTGATGGTTTTGTAGCTCCTGATCCATTCACTCTGTTCTGATCATCCTTTCTTCTACTAACTGTGGGACTGATTTGTTTCTTCAGGTATAATTTATGGCTGCTTATTTTAAGATATTTTTTGATGCAGGTATAAAGATCTCAGAATTGCTCTACTATGTTCCTTGAGCACTGGTTGTTTTTTATTGTGAAGGTGATATACAGAGGGGTTACAGTTACAGAAGAAAAGTAATGAGTACATTTCTTGAGAACAATGTGCCCCCTCCTTCATCTCCCACTTTTCCTCCCACCAACTCCTCATGTTGTGTTTCCATCTTCAGTTGTATCAAGCTACTTTTGAATTTTATTTTTTTAATTTCAGTACTTAATGGATAATTTTATAGAACCGAGAAATATCAAGGTTTAAGTTGAAATGATCCAAAGAGTTAAGTGGAAACAAATTAACATTTAGAGCATCACTATGGAATTGGAGAATGAAACATACATACACAGTATACAAGTATTCAGAGAGATAACTAAGGGATAGATAGTTACCACAGCAGAAAAAAATCACATGCTGGAGAAAAACAATTCTAAGTTAAAATCATATCTAATATCAAGAATAAGGGTTATAGATCTTTTTATACAATACAACGTATGCCAATCAAGAAATTTAAGTATTAAATGATAAACTTTAGCAGATCAACACTGATGAAGAGTGCTAAAGCTGAACCCTGATGTTGATGAGTTCAAGGTCAAATTTCTTCTTTGAACCTACAGTTCAAAATCATGCTGCTCAGTCTCCTATATTCTTGCTGATTTCTAGTTTCATACCATCATGGTCAAAAATACCCCTGGCATATTGTCAATTTTTTGACTTAAGATTTTGAGTTCTAAAATATGATCTCCTCTAGAGAATGTTCCATGTGCACTTGAAAATAATGCTAAAGGATGAGCTATTCTATGCATACCTGTTCGGTTCATGTGGACTCAATGCAGTTTGAGTCAATATTTCTGTATTGGTTTTCTGCCTGGTGTTATGCAACCACTGAAAACGGAGGCTTAAGTGTCTTGCAATGCTGCATCACCATCTATGCCTCTCCAATGAAATCTGCTTTAGATATTCAGGTAACTTGGTGTTAGGTGCACATGTTGCTTCAGTCTCCTGATGAGTTGATCTGATTGTTACCATTTTACCATGTCCCTCTTTGTCTCTTGCTATAGACATTGACTTAAAAACTATTTTATCTGGTACAAATGTCCTGCCCCTGATGTTTCTGGTTTCCAATTGCACAGAATTTTTTTCTTGGAGCCTTGACTTTCAATCTATATATGTACTTACAAGTGAGGTTTGTCTCTTGCAGTTAGTATATATTCAGTATAGTTGTACTTTTTTTTTGTAAATCTATTCAGTTACTCCATACATTTAAACTGGGAAACTTAATTTCCTTTAAGTTGAAGGTAATTATCCATAGGTAAAGATTTGCTGCTAACATTTTGTCAGTTGTTTCTTGCTTGTTTGGGGGGGTCCTTTTTTCCATTTTCCTTATCTTGCTATCTTCCTTTGTGATTAGGTGATTTTTCACAAATAGCATGACATTTTGGTCTATCTACTAATAACTTTTGCTCTGTTGTTACAAAAATGTCTTATAAAAGCATATTTAAAGCTGGCAATAACTTAATTTTGATCATATAAGAAATAGTGATCTATCCTTCCACATTTTACTCTATCTATATTTAATTGTATTTGTGTGTCATAGGACTTCAGGTCATAGTCTCATACTCCCATCAAGCTTTATTGCTCACTGTTGGCGCTCTACCACTTGAGCCATGCCTCCAGTTCTGACTTCTAGCTGCTTAGATTGTCTTCAAACTATGATCCTCAGACCTCAGTCTCCTGAGTAGCTAGGATTCTAAGTATGAGCCACCTGTCCTTGGCTCCAAGTTTCCAATAACAATAGATCATCCTTCCAGCTTTTTACAGTGGGAAGTGGCTTGTTCAAGTATCTGCACTGACCTAACTTAATTTTCCAGGGGTTGGGATTATACTTACCATCTCCTGAATTTAAGATTAAGATTAAATTAAGATTTAAGCTTAAAATATTTTATATGACTTTAAAAATAATTATAGCTATTGGGCTGGGAGTTTGGCTTAGTGGTAGAGTGCTTGCCCAGCATGCACAAAGACCCAGGTTCAATTCCTTGGTACCATATACTTAGAAAAAGCCAGAAGTGGTGCTGAGGCTCAAGTGGTAGAGTTCTAGCCTTGAGAAAGTCCAAGGACAGTGCTCAGGTCCTGAGCTTAAGCCCAGGACTGGCAAAAAAAATAATAATTATAGCTATTATCATTTTACAAGTTTTGCTTTCTAATCTCAAAACATGCAAGTGATTCATACATACAGAAGTGCTAGAGAATTATTTATTTGACTATTTACTTTTAGTCATTATGTCAGGTTTCTGTGTTATGTGTCAGCATCCTTTTCTTCCAGCTTTAGCATTTCTTGTACTATGTTTATAGTAGTATTGAATTCTCTTAGCCTTTTTTCCCCAAAGGGAAAGTCTATTTGTATTTATTTTTGAAGAACATTTCTCAATTGACAGGTTTTGAATATACCATCCTACTCTCCTGTGGCCTAGAAGTTTCTGCTGAGAAATCTTCAGTTATCCTCATTAGAATTCCATTATATGTGATGTCCTTTTTTGCTGCTTCCAGGAACCTTTTTAAGTTTGCTTTTAATAGGTTGATAATATGTCTTGGTGTAGCCTTATTTGGACTGAATATTATTGGAAATTTTTTATCTTCATACACATGGATATGTATAAACTTTGCTATTTTTTATAGAAGGCTTCAACTCATTTTTATGCTTTTGTCTTTACTATTATGAAGATAACTTACAGAAGGGTTATAGTTACTTCAGTCACGTTAAGAGTATATTTCTTTGTGGACAATGCTGCCCCTTTCCTTGCTTGCTCCCAGTCTTTTTTCTTCTTCCTTCTTCTTGGATTCCTATAGCTCAATATTTAGTTTTGGATGCTGTTCCACAAATCCTGTAAGGCTTCTTTTTATCTTTTGTCCTTCTCTGAATTCTCAAACAACCTATATTCAACCTCACAGATTCTTTCTTCAGCTTCATCAATATTTCTGCTCATACTACTGACTTCATTTTTCAATTAACTTACTGTTTTATTTTCAACTCCAGAATTTTGGGTATTATGTGTTTTTCATAAATCCAATCTTTTCAGGGCACTTCTCATTTTGGTCATTTATCTTTTAATCATATTTTTATTATCGTTAAGTAATTGTAGAAAGGAGTTGCCATTTAACAAAGTGTGTTATGAATACAATGCATCTTGATCAATGTCACTCATTTTGGTCTTGTCTTGTTTTCCTTATTTTATTGGGTTGTTACATCAGGAAATTTATATATCTGCATTTCTTAGTGACATACCACCCTGTGGGTTTTTATTATTTCTTGTCTTATGTTGCTGTCTGTGGTTTAAGGAAACTGTCTCTGAGTCCACAGAGCCTCAGGCAGTGCTGGAGGCAGTCACCGTGCCTGAGTCCACATGGGTGGCCTGATGTGAATGTGAGCCTGGAACCTGCGTCTACAAAGGCAGGCCTGAGTTCTGGAGCCCACAGATGGCCTTTACCTGAGTGTGAAGGACTGGTGCTAGGGCCTGAGTTCCCAAGGGCTGTCTAGGCACCAAGTTCTGCTCCGGTGGGCCTCTGGACCCTAGGTTTTCCAGAGAATGCTGCGACCCGGTTTGTCTGGGGCCTGGGACCATAAGGCCTGGCTTACGCGCTAGAGCCAGCCAAGTGCAGGGGAAGAAAGGTTGTGAGAACAATCACAGTCTTGGAGCACAATGACTTCCTTCAGAACACGCTGCTGAGGTTTAAAGAAGGTGACAGAAGCAATGCAAACCTGTCCTTCCCACCCTCTTCAATGTGCCTTGTCCTATTTATGCGCTACCTCTAAACGGCTATTATCTTTCTTCTAGTTTCCTTAGCTTTATGGAAGTTGTGCTAGTCAGACTTACCTTGCTGTGCCCAAACGCCTGACAAAAACAACCTAAAGGGGGAAAGATTTGCTTTGCTTGTGCGGTTTCAGAAGTTTCAGTACATCCTGATGGAGGGGTGGAGACAGGGAAACAGTACCTGGCAGGGGCCAGGACAAGATTTAGCTCTCAAAAGAACCCCCTTCCCAGGGACATGCTCCTCTAGCCAGGACCCGCCTTCCACAGGTCCACCAACGACCAGTCCTCTTCATTCAAACCACACGAGCCATCAGCTGCCTACATCAATCATCTGTGAAGAACTCCTCATAGACGACCTGCAGGGACGCTCCGCTTATCTCTTATGCATCTCTCAGTCTAATCAACAGTCAAGGTTGACCATCATAAACGTATTTCCCTGAGTGGATGGGTGCTCGAATTGACACCTCTGTGGGGAGATGAGCACTGGAAAACCCTAGTCTACCATCTTGATGACATTTTCCCTAACAAATGCTGGCAATGGGATGAGCTTTAAAATAGTCACAGAAAAATTTGATTTCATAAGAAGCCAAAGGAGGGGTTGGTGATTTAGCTCAATGGTGTTTGCTTAGCAAGGACAGGCACCAAAAAGAAGGAAAGGATAAGAATGAAGAGGAGGAGGAGGAGGAGGAGGGGACACCAAAGGACAAAGTGTGTACGGACACTCTGATGAGGGAGAAAGAGGAGGTGAAGAAGGAAGAGGAGGAGAAGGAGGAAGAGGAGGATGAGGAGGAGGAAGAGGAGGATGAGGAGGAGGCGGAGGGGGAGCAGGAGGAAGAGGGTGACAGGACAAAGTGTGGACAGACACTCTGATAAGGAGGAGGAAGAGGTAGAGACAGAGAAGGGGGTGGACAAGGAAGAGGAGGAGGAGGAGGAGCAAGAGGAGGAGGAGGAGGAGGAAGAGGAGCAGGAGGAGGAGGAGGAGGACTGTTGCACTCACAGAACACACCGAGATAGACATCTTACTGTAGGGAGTAGGAGAGGCTTGGAACCATGAGGCAGCAGACTTTGCTAGACATACCTTCACTTTATTCTATTTGGTAATCGTGAAACAGCTTCCATTTACATGGTATTTCTAAAACATATTAACCCATAAGAATCTGTTTCATCTTTAGAATTTTTAAAATATAAAACTAGCTGTCTTATCGTATGGTTTTTAAATATCTAATCAAATTCCTACTTGAGTATTCTAGGTATTTTTTATACTGTCTACTTTTCCCGTGATGAACAAAGAACATGATACCAAACTGCAAATATTTTTAGATCTGGGAAAGTAATAAAGACATAATGTTGAGTACACTATGTTTTTCTTGGTTGATTCACAATGTTTTACAAAGAGTGTTTATTCATCTGGGTTTTCTTCTTGTATTGAAACATAGATTCATTGCATTAAGAGAGAGAGCTCGATGCCAGGAAACAATCCTAAAGCAGACAGGACAGGTGCTGGATGGCGCTGCCCCCGCTTGCCAGACTTACTGCTTCTGGTTTGCAATCATCTTCAGAAGCCAGAGACAGGGTGAAAAGGAATTCTCTGTCTGTGCCAATGTTCTTTCGCTTTGTAATCAATTCCTGACGAGATAAAAGTAACTTCTTCATATGGCTTGGCCATTTACTGATATGGCCAGTGACTGCCACCAAAACTCTACAAAATCCCAGGAAAGTTTAACTGGAGATTGAAAGAAAGAGGGAGGAAAGAGGAGGAGAGTAAAGGCGACTTTCAAAATGAGAGGTCCAGAAATCAATTCGTAATTATCTTCCCACACAAGTCTAAAGGCTTTTATTTGATAAGGCAAGTAATGCACAAAACTATAATGTGAATTATTTCAAAGAATAAAAGCCTGATTGTCTCTATGACCTATATAGCTTTTAGTGACTTTAAGACAAGATTACATTCAGTAGAGCTGTAAATGGGCCCTTCTCCCCCACCTGCCTATTTCTTTCAAAAATGCCAGGATTTTTGGTGCCATCTGGTAAGTTTCCAGGCTTTGACAGAGCTGAATTTCTTCCTCCGCTGATACATCTAATTTTCCTGAATGTGAAATGAAGCCTCTATTAGACAAAGACTGCCCTACTCTGGGGTGATCAAAAGCAGATGGAGGCTGCCCTCTAATGAGGCTTTTCCATTAGCACTAAATAGTGTCCTAAATCAAGCTTTTAGCATGTTAAAATTTTTTTAAAAGGTGTAAAGCCTAATCAGACTCATACTTTAAAATTAAAAGGCAAAAATTTAATTTGCATCAGAGAAAAAAATAAAGGCTTTTAAAACATGCAGAGGTAAACCATCTGATCTCACTTATAAGAACAGTAAATATTTGATTACTATTTCTCGAATCTATAAAAACATGAAGGTGTCCAGACATTGGTGGTTCCCACCTGTAATCTTAGCTACTCAGAAGGCTGAGAGATAAAGATTGTGGTTCAAAGCCAGCTCAGGAAAGTCTGTGAGTCTCCAACTAACCACCAAAACGCTGGAAGCTGAGCTGTGGCTCAAGTGATACTGCAGGAGTAAAAAGAGCTCAGGGACAGCATCCAGGCTCTGAGTTGAAATCTAAGGACCAGTACACAGACACACAGACACAGACACATACACACACAGACACCCCCACCCCCCACACACATGCACAATGTGTGTGCGTGTATATATATATATATATATGTACATATCTACATAAAAGTATGAATGAAAGGATCTTAAGAAAGACAAAAATGTGACTCATAAATACTCAGAAATAAGGATCATTTTGATTTTCCCAAAGGTGATGAGACTGAACAAGAGTTCATTGTTTCTGTATTTCTAGTAAGTCTTTCATGCTAATGAAAGGTTTCCTGCACTTGCTAACTGCATTCTGGTCAAGAGGATGGGGGTCTCATTTACTGCATCTTCCGTGTCTTAAAGTAAATCCTGTGTAGTCCCTGTGAGCCAGGGCCCTGGGGCATGAGATGCCCTACAGGACACCCTGTGCCACAGCACTGGGCAGGGTGGGAAAGGTGGTCAGAGGGGGAAACCGAGGGGAGGAAATTCCAGCTGGGAAAGAACATGGTTGCAGGAATATGGCTATTCACACTTTCTTTTTTATCCTTGGCTTGCCAGGCTTCTGGATATGTAGATTCTGCTAAGCCCCACTTCTCTTGGTATTTGGCTGTTTTAATAAGAACTTATTAGCTGTTCAGCACTAGTGGCTCACATCTATTATTCTGCTTCTGAAGAGATAATGAGGGAGATGATAATGACTGAGGCACCAGTGGTTCATTCCTGTAATCCTGGCTATCTCAGAGGCTGAGAATAGCAGTTGGAAGCAAAAAAAAATGGTACTTGAGACTCCATTTTCAAAATACTCAGCAAAAGGCTAGGCTGGCCATTATCAAGAAATCTAATAACAACAAATACTGGCCAGGATGTGACCAAAAGGGATCACTACTACGCTGTTGGTGGCAATGTAAACTTGTTCAACCACTCTGGAAAGCAGTATGGCAATTCTTCAAAAGACTAAACATAGAGCTCCTTTATGACCCAGCAATTCCACTCTTTGGCATTTACCCAAATGTCCAGAAACAAGGGCATACTAAAGCCACCAGGACAACAATGTGCATTGCAGCATTATTTACCACAGCTAAGATATAGAACCAATCTAGATGCCCCTCAGTAGATGATTGGATCAACAAGATGTGGTATTTATACACAATGGAATTCTATGCTGCTGTCAGAAAGAATGACATCACCCCATTTGTAAGGAAATGGAAAGACTTGGAAAAAATCATATTAAGTGAAGTAAGCTGGACTCAAAGGAACATGGGCGCCATGGTTTCCCTCATTTGTAATAATTAGTACACATCTAGGACTCTCGCAGAGGATCACAATAGCTCAAAAGCTATGTACATATCATCATATAGGATGAAACTAAACAAAATGAACTCTAGGATATGATTTTTCTTAGTGGTTGTTCTTTTTAATGTACTATATGAAGTTATTTCTTTTCTCTTTTTTCCACTTATGGTTTATCTCATGTGGTTACTGTATCTAACTTTTGTACCTGGTATATTGCATATATGTTTATTTTTTTATTTGAAATAGGGAAGGGGGAAAACAAGATGACTAGGAGGGGTGGGGGAAGCAAAAGTGGGAGAAAAACATGGGAAGGGATATCAATGGTCAAGAAGTAATATTCCTACTGCCTGACAAATGTAACTGTAACCCCTCTGTACATTACCCTGACAATAAAATAAAATGTTATAAAAAGGCTAGGCTGGTTGTATAGCTCAAGTGGCAGAGTACTAGCTGAGCAATCACAAGGTCTTGGGGGCATGGAGAAGGAAGAGACAGAGATAGAGAAAGCGAGGGGGGGAGAGAGAGACAGAGACAGAGACAGGGAGAGAGAGACAGACATAGAGATGACAGAGAGACAGAGTGAGAGACAGAGAGAACAGAATGTAGAATTCAGGGTGAAGAATCCAGTTCCCTAGGAAATCAGTGTATCATATACTGTTTTTGGTAGTAAGACTCCAAAGAGCTGGAGACAAGTCTTTAAAATTTAGCCACATTTCCTCTTCTAGCTATAAAACAATTTTTTCTTCATTTCAGATTGGCCAACATTCAAAACTAGCTGCTTACTCCCTTGCCTTGAGCATTTCTGTCCTGTTGTTAATAATCTAAAAACCAATTCTAAAGGTACCAGGGCAAATCTTTGCTCAAAGGAATCTGCAGAAGTGTTTCATGAGCGAGAAGAGGCTCTGTCACAACATCAGTGACACTGACAGGTCCATTTGTTCACAACATCCTATTTCCTTTGAGTGCAGCAACTCTAGTCCCATGCAATGGTACAACAAACTCAAGTCTTTCAACATCAGAGGTAGAGGGAAAATGTCTTGTTTGGGGAAGGATTGAAATTAGTATTCATGCTCTTATTGTTACTGATCAGACAGAAGAGTTAGCCTATAAGTTTCTTTCTTTGTTTTGCTTTCAATGATTGTACTTCATATCCTCTAGAATAGCTATTACAAAAAAAATTGACAATAATAAATTTTGGCAATAAAATGAAGAAATTAGAACTCATGCAGTGATTATAGGAATGTAAAATGCAATATTTCTTCAAAGTTTATGTATGTAACTACTATACGACCCCAAAATTCTTCTCCTAGGTATACTCCAGAGAACTAGAGTTATATATTCTCACACAAGATTTGTTCATGAGTGTCTAGAGTAACATAACAGCCAAAGAAGTGGGAAAAACTAAAATGTTCATCAACTGATGACTAGATAAATAAAAAGTGAGTTATCCAACTACTGGATTATTATTTGGCCATTAACAGAACATGATACAGAATGAATGAACCTTGAAAACACTGTGCCAAGTGAAATTGACTACTCAGAAGATTGCTCCATTTAGAATAAATGACCAAAGTAGTAAATTAATAGAAATGGCAACTAGATTGTCAGCCAAGGGCTGGAGGACAAAGAATAGAATAGTGACTACTTATGGGTATGAGGTTTCTTCCTAAGAAGAAAAAAAATTTTGGAATGAGCAAAGAAACCTGTGGACACACTGAAATCCTAAATTATGCACTCAAAACATTAACTCATACTAGGTCAATTTTATCTTCATAACAAAAATGTAACTTGCCTATTTTAGGCATTACACAAAAGCAGCAACAAAGAATACCACTAAACTATCAGCAAAACTAAACCACATAAAAAGAAGTGATGAACAATGGCTGAGTTCAAATCTCATAGGAGGCCACCAAGGGAAAGATAAAGATGAGATAGAATGTCCTCGTACATAATGAGTTCACAGACAGGAAAAATAAAGCCAAACAACTGTAACCCAAGCTGAGATGCATGATTTCATCAAAAACCAAGCATCAGGAAGATGGCTTGACATCTCAAGGCATAAAGGAAATGCAAATAAAAACAGCATTGAGATTCCATATCACCCCAGTTAGAATAACCATGATCAAATAAACTAACAATAATATGCTGGCAGGGATGCAGCCCAAAAAGAATTCTACTACACTGTTGGTAGAAATGTAAACTTGTTCAACCACTCCTCTGGAAAGCAACATAGAGGTTCTTCAAAAAATTAAACATAGAACTACTATATGATCCAATAATTCCACTTCTGGGCATTTGCCCAAAAGGTTACAAACCGGGATACAGTAAAGTCACCAGCATAACCATCTTTATTGCAGTATTATTCACTGTAGCCAAGATATGGAATCAGCCAAGAAGCCCTTCAAGAAACAAATGGATCAAGAAAACATTGTATACATGCATAATGAAATTTTACTCATCTCTTAGAAAGAATGACAGTGCACCATTTGTAGAGAAATGAAAAGAATTGGAAAAAAAAAAGTTAAGTGAAGTAAGTCAGACCCTTACATGTGGAAGCTAGATTTAGTTTACAAACTCATAAGTAAATATGTTGAGAGGTATGCAAGTATATGTATACAACTGTATTAGCTGAAATATGGTATATTCAAGGAAGAATTGAAATAGCATAATTCACCAGGAAGCGAACACATGAAAGTAGGAGGTAGGAGGGAAGGTCAAAGAAAAAGGAGTAGGTATGGGAGAAAAACATGGGAAGAGGTATCAATGTTCAAGAAGTAATGCACCTACTACTTGACAAATGTAACTGTAACTCCTCTATACATTACCCCAACAATAAAATACAATAAAAACGAAGTAATGCATCCACTACCTGAAGAATGTAACTGTGACCCCTCTGTACATCACCCTGACAATAAAAAAAATTTGATGAAAAAAGAAAGAAAGAAAATCCTACAAAATTAAGAAGAGTGAGTGGAGGGATGGGTTGGGGAGAGATAGGTTAGAATGTTGAAGGAGGTGACATTAATCAAGATATATTGTATTCATAAGCTGCTTTGTTAAATGGCAATTCCTTTGTACAAATACCTAAAGATAATAAATTTTTTTCTAGTTGGTTATGGGGCTTGAACTCTGGGCCTGGGCACTGTCCCTGAGTTCTTCAGCTCAAGTCTACAGCCCTACCCTTGAGCCACAACATCACTTCCAGTTTTCTGGTGGTTAATTGGAGACAAGAGTCTAACACACTTTCATGCTCAGGCTGGCTTTAAGCCACGATCCTCAGATCTCTGTCTCCTGAGTAGCTAGGATTACAGGTGTGAGCCACTGGCACTTGGTAAGATAAAATCTTTAAAAATAAAGTTAAACAAGAAAGTGGCTCAATAAATAAGAACTGTATATATCAAAATTAGAAAACTCTGAGGAGATAGAACTTCACAAAGAAAATTTGAGGAGATAGATCAACAACAAAAAAAGAAATAAAGGAAGGGAGACATCTATTTTAGAAACAAAACTAAACTAGAAAAGTATATAATTCATAAGACAACAAAACAGTTTAACATATTTAGAAGATAGAGATATTGGGGCCGGGAGTTTGGCCTAGTGGTAAAGTGCTTGCCTAGCATGCTCAAAGACCCAGGTTCAATTCCTTGGTACCACATACATAGAAAAAAGCCGGAAATGGTGCTGAGGCTCAAGTGGTAGAGCACTAGACTTGAGAAAGTCCAAGGACAGTGCTCAGGCCCTGAACTCAAGCCCAGGACTGTCCAAAAAAAAAAAAGAAGGTAGTGAAATTAAAAATAAATGATAAGAACAACTTGAGAGTAACAAATACTGAAGATAGGATAAAAATACAGTATGTGGAAAATGGTGCTCAAAAATAATTGAATGACAGGAACAAATAATATTAAGTATATGTCAAAATGCTTTTAGAATGCATTTTAAGATAGAGCTATATCTTATATATTTTAAATTACACATCAAAAGAATATGCATTGAATTAGAATAATCATGTGCATTGAACTTGAGTAGAATAATCACTGCTAAGAGGTATTCTAGCAAAATTACTGAACTTGCCATGAACAAAATCTTTCCAAAAATAAGATGGTGACTCAACGATAAACTCCTACGTGTTCCCCCAGGAAAGTAAGTCAAGTCCACACAGAGCCTGTGCATGCACTTTCCTAACAGCACTATTCAAACCAGCCAGAACAAGGAGAGCAATCAGAAAGCCCACCAGGTGGTGAATATGCTGAGTGAATGAAGAATGTGTTACAAGCAGACAAGAAAACTCCACTGAGTGTGGAGTTGGTGGTGCTCCAGCCAGCACAGAGCTCAAGCCAGCCAGGCCAAGTGCAGAAAGCTGGACATGCACAGAGGCCACCCACTCACTGGAAGTATCCAGAAAAAGCAAGCCCAGAGACCAAACATGGAGCAGTGTCGGGCTGCCTGTAGTGTGAGGACTGCAGTTGATGTAGTTTCTCTGTGAGATCTGGGAGTGCTCTAAATTGGATTGTTGATAGGAACTGTTCTAGAATTGCGGCCTGCCTAGACCTGTGAGAAAATTTAGATGCCCACATTCAGTTGTGTCCTTAACATGGGTATCCAAACGGTATCTTACAGCTGCCAATGAAGAGCACGAGTTGGATAGGAAATGAGATCAGGTTGTCATACCTTCCAAAGCAGGGGAAGAGGGGAGGGCAAGTAGGAGGAGGAGTGGGGAAGGGTGTGCCAGAACAAATATTTGTAACATGTCGGAGATAGTTAAGAAAAAAATACATGATCCAGGAATTTTCTCCTGAAAGAAACAGCCTCCATATCTGAAGGACACAAACTCTTTCAAAACAGGCAAGAAATCAGGTCTTTTTGTCCCAGTGTGCCTTTCCTAAGGAAGACGGCCAGCTTCTGACAAACACCCCTGTCATATTGTAAGTACACCATTCTCTGTCCCCTGGGACACCACCATTCTCATCTTGAAAGAAAGAGGCTGGTATTTAGTGCTGAACTCTCCATAGTCCAGATGTAAGTAGACATCTCTGCATGAGCTCATGAGGACACACACCAACACTCATACATTTTGTGTGAGTTTTCTGTAATTACATTTTATTTTTCAATATCAAGCTTTAAAAACACATTGAAAAGGAAACTTTTTTTTAAGCTAGAAATCCAAGTGATACAATCAAAGAGCCCATTTACCCCGAAACAAGAGTACGCTGCAGGTTTTCCACCACATGTTTAACCAACATGGGCCAGATAGATACTGGACGCTGAGAAGCGGCAATGAGCAGGCCACCAGCAGCATGGAAAGATGTAGACAAGGTGGGAGCAGTGATGGAGTGAGGGCAAGTGGGAACTGTGAACAACCTACAAGTCCTTCACTTAGCACCCAGGTGGTGCTAAATGCTCCCCACACAACACAAGTCATTCTGCAGGGTCAGGTGAACTCGTGGCGGGGGGCGGGGGGGCTCATTGGACAGGAGTGGCTTGTTTTCCAAGGTCAAGCATGGGTGTTAAGAGCATAGAGGAGAGCAGGTAGCGTAGAAGGCAAGTCCCCTGCCTGGACCAGCTCCTGGACCAGCCCCTCGACCCTGTGTCGGTGGGGCCCCAGGGAGAGAGAGCTCCTCCAAGATTGCCTGGTGGTGCCAGCCAGCACGATGCTGTAACCATTTTGCTTGTGGGTTTCATTTTATTCTCTTTTAAGGGATTATAGCACTGTGCAACATTTTCTTTTTAACTTTGCTTTTCTGCTTTTTGCTTTTGACATGCTCAATACACTAGGGAAGTCTTGCCAGGAAATAAATCCATAGTTGTTTCATGTCAGCAAATTACATGCCAACAAGTGACATTTAAATTCTGAATTTTAATAGCTTGTCAGAAAGTGAAATGTATTTTTAAAAATTTTAATAGATGAGAGAACAGTGTGTCTGCCTACATAGTAGATGAGAATGGTAAAAACAAAGTGAATGTATTTTGTTGTTTGATGTATACATTTAAATAGAAGAAAGTTGCACTATTAAATTCCATTTATCATCCCTCGTCTATGTAGAAGACTCCCTGGAAGTGGAGCACGCAACTCCTGTCAGAGACAAACCACAACATCTCCAAGAAGTGGCCTTGACACAGACAGAAACATTCACCCAACTCTGCATTACGAGAAGTGTGTCAAGTACACATGCTTTGCAATTCTGAACACCTTCCTTGTGAAGGATCATTTTCACACAGGCCACCCAAGCTCAGGACACTGGCAGATTTCCCAGTCCTGAAACGAGGCACACGCAAGTCTTCCAAGAGAGAAAATGAGGCCAAAGGGCCCTGGAGAAATCAGGAAAAGGTTCTGGATCACAGCATCATGGGGATGACACTGCTGGATGAAGGGCCACCAAGTTCTGCAGACCTGCACATGCATAGATGCATGTCTATCATATGTACATGTGTCTGTGTGTACACTATACATGTCTATCATATGTACATGTGTCTGTGTGTACACTATGCATGTCCATAAACTAGTGCGTGCAAAAGTGTGTAGGCATGCATGTGTATAGCCCCTATGTGAATAGCGTGTGCCACTATATGTATGTGCCATTTGTGTACATGTGAGGCTATGTGTGCGTTCCGTGCATATATTTAGTATCTTTTTAAGCATGTGCCTATATATCTGGTCCCATGTTCATTTAACTGTGTGAGTGAATGTTCATGTGTGTATATTTGCATGCATATACCCATGTGCCACCTGCATCTGTGTGGATTCTGGATATAATCCATTTCAGCGCATGCATGTGCATTTGTGTGCATGTGGGTTAGTGGTGGAAGGTAAGGGTAGCTAGACTCAACAGTTTGTCTTGAGGATCCTGCTTGATTTCTAGATTCTTACCAATTCTGTTGGCACAGGCCTTTTCATTTCTCTGTGTGCAATTCCTCCTGTCAGCATCCTTCATTTACACTATGCTCTCAGTCCTGTACTTGGGATGCAGGTATAGAGATAGTGCTTTCCCTGATTCTTATGAGAAACACAAATCCCTTGGTGCTGGGAATGTGGCCTAGTGGTAGAGTGCTTGCCTAGCATGCACAAAGGCCTGGGTTCCATTCCTCAGTACCACATACATAGAAAAAAGTTGGAGATGCTGAGGCTCAAGTGGCAGAGCTCTAACCTTGAGAAAGTCCAAGGACAGTGTTCAGGCCCTGAGCTCAAGTCCAGGAATGGCAAAAAGAAAAAGAAAACAAGAAAGAAAGAAAGAAAGAAAGAAAGAAAGAAAGAAAGAAAGAAAGAAAGAAAGAAAGAAAGAAAGAAAGAAAGAAAGAAAGAAAGAAAGAAAGAAAGAAAGAAAGAAAGAAAGGAGAGAGAGAGAGAAAGAAAGAAAGAAAGAAAGAAAGAAAGAAAGAAAGAAAGAAAGAAAGAAAGAAAGAAAGAGAAAGAAGGAAGGAAGGAAGGAAGGAAGGAAGGAAGGAAGGAAGGAAGGAAGGAAGGAAGGAAGGGAGAAAGACAAATACCATTGCACAGTCTTATGTAGGTCTATGGTCACTATTTGGGGATTTTCACTGTCTCGGGAGTTCATCCATCTAAGAAACAGTTCTTTAGTAACAGAGTAGTCACTGATGGCATGTAAGCAAATAGAGGGTTTTCCTCAACAGAGATGCCACAGCACTGCTACATTACCCTCAAACACTGGTCTAGACATTCCTTCTTTCATTAGCAATCACTCCTTGGCCACACTTTTAACAGCCCACATTAGTTGATAGTAAATGTGTTTTATTATGCCACAAATCTATCTAAGCTTTTTTTTTGTATCACATGGAAGCTTTTTATTTCTTTTTTTTATTTTATTGTAATTAGTAAAAGGGTTACATGGTATTTGCCAGATAGAAGGTACATTAATTCACATACATTGACACCCTTTCACATCTCTTAGTACCCATTTCCCTCCCCCCCACACCCCCCACCCATCTTGGTTTTCCCCCCTTCCCTATCAAATTTCAAATATCCAAATACAAATAAATTCAATGTATCAGATAACAAAGTGAGATACTATAACAATATGAGATGACCAAGGGACAGCAAAGGAGATGAGAGACAACGTAGTACATTAAGGACAACAATCATTCATTATATGGCTTGTTAGGAAATGGAAAGACTTAGAAAAAATCATATTAAGTGAAGTAAGCCAGACTCAAGGGAACTTAGGCTCAATAGTTTCCCTCATTTGTCATAATCAGTAGAAACCTTGGGCTCTACTAGCAGAGATCTGCAATAGAGTAAAATCTTGATAAATAAGGCCATATAGTATGAAGCTAATTGAAAGGACCTCCAGGATATTGAAACAAAAGCCATATCTAAGCTTTTTTTTAGGTATTTTTTGATGTGTCCGAAAGAAAAATGCCTGTTTCTAATTTGTTTAGGAGTACAGACCTATAAAGACATCAGCTCCTGGTTTTTTTTTTTGTTTTGTTTTTTGTTTTTTTTGTGTGCCAGTCCTGGGCTTGGGCTCAGGGCCTGAGCACTGTCCTTGGACTTTCTCAAGGCTAGAGCTCTACCACTTGAGCCTCAGCACCACTTCCAGCTTTTTTGTATGTATGTGGTACTGAGGAATCGAACCCAGGTCTTCGCACATGCTAGGCAAGCACTTTAACCACTAGGCCAAACTCCCGGCCCCAGCTCCTGTTTTAAGATGGAGGAAAGTAGTTAAATCACCACAAACTTCTTTATACTTCTTTTTAAAGACAAAAACGAATTTCTTCATCCCACACTAGAAGTTGATGTTTCTAGTAACAACCAATAGTGGGAAGAGCAAGCCCACTGACAACCATCCCCAGGCACTGTTGATAAAACAGTGCAGCTCAGCGATTTAGACCCAGCATAGCACTGCCTACCTGAGCTGCCACACCTACCAGCAAGAACAGAAAAAAACAAACTGGAGGAAGCTTCAGATTGTTTACAAGGATTGCTACAGTCCAGGTCCTGAGAACGCTCAGGGCTAAAATAGTGGATATAATGCCCAGGAATTAAATCCTTTTTTTTTTTTTTTTACCTGTCTGTCATGGGGCTTGATCTTGGGGCCTGGGCACTGTCCCTGAGCTCTTCAGCTCAAGGCTACCGCCTGACCCCTTGAGCAACAGTTCCACTTCCTGTTTTCTGGTGGTTAATTGGAGATAAGAGTCTCACAGACTTTCCTGCCCAGGCTGGTTTTGAACTGTGATCCTCAGATCTCAGTCTCCTTAGTAGCTAGGATTACAAGCGTGAGCCACCAGCACCCGGCTCCAGGAATTAAATCTTAAGAAACAAGTCTCCAGCAACTCTGATGCCACAAACACTCTGGAACTGACAAGGCAGGAGAAAAAGATGCTGTAACTGCTTCTTTTCACCACCTAAGATAAACAGTATTTCTAGCCTTGCCCTTCAATGTGAAAGCAGGACAAAAAACAAACCCATCTGAAACTGGGAAATCAACTGACACCCAAATTATTAGGACTCCACATCTTAACTGTGAAACGAAACACATCTACCTTTTCCTCACATCAATCCAATCACTTCATAAAAATATGAACTGAAACAATCCAAACAGGATTAGTTTTAAAGGTCCTTGAGAACACTATATTCTTAGAGGAAAGAAAAAAATGTGGGAGAAAGCTTATGAAAGAGTGGAGAAAAATCAATGGGCCTCTCTTTTATCTGGCAACAAGCAAGAATAAGAAAACTGAGTTCCATTTTGTGGCGTAGTAGGAAATTAAGCCTCGTTACTGAAGAGGCTGAGATCTGAGGGTCACAGTACAAAGCCAGCCTGGAGAGGAAAGTTCATGAGAATCTGATCTCTATTAAACTATGTGGAAAAATTCAGAAGGTAAGTTGTGGCTCAAGTGATAGAGCATTACCCTTGAGCAGATAAAGGGGGGAAAAAACTCCGATATAGCACTCAAACTTTGAGTTCAAGCTTCAGGACTGGTGTGAAAAAGACAAAAGCCAAAGGTAGAGGCTCAAGTGATAGAGCGTAAGCCTTGAGTGAAAAAGCTGTGTAGGGCCTCAAAGCCCCAGTGCTGACACATACAAAGTTTATTTGTAATTTGTTTAGTTGTCTGTCTTTTGCATGACTGTACTATGACCAGAAGGGGCTTTGAGGTTTTTCTGAAGCATGTGAGCATTTTCAGGCCCTGTCTCTTACCAAAATTCTTTTTTGTCTCAATCTCAAAGCCAAATTTACTGTTGAAGTGAATCACTGACTCAGGAGTGTAAGACATGATGTAAATTTCTGTTCCTACTTCTAGTCCTCCATAGGTGCAAGAGACATCCTGACGTCATGATGCAAACTTTTGTGTCCACCTCGGCACCCTGACCTTCAGCGTTCCCAGTGGAAGAGGACCCGGCTCCGTTTCATCAGCTGTTTTACACAGGGCAGCATCGTGTCTCCCAGCTCCTTCATCTTCCCTGCCTGCTGAAGCTGTAGTTAGCACCTCCCTCAAAACTTTCCTCATTCTCAGCTCGGGAGCCTCACCTAGGGAAGAGACCTATGGGAGGGACTGGTGGCCAAGCAGAGCCTCAGGTCTCCTGGAGTCCGGGACCACTCCCAGGGCCTTCCTGGTACTGCTGCTTATCCGCCTGTGCCCCTGTATAGCTGCTCCTTGTGCAGCCCGCAGCACAGCTTTGTGAACAGTTCCCTGTGGACTGTAGCCTCAAAGGGCCAGGCATGGTATGCAGGTATCTGCAAGGCTGTGGTACAGCATGAATGTCCTCTGGGGCATACACAAGCGTGGTGGAGGGAAGGTCTCCAGAGGGTGGAAGCCTGAGCACCGAGCCCACTCGTTCACGTTCCCTGGGAGGAGAAATGACCTAATATAAAATGGCTGTGGCTTCCTATTCGGCTGACAGGTCATGGACTTAGAAGGAGTGTGATTGGAAGACTGGTGACAAACTGAGAGAAGAGACACATCTCAACTGAACAGACTTTTCTGGATGTGTTCAAAGTGTAAAATACATATGCTCTCTGTGGATAATACTTAGAGCAGCCACAAGAGAAGACGACTTTCATAATCAAAAAGACAGAACAACGCATTTGTGGCTAGTTCAGCCTCTTTCTCCAGTCACAACCAGCCTCACCCATGGCACTCATGGTGCCACCAAGTGACGTGGATTTGCACTCACCAAAGTTGACTGATAGAGGCTGCTGCTGAGGGTCCAGTCTGCCAGCAGACAGAGACCAACTCCAAGCCTTAGCATGGCACCCTTCCCTGGTGCCAGCCAGTGCCCTGGAGCTGGGACCCTGTCTGTCATGGAAGGGTCAGCACTTTGTCCTTCTTGGAGGAGATACCTACGCACCCTGCATACAGATTTTCCTCTCTGTATACACTGCCTCTGCCAAAACTACATCATGATTTCATCCACCATAATGGCACTCCAGGCATTACATCTGACCAAGACTCTTTTCAGAGCCAAAAGAACACAGTAATGTCCCATGCTCACAAGACCGATGGCCATATCCTGTTTCTCACTATCCTGAAGCCACAAAACAAGAAATGGCCTTGGGAAGACACAGCCACAGTGCCAACTGGATAGAACACCTTCCAGGGCTGCGCAAAGTTCTCCAGAAGGCTGGATTTGTATCTAGTCCATGGCTCTTTCCTGCAACCAGCATTCTTGTGTCAAGGAATCAAGGGGATTGGGAGTTAACCCATTAGTTATTATCATGAAAGACCCAGTAGGCAAAATGTCTACTCCTGTCTGAGAAGTAATGTTCTGTTGGAATCTCGGATGGTGAAACCGTTTCCATTAGAGATGTAAATAGACCCCAGGGACCAGGGCATTCAGATGGCACCTTGCCACAATGGTTCCTCATGCCTGTGAGCCACTCTTCAGAGAAGTGTGTGTGGTGCTGGCAGGGTGACATGGACTACCAGAGGGGCCTCAACAGCTGTCACCCAAGGGGTTCAGGAGAATTATGTCAGAAATGCACTGCATGACTGAACAGCCAGGTCCTGGGGCTGGAGTCAGTGACAAACTCTAAGAAGCCAGCTCCTCCAGAACTGCTGTGCCACAGCCAGGCCCAGAGCTACAGGAAATGGGGCCACTCACTGAGGGCAAAGGGAATGTCAACAGCTGCTGAGCCCGTGCACTTTCCTTGAAGACTGAGTTGCTCCCCTAGCTGAACATGAATACAGCCCTGGAGAGACTGCACAGTGTGTTTCATCCCTCCTTCCCTATCTCCTGAGAATCTCAGGTAAAAAGTCTTAATACCTTTGCAATGTTTATGTAGTGAACTTTGTACCTCCTGGCTTCAATTATCCAAAAGGATTAAAATCAGCTGGAGTAGAATAAATGTCAGACACAGACACAAAGGGGGCCCTCTGACCTGTGGGGAAGGCCTCTCCCCACCAGGACCCAGGTCCATCATCCATCCACCTGTGGCCTCCCGGGTGCCTCATCCTCCTGTCCCCACTCCCTTCCTATCCCCGCTGCCTGCGCCATGGGCTTCAGCCCCAGGCTGCACAGCTTTCTCCTGGCCTGAGGCAGGTCTCCAGCACATGCCAGCTCTCTGGGCAAAGCCTGCCACCAGCACTTGCTGAGGAGTGTGATGGCTCAAAGACCTGGAGGCCACCGCTGGGCTAAGTCATTCTGCAGACTCTGACAACACCAACAGCAGTTAGCCAGCTGCTTGTCAGAGCAAGGGCGGGCCTCAGGCTCTCTGACCCCAGGCTTGTTCCATGGGGAAGAGCACAAGTGCTCTTAATGGAGGCTCCAGTCCCAAGTCCCACCTCCGCGTTGACCCTTGGAAGAATGTAAGTCCTGTAAGAGCCACGTGCATTCCACTCCTTTGCTCTGTGCTGCGAAACTGCCCGTGGCCGTGCCTGTCCCTGGTTCAGGGAGCAGAGGAGACAGGATTCTTCTCGCATTATCCAACCCTGAAGGTGCTAAGAATGACATGATTTGGATCCCTTCACCTAAAAATTATTCACATAGGAAATAAAAATGTAACTTAAAAATTACTGTAATCATCTTTTAAACTATGTTCTTAATGTCCCTGAGAAGGAAACAGTTTACAGGAATCTTCTTAGCAAAATCATAGAAAAAAAAACTGCAGAAGGACTATGGATGAGACAGACTTTCTCACTGCTCAACAGCAGGTGAGTCAGACCTGATCAGGCTAGACTGCAGACAACCTAACTACCTCTTCCTGCAGCCTCTGCTGCAACAGTTTCCATATTCCTCACCCCAAGATGCATGGAAGGTTCTGCAATGCATGTACTCACAGCAGCCAGGGCAGAGGTTGCACTGGGGAGCCTTTGCTGGTGCAAACCCTGGCTGGTCTCTTCTGAATGTGGGGACAAGCTTGCAAAGTACATGACTAGCAACTCACTGCCTGGAACCCAGTCAGTGAGCTAACAAGGTCTCTGCTCGGCAGCTCATGACAAGGAGCCACCACGCCCTACCTGCTCGAGACAGCCTCTGCAGGGTGACCCTCAAGTGCTGCAAGGCCTCTGGTGACACCTCATAGCGGAATGTGTGCATCACTGGAACCTTCTGGCACCTTCCAAACACTCCATCTGTGGAAAGAAAAGAGAGAAGAGAATGAACTTAACATTTCATCTTCAGAGAATAGACGTACTCACATATCCGCAAGCTAGTCTTTTCTTTCTTTCTTTCTTTCTTTCTTTCTTTCTTTCTTTCTTTCTTTCTTTCTTTCTTTTTTCCTTCCTTCCTTCCTTCCTTCCTTCCTTCCTTCCTTCCTTCCTTTCTTCCCTCTCCCTCTCCCTCTCCCTCTCCCTCTCCCTCTCCCTCTCTCTCTCTCTCTTTCTTTTTCTTTTTGTCAATTATGGGGCTTGAACTCGAGGCCTGGGCACAGTTCCTGAGCTCTTGTGCTCGAGGCCAGCTGTTTGCCACTTTGAGACACAGCTCCATTTCCCCTCCAGATATTCTAACTGAACAATTTTGAGGGGCAACGTCAGAAATCCACTAAGCAGATTTAGGAAGCCATCATGGAAAACATAAACGTAAATGAAAAAAAACACTATTAAGTCAGTGCCATTTGAATTTTTGATCCAGCTCTTCCCTGCCCTCTCATCCCCTCCCCTACACTTTACATTTTTATAATCACATTTTACCATTCATGTATATGTGTGTGCGTGTGTATATAGTGATTCTGGAGCTTGATCACAGGGCCTGGGCAATGTCCTTGAGCTTTTTTACTCAAGGCTAGAGCTCCACTACTTTAGCTATAGCTCTACTTCCAGATAATTTGGTGGCTAATTAAAGGAAAGAGTAAAGTGGAAGAAAAATGTGGGAGGGGGTGACAATGTTTAAGAAGACAGGTACTCACTACCTTACACATGTAACTGTAACCCCTCTGAATATCACCCTGACAATAAAATGAAACTTAAAATTAAAGATAAGAGTCCTGACTGAACTGGCTTCGAATTGTAATCCTCAGATGTCAACCCCTTGAATAAGGTTACATGGGTGAGCCACTGATGTCCAGTCTTCCTTTAAAAATATTATCTTAAAGTAGTTGTACAAACATGTCAGTTTATGAATACATCTTGATCAATGTCAGCCCTTCAACCCCCACAAACCACACATCGCTCATTGTCACAATTTTTATGTGACGCTTGCTTCTGACAACTCAGTAACAAAGAGTAAGATTTAGCGCCAGTTCTCTAAACAAAAACTGGACACTATGTATCTACACACATACATATTTTGTGTATGTGTGTACATGTACATGTATACACACATGTGTGCACACACATACCTATAATTGCAGAGTTGCTGATGGCTGAAGCACCCTCTGTGCAGCCACGTGATGGTGATGGCCTGGCTCTTCCATGATGTGGAAGGGAAATGCTGGCAGAGAGCAGGGGTAATGGGGATTGGTTTATTTGACTCTCTCCTATTTGTCTGCAATGACAGATTTTACTGTCCACATCCTTCAAGCCACACCTCCAATTAATTTGGGCCCTAATTAGTCTTTATTGGGCAAATTGTTCACTTTGAGGCGTGCTTCCTAGGGGGGTTTCAAGCATTCAAATTACCTTCTTTGGCTCACACAAAGGAGTAATTCAAGAACTAGTGCCTCCCACGCAGGGCGGCCATCTGCAGACCCCTAGCCAGTAGAAGGGAAATGGTTTCTTTTATTGTTCACAACAATCTCGCTGCCAGTATAGCTGAAGAAAGCCATTCAAATGCAACAAGTTTAATTAACAGAAACACATTTGCCCAGTACCAGGCTGACTCATAATTGCTGGTCTGATATTGCATATATGCTCACCATGGACAGTTCTGTGTGATTAGCAGACAGCAATCTTAAGTGTTGCAAGCATCTTGTAATTTCTATGGAGCTTCACAAACCTGAAGGATACAGAGAACTTTCCCAGCTGTGCAGAGCCAGCCAGCAAAGGCCTAAAGGAGAAGCTAAGCCCTCTGCCTGTCTTCCTCAGGCACTAGACTTGACTGTACTGTCCCTCATGGCAGGGTCTTACTGCAACAAATGCTGCGGCCACAGAAAGGAAGAATGCTCCTGGGTAGGGGATGGGGAGCTCCTGACCCAGCATGACAGACAGGCTGTGCTTGTGTCAGACAAGGCCACACTGTTTGTCCTTGCTCTTTTGCTTTTATCGAATACAAAGAGCACTGTGCCTTGTGCTGGTACATTTGTGAGGCAGGGAAGAGGTGAAAACTAGGAAGAAGAAAGGAAACAAAGCAAAGGACAGAAATTAAAGAGTGCTTAAAAAACAAAATTTCAAATGAAATCACCTTGAAAGTAGAATCATTGTATCCAGGACTTACATGAAGCATTAAAAGTCCCAACCCTATACCTCACAAAAGAGGAAAGTGAGACAGGAGTGCCATGACCAAGGCCCCAGACCACAGACAGAAGTGAGTTGCTGAGCAGAAGGGAATGCAATCCGAACCCTGGGCCCTGGGAAGCCAGAGCGCATGAAGCTCACAAAGCTCCCGGTCCCTGCAGCTCAACACAGAGTTCACAAACTACTTGTCAGTGCTGCTGCATTTGGCATTCACACTGATTGTGCGTCTCCTGGTTATGCGTCCCAGACAGAGCCACGCCGGAGGATGGGTGTCCACCTGGCTCCCAGTAGACGTGGAAGTGTGAGCCCCGCTAGGCTCAGCTCCACCCAGCTGCTCCCTTAATGTATAGCACCCGAGACCACAGTGAACTTGGTGGTAAATGCACAAAAAAATCTGAGGTGGCCAAAAATTGCCCTTCACAGACACCTTTGAAATCATTTGGAACTTTCTAATTTCTCTCTAACTGTGTATCATTCTTTAAATCTGATTTGTTGCATACAATGTCATAAATATTTTTTACCAATAGTTGTATTTTAGTAATACGATGAAAGTTGAAACAAACTGATGAATTTCTTTGCCTCTAGACTAGAAAAAAGACTGGAAAAGAGAACTTGAATGAGGAAAGCACTGGGTATAACTCAGGAAGACCCACACTCTTTACTATGTAGAAAAAACGGAGTCCCAGTACCTAGAGGTCAGACTGCACAGTACTGGAGACAGAAGAAGGGACATACAGGAAGGAAGGCAGCCACGAGCTATGTGATGTAAACAGAATTAAACAAGCATTGTGAGATGCAAATGCTGCTTAGGGATGTTTTACTAACAGAGATTTAAAACAGGGTGGAGAAGTATCACACTGTCCCATTTGAAAGGGAAAATAGCTTTTTGAAGAATATAAGAAGAGTTTATTTTTTTGATGCTGAAACCAGCACCATTCCCACAGGCCAAAGTTACTGTCACTCATAAGCATAACTAACCCTAAACTCAGACACAAGCCTCTCTCAGTTCTGAGGGTCTGTCCCTCATCCAAGATCACCATCTCAGACTTGTGGTTCTCTCAAGGTCTCTGGGGCTGCAGGTGTGGACGGACACACACACACACACACACACACACACACACGAGCATCCAGGTGCAGCACTCTCACAGTGTGTGTGTGCATACTCACACTAACACACGGGCATCCATCTGTGCTCATATGCACAGGTGTATGTGTGCTGACGTGAGAGCACATGCTTTCTCATGCCTCCCTATGTGTACATGTGCGCATACACGATCTCCACATCAACAGCTGCCTTACTGCTCCTCTCCTGTCCCCCTCCAGAGCCATCCTCTCCCAGTGACATGGTCAATTCCTGGAAGGTGGGCACCCTTGCTCCAACTTCACATTTCCCACAATAGCTAATATGATACCTCACCCCTGCAAATCACTGGTAAGAACAGATTAACTGCTCTTGTCACACTTCCTAAAGCAAGGAAGCTGGGCGGTCCATGGAAATGTCTCATACCATTAGCTAGGAGACTAATGTCTTGTAACCAGCTTAGATTTAGAAGTCTTTTCCTCCTAGCAGATGCCCTGAGACCAAACTAAAGGACCGGTGGTGGGGACTCTCCAAACAGGCAGGTATGACACGTTTGCTCTGAGCCTCTGCCCTGTTTCCCCAATATCTCTGCCTAGGCTCAGAAAGCTGGCTTTCCCCTGAGTGCTTCCTCTCAAAGCTTTATCCAAGCAGAAAGACACCCAGGGAGACTCTGTCCTGGGAAAAAGCATGGGCCTGCGCCTGGGCCTGGCCTCCCAGGGTCTGGTGCTCTGAGAGGTGAATCCTCTACTCTCTGCAACTACTCAGTTGCTCAGCTGCTCCAGGATCAGCCACAAATCAAGTAAAATCATCAGAAGTGTAGTCAGAACAAGTTGACCTGAGTCCCCTGAAAGGTGCCTCTGTACTTAGGCAAAATATTCAAGTTTGCAAGAAAGGACGTCTTAGCCGGGTGCCAATGACTCACACCTGTAATCCTAGCTACTCTGGAGGCTGAGATCTGAGGATCATGGCTCAGAGCCAACCCAGGCACAAAAGTCCGTGAGATTCTTACCTCCAATTAACCAACAGAAAACCGGAAGCGGTACTGTGGTTCAAGTGGTAGAGCATTAGCCTTCGTCTGAAAAGTTCAGGGACAGCGACCAGTCCCCAAGTTCAAGCTCCAGAACTACCAAAATTAAAAACAAAAATGGGGTGGGGGAGGGAGGGATGTCCCGAGAGAAAAATCCCCAGACGCCAGAGCCAGAACTGTCTTCCTGAAACCTGAGCGGAGTTGACCTGTCAGCTTCCCTCTCTGCCTAGGCCACAGACAGCTCATGGAGTGTGAGGGACCCTTCTTAATTATGTATGCTCTGTGGCAAACAGTAATGCAATCTTCTTTCCTCCTTTTCTTAGCATCTTTACCTATTTATCACAAGCCCCTCTATATTTCTTCATCTCTCCTGGAAGACCCACGGGGCTTAGCAATTAATAAATTTCAAATTGTCACCTAATGCAGCCTTTGAAAGTGGGGTGAATCATCATGGCTTGTGCACATACCATCCAGTCATCTGGATAAAGGGTTTATGCAGGTAAATAGCTCATGTGTATCAATACATTAGCTCAGTTCCCTTGAAACTAACTATAAAATGAAGCCCTCAATTTGTGAGCAAGAAGAAACAAGAAAGAAGTAACCATTACAAAGAGGATATACTCAAGACTGAAAGCAATTATGGCCAGCACTATATGCATAAAATAAACTATCCCATGAGCAAGATTCTTGGCGAGGGCCAAGAACAGTGACACTCATCAGGGCTGGGGCATCAACCCTGCTTATTTCTCGGTATCATCACAACAATAGCTTGTGACATCACTCAAGCTACAAAATACTGTATAAACATAACATGTATTCGTCCACCATGAAGCCACTGTCTGACCTTGCCCAAACAAAACAAAACTTGAGTTTAGTCTCAGTGCATCTCCCTAGGAGTACACAGGAAAAGTGGAGAAGACATTTGGGGCACTTAATCCCAGCTTAACATATCAACAGAACAGTGCTTTCTGGAGAACCTGGCCTCCAGAGGTGGGCCCTGTGGGCTTGGCTGTGCTCACCACACACAGTGAGACATCGGCCCACCCAGGGCAGCTGCCTCCAGAAAGCAGTCACTCCCTATCCACCGCACTCAAACTTGTTCACACAGGGGAAGAGTGAGATATGAGTGGCAACAGTGACCCCTCGTGGCAGCTTCCCTGAAGTGCCACATTCTCTAGGTCAGATGGCCTAGGAATCTTGGTTCTAATTCAGGCTTAAGATGCCCCAGGTGGCTGGGACACGTCAAAAGCCCAGTGGGGTGGCCCGGGAGGCAAATGGACTAGGACTTAGTCATCTTGTCATGTGGGCTTTAGGAGATGCAGCATCAGGAGGAACATGCATGTACACACTCACAGGTAGGCAGACACACAAGTACCCATGGATCCTTGCTCACATGCACACCATACGTATATACCGCCATACAAGAGACATCGGGCATGCACACACACATCCACACATGTACAGATGCACAATTATGTGCACACATAGGCACAGACATATGCACACACATCATGCCACAGATACACATCCACTCACATACACATGTGCGAAATGTACATATATACAAGCCAGGTGTGGTGGTCCTCACTTGTATTCTCAGCTACTCTAGAGGTGGAGGTAGAAGGGTCATGCCTGACAAAACAATCAAGTTATCTGCTATCATATATTGTATATATGCTTATTTGGTTATTTGAAATAGGATAGGGAAGGGGAAAAACAAGAAGAGGGGCAGGGGTGGGAGGAGGGAAATGGGAACCAAGACATGAGAAAGGGTATCAATATTTGTGAAGTAATGCACCTTCTATCTGGTGAATATAATGTAACCCTTCTATTAATTACAATAAAAATATATGAAAAAACCAAGACACCTTCCCTGAAACACTGGGGGTGTGGCTCAAATAGTAGAATACCTGCCTATGAGGCATGAGACCCTGAACTTAAACCCCAGAAACACAGAGAGAGAGGAAATCCTTTTAGAAGGGGAACAATTTAAAAGGTATTTCAGACTGGGAGTTTGGCATAGTGGTGCTTGGCTAGCATGCATGAAGACAGACCCAGGTTCGATTCCTTGGTATCACATATACAGAAAAAAGCTGGAAATGGTGCTGTGGCTCAAGTGGTAGAGTGCTGGCCTTGAGAAAGCCCAAGGACTGAGCTCAGACCCTGAGTTCAAGGCCTAAGACTGGTAAAAAGAAAAAAAAGGTATTTCAAAACAAAGATAAAATAATGTTAACCATCAAAATTAAAAACTTTCTTGCTTTGGCTGGGTGCTGGTGGCTCACATCTGTAATCCTAGTTACTCAAGAGGCTGAGAAATGAGGATCGTGGTTCAAAGCCAGCCCAGGCAGAAAGCCCATGAGACTCTCATCTACAATTAACCACCATAAAATAGGACACGAAGCTGTGGCTGAAAGTGGTAGAGTGCTAGCCCTGAGCAAAGAGCACAAGGACAGTGCCCAAGCCTAGAGTTCAAACCCCAGGACCACCACTACTAACAACAACAAAAACTTTCTTGCAACAAAGGACACTATCACCAAAATGGAAAGGCAACACAAAGAAGGGAAAAACTACTTGCAAATCTGTCTGTAATAAAAAGAATATCTAAAATATATCAAAAACTCCTGCAGCTCAACAAAAAATTTTTCTGATTTTAAAATGGGAAAAAGATTTTCCTGGACATGTCTCCAAAGATGATATATAAACAGTCAACACACATATGAAAAGCCAATCATCAGGAAATCACAAAAAAAACTCCCATCCATTAAGATAGCTATCATGAAAACAACAACAACAAAAAATAGAAAACCTCAAGTATTGACAAGAATGGAAACCCTAGAGCTCTGTGTCCAGCTGGAAAAAATAAATAACAGAGAGGCCACCACAGTTCCTCCCAGTACCACACGGAAAGCCCAAGTGAGCCCACAAGCCTGATTCTGTGAACATCCAGAAGCACTGGAAACACAGAGACACAGAGCTCATGGCAGAAATTTTAGAAGTTAGTCCCAGTAGGATACCAACTGCAATTAACCTTGGTGATGAGTTAAGACTGAATTTCTCATCATCGGAACAAGTTTAAATGGACACCCACTTCACACCCATATCCCCAAGTTAAGACCAGAAGTTCAGATTCAGGAAGGCCCACCCTCCTACATCGCAGCCAGACGCCTCACCAGCAGGACAGACGCCTCCACTGCACAGCCAGCATCCAGCCAGAGCATCCACAGCAGAGGGCAGGGACTGAGGGCCACAGAGATAGGTGAAAGCTGCAGAGTTCTGCAGCTGCATGAAAGGAACCACTATAGAGCCCAGGCTGGAAGAGCTGGCACTGAACAGAATCCAGACCACCCTGGAACTTGTAGTAATTGGCCTAGTGCAGGCTCACCACCAGACTGACTATCCAGCAAGGGGTATCAGCTCCTATCACAGGAAGCCCAGACCCCTGCCGAACATGATACCACAATCAATGGCCACACTGTGTTGATTGTTAAAGTAATGCTGTAACATTGTATTCTGCTGGAACTTTATGAAAATAAATGCCCTCTGAAGTTACAGAAACTGCTGCATAGAAATATAGGAAAAACAGGCATGTCTGATTCAAGAATAAGCAAAATACAGCAAAGGCGCCCCAGAGGTGACCTGTGGCTCATTACTCAGGTGGTGTCTCCCTTAGGGTCCATGCAACAGAGGTCCCGGAGCACAGCATCCTGTGGCACAGGACTTGCTTGTCAGAAAGTCCTGAAAACAGAATGGTTGCTGGACATCGCTCACCTTGCTAAGTAAGCACTATGTAGAACTTGTGGCTTAGAGTTTCTCTACACTCAGGTAAAACCATACTTGTCACACACCCAGGATCTCTGCTGAACTTGAGGAGGGAAGCCTCGGGTCCTATCTCAGCCAGCAGCCTTCTGTGCCACCTTGCACACTCTGTTTTCATTCTTCTGTCCCCTAAAGTGAAACTTCCACATTAGATATCTCTAAGATCTTTTCTAACTACTCCCTGCGGAAGTCTCTGGGACACAATGATTGCTCATCCAGGCTTCTGAGCTGTCGTCACTGGCCACCTGTTCCCAGAGGCATCCGCAGCCAGCTTTGGGCAGTGTTCCTCTCCCTGCTGCGTGGACCGGGTCGTGTGCTGGAGGCTCGAGGCATGGAGCTTCGACCACTAGACGCCACACTGGAGAACAGTGACAGCCCAGGGGAGGCCTGTGGGAATGTAACTGTCTCTCCTTACAAACCAGAAGCAGGGCCCCCTAAGCCACCATGTTCTACATAGCTGCCCTGACTATGTAGAACTCAGGATCACCTCTTGGGAGACAACAGAGAGCAGCACAGAGGCCCCCCAGGGAAGGCAGGGGTAGAGGAGACACCCACACAGGCAGCTCTGCAATCATGGAGGGAGGGCCGCTCACAGGAAGCTTCCAGCGCCTCCATGTGGGATACAGAACCTCTCAGGGCACCCCTCTCTGTCTGGTCACCATCTCCCCTCCGATGAGGCCTTGTCATGGGCAGAGCAATCCAGCCCTGACAATCTTTTTTCATGATGTGGAAAACTGAGGCTTTGTTCATACTGAGTTTTCACAATATGGAAACAAACAGAAAAGGTCTTCTTGGCTATGTCTTTATAACATTTCAATAGATTAACGCTCTCACAATTGGAACACAAGATATCTAATGTAAAAGATTTGTAAATATAAGACCTATACAATAGCCATATCAAGCCATTGATAAAAAAATTTCCCTAAACCCTAAATTACCCAAAGAGCTGCACCCAAAGCTTGAGCCTTCTGCAACTATGCAGGAAGCCCCGGTTCCCCTGCAGCACTACAAAAGCAAGTGAGCAAATAGTCACTCATATTTCTTGTCTAGTATATATTATTATTTATAAAATCCTACTTAACTTATTATTTTTCTTTTTCTTCTGCATTCTAGGGAACTCATAAGAACTTTAAAGGAACATCACTGACATCTGTGGGTAGTGTATTGTTCTTCTTTCCTTCACCTTAAAATTCATTGCAGTTACAGTTTATTGCTGTTGCTTTCTTCCTTTTAACTTTTTAGAAGAAAGCCAAACATAACTAAAAGCAATACGAGTGTGAAATACCAGGCATATCACAGAGGCCAACGCATGCTGTGAACACAGAGCGCCTAGTGGGACTCTGCATACACACTCTCTTTCACAGACAGCACTGAGGCTGTGTACCAAGAAAGACCAAGACGAGCCAGACAGCTTCTATCTGCTAGAGGCTTGTACTCTATTTGAAGAATCAAAAGTATCCGCAGTCATATCTCACAGGTTAACAAAACAAAACATAAAATGGATTAAAGCAAACAAGAGAGTTTCTAGTAAATAAATTCCTCTTTGCATTTTCTGTGGGGAAATTAGGAGAAGCTGACTCAGCAGGAGGAAGCTTCTTCTAACTTCCTTGTGGTTACCATAGGAACTAAGCTTTTCATGGTCTCCATGGAAACTGGACCAACCCACTCTCACCATGGTCACCATGGAAACTGCGAACCAGCCCAACTAAACAGCACACTATGTAAACTAGATCAGCCCAGCTCCCCATGGTCACTTCTGAATGGCTGGGGTAGTCTGAGGAATCTGGCACCAGAGGCAAGATCTTCAGGTGGCTGTGTGGCCCTTGGGGATTTCAGGGTTTGCTTTTTCTGAAAAGAACAGAGTAGAAACAAATGACCTGAACCTGTCTTTCAATTCTGAAACCCCATGATCAGGTTCAAACAACGGTCAAACAAAAGTAGCAATCAGGATTTGAGGATGTGAACACAGGGTATTCTTATTATCAGCTCTAAGGGAAAGGTCATTTACAACAAATTCATATAACTACGGATGGAAAGAGCCTGCCATGGTAGCATATACTGGTAACTCCAGTCCTTGAGATGTGGAAGTAGAAGGATTACAAGGCAAACCTAGATTACATGAGAAAAGTCTGCGGAGGGGGAGACACAGAGACTGAGACAGAGGCACAGAGTCAAGAGAATGAGAATGAATATGAATATCTGAACTAAGTATAGAAATAGGGATAGGTGCAGTGGCTCATGCCTGAGCTCAGGGCTGAGATCTGAGGATTGTGGTTCAAAGCCAGCCTGGGGAACTAAAGACCCTAGAGACTCTTATCTCCAATTAACCTCTAGAAAACAGGAAGTGGGGCTGTGGTTCAGGGATAGGGCAGTAGCCTTAAGCTGAAGAGTTCAGGGACAGCGCCCAGGCCCAGAGTTCAAGCCCTGTGACAAAAACAAACAATCAAACAAAAACAAAACAAAAGAATAGAAAATAGGAAACAGAATAACCCAGCAGTACCAGTAGCAAGTGAACACCTTGCAAACCTGAGCTTTGCTGAACCAAGAGCACTGCCCCAGGGTGAGGGACCAGCTCCCTCTTCAGGATTCCCATTCCCAGAGCTGAAGGTTCAACCATCACAGATTGGCTGGGCCATCCTGACACCCTACTGTGCTCACTCAGGGTCAGCCCTGACATGGCTGCGGTGGAAGACCAGCCTTGAGGCCAGCCAGCTCCTCCCTCTGGCTGCAGAGCTGAAGGCCTCACACTTGCTGCAGAGCTTGTGGGTGCTGAGATAAGCCGTGGAGAGGGGCTGCTTATCTGCAGCAGCCCATCTCCATCAGCAGCTCTGCACAGCGTTGCCAAGTAACCAGCTCCTACTCTTATCAGCCCAGAACCTTCCGTCAACTATTCAGGTGAGAATAGAAAAGACTGACAGGAGGGCTGGAAGCAGCTCAAACCAAAAATAGCACATTATGTGGATGAGGAAGGCGGTGGGAGGGGCTGGGGTCTGGTAGCCTTCACCTTATCTGGACAGAGGCAGCTGTCCATCACATGCCTTAAGGCGTCTGCTTTTCCACCAGCTAAAGTGCTCCTGACCATCTTCCTGGGGGACAAAGAAAAAGGACAGACTCCTAACCGGCTTTACTGAGACCCCCTCCCACCTCCCTCCCTCTGTCTCTGTCTCTCTCTGCCTCTTCTCTGTCTCCTTCCCCATCTCCATCTCTGCCTCCCTCCCTCCTTCCTCTCCCTTCTCAGGCAGTGGAAGACCTCACAGAGCTGCCCAGAAGAGCATTCCTTCCTTTGTTCCTATGCAGCAGCACGAGGGCACAGCTTTACTGTTCCCTGTGTGAGAGTCACCCAGGAGGACATTCACAAGGCAAGACCCCTCCTCTTCCAACTCCATCCCTAGTTGTACTGATAGGCTGGTGGGAGAAAGGAGCCTGTGTTGTGGTGGAGGTTGGGGAGCTCCTCTCCAGTCCAGCACACACGCCTGTGCCAACCCTTGAGCTCTGAGAGAAGCTGCACTAGTCTGTCTTTCCCGTCTCTCAGAGCCTCTATGAAGACATGCAGGGAACATAGAGATGCTCTGCTACTTCTTCACCCAGCCCCGGGCTTCAGGCAGTGGCCACTGCCTGGACCCCTAGTCCTTGCACAAGATTCACCCTGCCCACTCTGACCTCAGCACCACCCCACAGCTCTGGAAAACAGGCCTGTCAGGGGCCCTCTGTATGGTCTCCTGGGGACAAAGCTTCCAGCGTTTGGAGAACTTGAGAAGGTTCTGCAGGTGGAGAGTTGTGACAGCTGTATACAATGTGAGTCTACTAAATGTCATGGAATTGTGCACCTAAAGATAACAAGAAGAAGAGGAGAAGGGGGGGTGGGGAAGGAAAGGGGAAGAGAGAGGGGGAGGAGAGGGAGAGGGGGAGGAGAGAGCAGGAAGAGGAGGGGAAAGGAGGAGGGGGAAGGAGGGAGAGAAAAGGAGGGGGAGGAGGAAAAAAGGGGAGGGGAGAGGAGGAGGGGGAGGATGAGGAGAAAGAGGAGGAGGGGGAAGGAAGAAGGGGAGGAGGGAGAGGGGAGGGAGAGAGAGGAGGGGGAAGAGGGGGTTTTAGCAGAGTAGAAATGTGTGTGCCTAGCCTGAGAAAACTCTTGTGTTTAAACCCCAGTATTGTGGGGAAAAATAGGACGGTAAATTTTATTTTAAATTTTATTTTGCCATAGCTTATTGGTTTTGGTTTTGGTTTTGGTTTTATTGTTGGTCGTAGAGCTTGGACTATGGGCCTGAGCACTGTCCCTGAGTTCTTCAGTTCAAGGCCACATGGCCTGGCTTTGAACCCCAATCCTCAGACCTCAGCCTCCTGAGTAGCTGGGATTACAGGTGTGAGCCACCGTGCTGGCCCTGTTGTTTTTTTTTTTTTTTTTTTTTTTTGAAGCAGGGTATCACTGGGCCTGTTTTTGTTTTTTTGAATCAAGGAATCACTGTAGCCCAGGCTGACCTCAAACTTGTGATGCTTTTAGCTGCCTCCTGCAAGTAGCTTGGAATATAAATATGTCCCACCACACTGTATTATCATAATTTGTGTGGTGTTGGCACTGGTGCTTGAACTCAGGTCTCTCACTGGTAGTTTTGCACTGGTGTTCTCACTCAACTTTCCAATTCACAATTGGCACTCCGCTACTGGAACCATTGCTCCACTTCTGCTTGTTGCCAGTTAATTGAAGATAAGAGTTCTTGGATTTGTCTGCTTTGCCTCTCAGCTCTCAATTTCCTTAGTAGTTAGAAGTATGGGCATAAGCCACTGGTGCCTGGCTGCCTTAATTTTTAAATAATAACAAATTTTCCAAATGAATAAAAAGTTAAATAAGACAAGTGCCATCCCTACTTCAAAGAGTCTGAGATATAAATACAAAATAAAGGACTCTCTGTGGAAACCAGGAGCATCTGGAGGTTTCATCCCCAGCCAGGCTGACTGACAGGCCCCTGCTCTGGACCTCCAGACCACAATAACCCATTTGGTCACTGTTCCACTGCTGTCACTCATCACTTCATCAAAAGCATGCAAACCTAGCAGAAGAACACTCGATCTGTTTGGAAATAGCTTGGTTTTCAATTAGGATTGCTTCTTAAGAGGGGCAGATGATGTTTTTAAGTAATAGATTTTATAAAGCTTACATTTGTATCTCGTTAGTAAAGAGATCTTTTGGTGAAGCTAATGAACAGTAAAGAAAAGTAAGGCCTTAAACAGCCCTGCCAGAGACCCAGCCAACCCCAGGGAGGGCCAAGCTGGAGCCAGGGTACAGCCCTTCTCCAATCAGAACAAAGGACTGCTCTGGAGTCCCAAACACTTCAAAAGCACTGCCATCCAGAGGACCCAAGATCCACAACACTGCAGGTTGTTTTCCAAAGACCAAAAACCAATAATAATGTCTATAAAACCCACATGGATCATCTTTAATCACTGTATCCCAACCAGCACTATTTAAAAACTAAGCCTCTGCAAAGTAGCTGACAAACATTAATGAGCAATAGCACACACATGGTAATGTAAATGAAAGGATAATGAAAGCAATTTATTTGAAAATTAAAATATGATTAAGAATGGCAGCTCAAGCAAGCATCCAGATGCCTAAAGAAAGACCTGATGTGTGACCAGACCCTCATTAACTCAGAAGCCTGAAAACATAGCTCTCCTTCTGTGACAGCTTCAAAAAGACAGCAACCAACCATCAGATGGAGGGAAGCCAGACCACTGCAAGCATAAACACAGTGCGGACATTGGACATCTTACAGGAGTGTTCTTCAACATGTCCTGATAGAGACAGGACCACATCCCCTGCTCACAAAATAGCTACTGTATACTTGTCGACCCATACACAGAAGGAATGCGTAGATGCATGTCTCTCCACCCCAAGGTGCGCCACGTAGAGCAGGTGACACGTGGACATGTGCCCACTGAGGCCAAAATGGCCACATGGACGTGTGCCATCCCCTCCCAAGATGAGCACACACTCCCCATTCTGTGTGACCATATGGAAGTGCACACACCACCTCAGGGTGACCAAATGGATGCATGCTCATCTCCTCTCAGGATGACCACACAGGTGTCCGTCCACCCACCCACTTAGGATGACAACATCACGTCCCTGTTCATTTGTTTGTTTTTGGTTGGTCATGGGACTTGAACTCTGGGCCTGGGTGCTGTCCCTGAGTTCTTAAGCTTAAGGCTACCACCCTACCCCTTGAGCCACAGCCCCGCTTCTGGTTTTCTAGAGGTTAATTGGAGATAATTGCCGCATGGGCTTTAGTGCCTGGGCTGGCTTTGAACCACTATCCTTAAATCTCAGCCTTCTGAGTAGCTAGGGTTACAGGCATGAGCTTTGGTGCCCAGCCATTATGTCCTTTTTTATGAATCATTTTATTCACAAGTATTAACTATGATGCTTGGTATTAATCAGTAGTCTACCCCACTCAAGTTTGTGACTACTTCACTCTATATACCCTGAACAAAATAGGTGCTCAAACTGTGTTCAAGATGAACGAATAAATGAGGCTAAAATTTCCTGTTGCCCATCTCCAAAATTATTATCATCCTTTTCCTTAAAGGTCTCCATGTAATGAAGACAAATAAATGTCCAGTGAGAAGAAGCAAAAGCGATCTGCCAGTGTGTAGGAGGCAGTGCCCTGCCTCTGCCCCCAGGTGCCTGGTGTTTGAATGCTGTTTTCTGCATCTCGTAGGTGTGGGAAGTTGTGGATACAGCCACTTGACCTGCCTGGACTCCTCTCTGACCATGAACTACCATCCAGGCCTAGATGGTGTGCAACGGCCCGATGAGTGGGAATTTCTTTTTAACAACCCCTGACCCTTCTTCGTCTACAATGACACTGAGTTCATCATGCTATGTTAGCCAAGTCTTCAGATGTCTCAGTCCTATGGAAGCTACCTTGGCCACACTAAAGGTAAGAGACACCTGGGAACAGTGCCAGCGGGGACTGTGATGGGAGAGATCACCCCCATTCTGCTCCTGGGTCCTCTGCCTGTTTTTTTTTTATTTAGTAAACAAAATTTTTTTATTCATCTTAGGTTTTAGGCTGCTTTTTAGTTTTGGAGGCTTTTAAAAAGAAAAGTGAATTAGGTCCACTTCAATATCCACTGATTTCTTTTTATGAAAGTTGTATAATGCTGGAAGGTCATACTGAAGCTCTGTAAAACAAAAGGGACCTGCAATGATGTCCATTTTGATTTTCCATTCTGCAGCTTTCTTTGGAATATGCTGTCTGGTTGAAGATTTGTGTAAGGTATATACTGCTATTCTTGCTATTTCCAGAGCCGTCTTTAGGAAAGCCAGATCAGTTCCTTTATTGTTTTTGGTGCCAAAGGGAAGATTCATAATTACTGTGTCAAATGACTTAGACATCTTATTAGATAAGATCACATCACACTGAACCATATCAACATTTGTTAACTCAGATTCTTCCATATTCCTCTGGAATATTTCCAGTGCATCGTTATCTATGTCAAATCCAACACATAACCCTGCTCCTAACATTGCAGTTCCGATGCTAAGTGCTCCACAACCACATCCTAAATCTGCAACCATTTTATCTTCAATGTCATCATATGTGTTGTGGATTGTATAGAGCATGCATGCTGCAATGTGAGGCCTGGTCGGATGCTGTTCTAGAAGGAGCTTGGGCTTTTCGAATCCATCCACTTGCTGCAGGCGACTCTCTAGTTCCTTAAGCCTCAATTTCTTCATTTTTCTTTTCTTTTTACGATGCTTTACTGTGCGACTTCTGCAGTGAAAATATGCCAGCTGTTTTGCTCCCTAGTTTCCACCAAGGCCGGAGTTTCTGCCACGCCTGGCCGCAAGGCCCCTCTCTGCCACACCTCCCAGGCGCCCCCGCCAAGCTCACGTGCCGCTCCCTCTGCCTGTTTTGTCTGAACATATGGACCTCTAAATCTGCCGACTCTCTACCCAAGGAACTCATTTATAGAGTATGGACAGCACATCTTTCACTTGAGACTCCTGCATGAATACTTGGGATCTCTGTTTGCATTCCTGAGCTCTAGGAGCCAGGGGTCCTGAGCCAGTTGGGGCAGTTCTTTCCTTTCACAGCCCATTTCATTGGCCATGTGACCTGCACAGGCATTTTAAGAGGTCAGAGGCCCTACTACCTCTTTGACTTAAACCTCACCTGGGTGTTGTACCCCAAATGATCTCTTGGACAGTGTTTTGAGGATGATCACAGTGGACTCTTAACTATCCCCTCCATGATAAACACACAGACACATGTCCACCCGCTCCAGGATAATTATCTACATGGACCTATGTTCACCCAACCTCAAGATGACCCCAGGAACTCATGTCTCTACATCTGCTCCCTGCCGAAGGGAGCCTGTGAAGTGCTCTAGTTCTTGCTTGCTGCTCAGACCATCACTTCCTCATACAAGAACCCTGGCTATCTGGTTCCATCTGAGATCTGAGCTACAAGCTAGATACTCACATTTAGGTAGCTATGAAGGGAGCCAGTTCACAGACTTCAAAGTTCAAGGCAGACTTTGTCCATCAGGTATAGTCTCAGCAAGCGTTGACCTGGGTCCTAGGAAGGTTCAAATCTAGTGACCACCCCAGGGGCTCCTAGGCAAAAGAAGCCCTGGAGCCAGGCCTGGTGCTATCCCACATTCATCACAGGCCACCCAAAGAGCAAGCCCTCCCGGGATACCACTTTTTTCTTCTTTTCCCCTTAAGGTTTATCTCATGTTGTTACTGTATCTGACTTTGGTACCTGGTATATTGTATATACATTTATTTGGGTATTTGAAAATGTGAAGGTAAGGGAAAAACAAGATGAGTGGGAGGGGGAAGGAAAATGGGAGAAAACACAGGAAGGGGTAACAATGTTCAGGAAGTAATGTATCCACTCCCTGATGAATGTAATAATGTGACCACAACAATAAATAAAATTAAAAGTGGGAGAAAACACAGGAAGGGTAACAATGTTCAGGAAGTAATGTATCCCTAGCTGATGAATGTAATAATGTGACCACAACAATAAAATAAAATTAAAAATGGGAGAAAACACAGGAAGGGGTAAACAATGCTCAGGAAGAAATGTACCCACTACTTGATGAATGTAACTGTAACCACAACAATAAAATAAAATTTTTAAAAAATGACACATACAAAAGAAAATAGTTCATTTTACTTCATTTACAACTAAAGAAAAGCAAAGTTTGGAATATATGTTTATCTGTATGTGTGTGCATCTTTCAATATATCCATATGCACACATTCATGTTTGTATATATATGCTTTATTCAGCCATAAAGAGAAATGAAATTTTTTCAGAAAAATGAATAGAACTGGGAATTATCACATTGAGTGACATAACCAAGCTCAAAATTCCAAACACCTCATATTCTCAGTCTTAATTGTTTGTAGAACCTAGAACTAAAATTTTGCTGTTGATGATGATGATGATGATGATGATGATTTGGAAGGAATATAAAATGGGAACTATCTGAGGAATTAGAGGGAGAAGAGGTGAGAAAGGAAAGAATAAGGGTGAAGAGGATCAAAGTACGTTACCTGTATGTATGTATGTATATGTGTGAAAACAGTGCAATGAAACCCACCAAAAACTATTTGCAAAAGGTGGAGAGAGGGGCGGGAGTGTGGCCTGGTGGTAGAGTGCTTGCCTAGCATGCACAAGACCACATATACATATAAAAAGCCAGAAGTGGTGTTATGGCTCAACTGGTAGATCTCTAGCCTTGAGAAAGCTCAAGGATAGTGCTCAGGACCTGAGTTCAAGGCCCAAGACTGGCAAAAAAAAAAGGTGGAAAGAAAGAAAGGAAGGAATCGGAATATAATGGAGGGGTTTACACTTGTTCAAATTACACTGCATGTGTGCATATATGAAATTATCACATATCACTAATGCATGCTCACTTTTTTTCTCAGTCATGGGGCTTGAACTCTGGGACTGGGCTTTGTCCCTGAGCTCTTCAACTGAAGGCTACCACCCCACCCCTTAAGTCACAGCACCACTTCCATTTTTCAGGTGGTTAATTGGAGATAATAGTCTCATGAACTTTAATGCCCAGGCTGGCTTTGAACGACGATCCTCAGAACTCAGCCTCCTGAGTAGCTAGGATGACAGGTGTGAGCCACTGTGCCCATCTTGCATGCTCGTTTTTAAATTAAAATTTTAAACAAAGGCAATTTAGAAAGGCTGTCTCTAGGAGAGCCCCTTTGATATTGAAACATACAGACACACACACACACACACACACACACACACACACACACACTGAAGGTATGTGAGATCCAATTTCAGAACAGACTAAGTAAATGAGGAAGCATCAGCCATGGGCTCTGAACCCTCTCTGGCCAGATAGCTCATGCAATCACTGCACATTTGCAGCCATATCTTTCTCTGTGTCCTTAAAAGTATCCGTACACATAGTCATGGAGCAGTGATGATTTCTAGAACAGCTACACTTGCATGAAGAACTGCAAACTCACTGCATTGTGCAGGGACCTCCTGGGAGGCTCAGTGCTAGGATCTGTGCCACGATGACAGGGTTAGGACAGGGTTAGGGAGCAGGGAATCAGCGGGGGCTGTTGTTAGTCCCAGATAAGGAAGGGCTCGTGACTGCAGAGGAAGCAATGAAGTTTGGTTTCCACAGGTGATTCTGAGGTCAGGGAGAAGAATGTTACCTGAGGAGACTGGACAAGTGTCAGACAGGCAGGCTGGAACATAGCAAAACAGGAGACAACCTGTATGCACATGTGCACACACACCTGAAAAGCATGCACACACTTAACCAGACATAACTTCCTGGTACTTCCTGGTACTGTGCATTTTCCTCCCTCCGAAAGCACTTGGAGGTTGAAAGATCAACTAATAATATTCTAGCCAACAGCGTTTTGTGAGACAAGTTGATTAAGACCAGTAAAACTTTTTGAAAAATTCAGATCAGTCACAAATCTATTTGCCACACAATTAAGATTTTTTTTTCAGAACAGGCGTCTTAAGTTTGTGTTCAGTTAAATTTAAGCAAGAACGTTTCTTTCTTTGTGTATAATTGTAAATCAATTTTTAACTATCTTCCAAGATCTGAGAGTAAAAATAGAGACAGAGATTCAACATGTAAGTTTAATAAAGGCATTCATGTTAAAGCTGGGTGGATGTTCAATTAAACATCAAACTGCACACTGAACACCACACATGCAGTACCCCATGCATAATTCCCTCTCCCAGCACAAAAGTGCTCAAGCTTTGCTATCACAAGGGAGGCTACCATCTGTACCCAATCTGTCTCTGGGTTTCACCCCTGTCCACACTGTTCTACCTGCCCCCACACAGACAGGTCATCAAGGTAAACTTACCTCTGTCTAGGGCCCACTGTTTAGAGACCCATCTGTGGCTCCAGACTTCCATCTGGAAAAGAACGTCAACACTGTGGCCACAACCCCATGGGGTTGAATCAGGGGTTCCCTACACACAATTACCTTTCACCTGCACATGGCATATACATGCATATACACATTCTCAGCCTTGAAAAACAGTCCATGTGGGTCTTTTTCTGACAATCCCAATAAACAGCCTTTATCCTTCAGACATCATCAGCAAAAATCCCATACTCAGAAGTATGCATGTAAACTAGGACTTGAGGTAGAAAACCATCCTCCTTATTGATTAGAGGGAAGACACACTTCACTGCCCTGCTACGAGGAGCTTGGGAAGGTGACAGGCCTGTAGATAGCTGACTGTCTTTTCTCAACACAGATGCTTTAAGCTCATCACATCAACAATGGTATGATTTTCCCTTCCTTTCCTGCTCTCCTCTCCATTCTCTTCCTCTTCCTTCCCTGTCTTCCCATCAAGGAAGCCATACTTGGCTTTCTCTCTGATAATGAATTTTGATCAGCCAGTGTCAGAAAAGCATTTGCACTTGTACAAAACAGCACATGCCCTGACCAATTATGTATTTGTGGTTGAAACCCTCTAACCCGGGAATGAGGGGAGCCATTCCGTAAGGAACATGTGCAGACACAGGCACACAGACAGCATTACCAGGAGAAACTTCAGCCGTTATAAACTGACAGTCCTTGCACATGCATCTCTCTGTGGCCTGGAGATAATGAGAAATCACCATAGCAACCCTTGAACAACTACCCACATCTCTCCTTGTTTCCCTGAACACAGTGCAGTGGGGCTGCGCCTCTGTCATTTGCTAGGACTTGTCTCAGAATACATATCTCCTAGAATCAGCTGCCATTTACAGCCAGGGTTCCCTATCTGAATTCTATCTATGCCTCTGGTCACCAGAAATCTAACGCCACTGTCATTCAATGCAGTTCTGTTTCCATGGGCTATTTTAAAGGGAAAACATTTCAAATAACCTAAAGCATACTAGGGAAAGTGACGAGGGTTTATAATAACAGGCAATTCTTTCACTGGCATCCAGCTCCATTTCTGCTGCCACAGCCCAGAGCTGTTGGGCAATGCTGCTCCCTCACACTCAAGTTTTGAAAATGATAGCTTTGTGGTAGAGGATGAACAGAGCTGACCTCAGAATCAGAGCAGCCCTTGGTGATGCCAAGGAAGGAAGTTTAGGTGGATGAAGGATCTAGCTCAGGCACAAGTAGACAAAAAAAAAAGAATTGCACACAAGGACCAGACCCCAAGATGGGAGGATGAGGGTCCTGCCCTCATCTGGCAAGAGCTTTGCAATTGTCAACACAATGCAGTGCTCTAAGCCTCTCCCTACATTTCATCCAGTGTAGTCAGGTGCTTCATCACTGAGGCCTCTAGGTCTCAGACCTAGCCAACCAAGGTCAGAGGAAGACCAAATAAGGCTACCTTGCCTTGAATAGGAGATGAGGCTGAGAGTGGAACAAGTAGTCACTGCTGCCAGCTCCGGTCACTGGGCTCTTGATAGACAGCACGGCATCAACTATACTCACTGTTGACTTCTCCAGCTGGAGAAACGCCTTTGTGACTTAGGTGCCCTCCTTTTGGGAACACTACCCCGCAGCATGAAATATGTTTTCTTGCCAGTAATCCTTCCCAGGAGTGCAATCTCCCTCTTGACCACTCCATAGGCATCAAGCTAAGAAAGAAATAGTCTAGATGCTTCACTGGTAGGCCACATGGAAGCCCGGGCTCACCAAAAGGCAGCTCTGAATGTGATGGATTCATTTTCACAGGCTCAGACCTTGCAAGCTTTAACTCTGACCCAGCACATGGACACACTTTCTGACCTCACTGAAATTAAGTGTATCCTTGCTGCTGGGTGATAATCTCCAGACTCTGGGAGACCTTAATGCATAGACAGCACCTGGGCAAGGGCTCAAGAAGACAAAGGTCAATGCTAAAATTGTCCCAAGAGCAGCTCTTGTTTCAAGCCATCTGCTAAGTTTTCCTTCCCCGCCAGAAGTAGGGAGACATGGAAGAATACACCGTGCAATCTAACATCCAGCTTCCCAGCGTTCTGAGCTTGACATAGGCTGGCATATGGAACCAAGCCTCTGAAGTCAGCATCCAAGAAGCATGTGGTAGGTGGACAGTTCTGAACTAGTCTCATCTTCTCTCATGGTCCATTTGCCTTTACTCATTAGTTGAACCATCACTAAGCATCTACTCTGTGCCCAGCCCTGTTCTAGAATCTGGGAAGATATAGACAGTCTGTTGCTAGACCTCTCCTAAGTCCAAAGAAAGTGAACTCGTGGACACATAACAAATACACAACTGGTGTGCCCTCTCACCCAGTGCCACCCTTGAGCTGACCTGACTGATGGGAAGGAAAAGGCCTAGATTGTGAAGTTCTGCTAGAGGAGACTGCAGCGGGGTCCGTCTCTGTGGAAATACGTCACCTCAGCTGAGTCTTGACAATGGGTTGGTGAGGTATAGAATGAGGGAGTTGCATGGATGCTAGCAGCCATGGCTTTGGGGTTGTCCCTGGCAAATTTAAAAGTAGAAGATGATCAGGCACCAAGTCCGAAAGCACTTTCTGGGTGTTAGGGTCAGATTTGGATGAGGCAGGCTGTCAACAAAGGACTGCAGTCAGACCCTCTCCAGATGCCATTGGCAAAACTTTTAGAGGTGTTCAAAAAGTGGTGGGATTAACATTACAGAAAATCCTGAAAGATGTTCTACACATAGAAAACCAAAATAAATGCAATATAGGGAAAGAAATGGCACCTAAACAGCATACCATCTAAGGACCACAAGAACTGTCAAGGCACAGGCCCTAATGAAAGCTTTCAAAAATGACAGGAACTAATAAATATCTCTCAATCCTAACTCTCAATATCAATGGACTTAACTCTCCAATTAAACGACATAGACTATCTAGTTGGATCAAAAAGTAAGATCCATCATTCTGCTGTCTTCAAAAGACACATCTTACCCAAAAAAACAAACATTTTTTGAAAGTGAGAGGATGGAATAAACTTTATCAAGCTAATGGCCCCCATAAACAGGCTGGAGTTGTTATCATCATATCAGATAAAATAGACTTCAAACTAAAATTAGTGAGAAAAGAAAAAGAAGGTTACTACATACTACTAAAGGGATCTTTCCTCCAGGAGGACATAACCATCCTAAATATCTACACACCTAATCCCAGAGCACCGAACTTCATCAAGCAAACTTTACTTTCACTGAAACCATACATAGATCGAAATACAGTGATTGTCGGTGACTTTAACACACCACTCTCACCTATGGACAGATCAACCAGGCAAAAACTCAACAGAGAAACCTTAGAATTGAACAACTGTATAGAGCAACTCGATCTAACAGACATCTGCAGATTATTCCACCCAGCCACAACACAATATACGTTTTTTTCAGCAGCTCATGGAACATTTTCCAAAATAGACCACATTTTAGGGCATAAAACAAACCTGGGCAGATTCAGAAACACTGAAATTATTCCCTGCACTCTCTCACACCACAAGGGCATTGAATTGGAACTGAACACCCATCTCCACCAATGAAAACCCTGTAACTCATGGAGATTAAACAACACATTGTTGAATCACCAATGGGTCATCGAGGAGATCAGAACAGAAATCCAACAGTTTATGAAATTTAACAAAAAGGAGCACACAAAATATCAGCTCCTTTGGGACACGGCAAAGGCAGTACTGAGAGGAAAATTTATAGGTCTGAGTGCCTACAATAACAAATTGGAAAAATCACAAACCAACAATTTAACGTGTCACTTTAAGCTCCTGGAAAAAGAGCAACAAACCAACCCTAACCCCAGTAGAAGGAAGCAAATTATTAAAATTAAAGCAGAATTAAATGAATTGGAGTCCAAAAAAACTATAGAAAGAATCAACAAAACAAGGAGTTGGTTCTTTGAAAAAATTAACAAAATTGACAGACTCTTAGCAAATCTTACCAAAAAAGAAGGATGCATACAGAAATAAACAAAATCACAGATGAAAATGGTAATATCACGACAGAAATTCCAAGCTCCAGAGCATCATGAGGGAATACTTCTCAAACCTTTATGCCAACAAATTTGAGAATCTAGAAGAAATGGATGAATTTCTAGCCAATATTAACATACCCACACTGAACCAAGAAGAACCCAACTAAACAAGCCTATTTCAAGCACTCAAATAGAAATGGCAATAAGAGACCTTCCACCTAAGAAAAGCCAAGGGCCAGATGGATTCACAGCTGAATTCTATAAGGTCTTCAAAGCAGAGCTCACACCAATATTCCTCAAGCTCTTCAACAAAATTGAAAATGAAGGCTTTTTACCAAACTCATTCTATGAAGCCAGTATAATCCTCATCCCCAAACCAGACAGAGATTCATCAAAGAAAGAGAACTATAGACCTATTTCTTTAATGAACATCGATGCAAAACTTCTCAACAAAATACTGGCCAACTGTCTACAACAACTCATCAAAAATTTATACACTATGATCAAACAAGATTCATCACAGGGAAACAAAGCTGGTTCAACATACGCAAATCAATTAATATAATTCAACACATCAACAGGAGCAAGGACAAAAATCATATGATTGTCTCAATAGATGCAGAAAAGACATTTGACAAGATCGAACACCCCTTTATGTTAAAAGCTCGGGAGAAACTAGGAATCCATGGAACATTCTTCAGTATAATAAAGGCTGTGTATCACAAACCCACAGCTAGCATTATACTTAATGGCGAAAAGTTAAAGCCATTCCCTCTAAATGAGATAAGGATGCCCACTCTCTCCACTCCTCTTTAACACAGTATTAGAATTCCTAGCCAGAGCAATAACTCAAGAAGCAAGCATAAAGGGGATCCAAATAGGGAAAGAGGAAGTAAAACTTTCCCTCTTTGCAGGTGACATGATTCTGTATTTAAAGAATCCAATAGACTCCACTCCCAAGTTCCTTGAGCTGATTCAAAACTTTGGAAAGGTAGCAGGGTATAAAATTAACCCTCAAAAATCAACTGCCTTCCTCTACGCCAACAGTGAGAGGAACGAGGCAACAATCAGGAAAGCAACTCCTTTTGCAATAGCCTCAAATAAAATAAAGTACCTAGGAGTTATCTTAACTAAGAATGTACAGGACCTTTTAGATGAAAACTTTAAAACCATGAAAAAAGGAAATTAAAGCAGAACTGAGGAAATGGGAAAAACTCCTATGTTCCTGGATTGAAAGAATCAACATTGTGAAAATGACAATCTTGCCAAGGGCTATCTACAAATTCAGTGCAATACCCATCAATATTCCAATGTCATTCTTTAAAGTAGTAGAAGAGGCAATCCAAAATTTCATATGGAATAATAAAAGACCCCGTATAGCAAAAACAATTCTTAGCAGAAAGAACAGCACAGGAGGAATTTCAATACCAAACTTTAGACTCTATTAGAGAGCTATAGTGACCAAAACAGCTTGGTACTGGCACAAGAACAGGCCTGAAGATCAATGGAATAGAACTGCAGACCCAGATATTAAACCACAGACCTATGGCCACCTAATCTTTGATAAGGGAGCCAAAAAAATAGAATGGAAGAAAGACAGCCTCCTCAACAAGTGGTGCTGGCAGAACTGGTTAAGCACCTGCAGAAAACTAAAGTTGGATCCCTCTTTGCACCCTGCACTAGAATTAACTTCAAATGGATCAAAGACCTTGAGGTAAAAGCCAATACACTGAAAACTTTACAAGAAGGAATAGGAGACAGACTAGGCCTCCTTGGCACAGGTCAAAACTTTCTTAATAAGGACCAAGAATCACAACAAATCAGAAAAAGGCTGGATAAGTGGGACTGCATTAAATTGCAGAGCTTTTGTATGGCAAAGGACATAGCCAGTAAATTAATTAGGAAGCCTACAGAGTGGGAGAAGATCTTCACCAACCATACAACAGACAAAGGCCTCATATCTAAAATATATCAACAACTCAAAAAATTGAATCACTCCAAAACTAATCTCCAAAGAAACAACCATCCCATTAAAAGATGGGCCAAAGACTTAGAGAGTCTTCTCTGAAGAAAAAATAAAAATGGCCTATGGACACATGAAGAAATGCTCAACATCTCTGGTCATAAAAAAAATGCAAATCAAAACAACTCTAAGATTCCACCTCATTCCAGTTAGAATGGCCAGGATCAGGAAAACGAATAATAACAGATGCTGGAGGGGATGTGGCAAGGAGGAATCACTACTACACTGTTGGTGGGAGTGCAAACTTGTTCAACCACTATGGAAAGCAGTATGGCAGTTCCTCAAAAGACTAAACATAGAGCTCCCCTATGAGCCAGCAATTCCACTACTTGGCATTTACCCAATTGTCCAGAAACAAGGGCATACTAAATCCACTAGCACAACAATGTTCATTGCAGCACTATTTACCATAGCAAAGATATGGAACCAACCCAGATGTCCCTCAGTTGATGAGTGGATCAATAAGATGTGGTATTTGTACACAATGGAATTCTATGCTGCTGTCAGAAAGAACGACATCACCCCATTTGTTAGGAAATGGAAAGACTTAGAAAAAATTATATTAAGTGAAGTAAGCCAGACTCAAAGGAACATAGGCTCAATGGTTTCCCTCATTCGTCATAATCAGTAGAAACCTTGGACTCTCCTAGCAGACATTTGCAATAGAGCAAAACCTAGATACATAAGGCCATACAGTATGATGCTAAATGAAAGGACCTCTAGGATATAGAAACAAAAGCCAAATAATGAGTGACTGTTGTCCTTAATGTACTATGTTATCTCTCATCTCTTTTGCTGCCCCTTGGTTATCTCATATTGTTACAGTATCTCACTTTGTTATCTGATATATTGGATATATTTGTATTTGGTTATTTGAAATTGGATAGGGAAGGGGGGGAACAAGATGAGGGGTGGGGGTGGGGGGAAGGGAAATGGGGACCATGACATTAGAAAGGGTATCAATGTATGTGAAGTAATGCACCTTCTATTTGGCGAATATAATGTAACCCTTCTATTAATTACAATAAAAATATATGAAAAAAGTGGTGGGATTATACAGTGGGTACAGCATGAGAACCAGAGATGAACATTCACCATGGGGTGATGCCTTCCAGGCAAAGGCTAAGGTTTCCTGAAGAGATGGAAGCTCCATCCCTGATGCTGACAGCATCAAGTTCTGCTCATTTCCACCTTGCTGCTGGCAGAATTTAGACCATCAGCATTGGTCCTATCACAAACCCAGCTTGCTCTGCACTCCTCAGACCTGCCTGGTTTTTTTCTTAAGAGTGGTGCTCTACCACTTGAGCCACAGCTCCATTTCTGGCTGTTTGGTGGTTAATTGTAGACAGAATCTACAGATTTTCCTGCCCAGGCTGGCATCAAACTGCAGCAGTCAAATTTCAGCCCCCAAGTAGCTAGGCTTAGCACCATGAGTGTACCAAAATAAATTTTAATGACATGAAATACAATGAGCCTACTTTCTAAACATTTTTAAATTAACATACATGTTAGAAAACACATGGATGGCATATAGCTGCATCCATCTTAACCATATGAAGTAAAAAACACACTTTGTCTTCAAGATTCAGTTAGTTTGGATTTGAGCTCTGAAATGAAGGTTCATTAGGAAGGAGATTTGCTGTGTCATTCTACAGCCCTGTCCCTCAATTAACTGTCTGGTCATTGAGGGATGAGCCGTGCCAGCTGAGAGACCTTCCACATACAAAGAAGAGAGCTGAGGTAAATATGAAGAAAATACTTCTTGTTAAGTAAATTAAAAATAGGATCTGTAAAAGTTTCTGCACAGACAAAGACATAGCTGCTAAAATAGAAAGACAGCTAACCAAGTGGGAAAAGATTTTTTACCAACAATACATCAGCCAGACACTTAATATTCACTATCTACAGGGAACTCAAGAAACTAATCCCCACCCCCACAAACCCAAGAAACCAATCACTAAATGGGCAAGGGAACTAAAGAGAGACTTATCAGAGGAAGAGGTTAAAATGTCAAAGAAACATATAAAAATGCTCATCATCCATGGTCATAAAAGAAATGCAAATAAAAACAACCCTAAGATACCACCTTACCCCAATCAGAATGGCCAATATTCTGAATTCAGAAGGAGTAAATGCTGCTGGGGATATGGAGAAAGAAGAATCCTACTGCACTGCTGGTGGGAATGTAAACTAGTACAGCTACTCTGGAAGGCGGTTTAGAGGTTCCACAAAAAACTAAACATAGACCTTTCCTATGATCCCGCCATACCATTCTTAGACATCTACCCTGAGCATCATAACCCAGAATATGATAAGGACACTTGCAAGGCCAAGTTCATCACTGCACTATTCACAAGAGCCAAGTGATGGAAACAACCCAGATGCCTTACTACAGATGAATGGATAAAAAAATGTGATATATATATGGAATATATATATATACACAATGGAATTCTACATAGCCACCAGACAAGATAAAATAATGGCATTTGCTGGGAAGTGGATGAAACTAGAGCACATCATGTTGTGTAAGATAAGACCAAAGGAACAAGAAGTCTCCTTGGTATGTGGATATTAGATCCAAACAATACAAGAGCGATGACTCAATACTCAGATACTGAAGGTCATTGACATGAACTTGGAGATATAAATATAATATATAGATTTAGAAATCTATGATGGAACAAATATTCTATAGATATTGATATATAGATCAATATGTATCTATAACATACAAAGACTCAGCTTAATTTTAATTTTGTTCTTAAATTTATGTGCCAGTGATTGCATATAGAGATTCCATTCTTGAATACTTGTTTGTTAAACTTTGTATTTGAAATGTGATGTAAAAAATCAGTGTTAATAAAAATCCTTTAATTTTTTAAAAAATTAAAATACCTCCTTTAGTCATGTAATAGGGCCAAAAGACACATGAACAAATGTTCAACATCACTACCTATAAAGGAAATGCAAACCAAAACAACACTGAGATGCTACCTCACTCCAGTTAGAATAGCCATTATCAAGACAACAACAGCAGCTGCTGGTAATTGATGTGGCCAAAAGGGAACACTACTACACTGTTGGTGTAAACTTATTCAACCACTCTGGAAACAGTATGGAAATTACTCAAAAAAAATTAAACATAGAACTACCCTCAAATCCAGCAATTTCACTCCTGGGCATTCATCCAAAGGATTACAAACCAGGATAGGGTAAAGCCCCAGCACAACTGTGTTTACTGCAGTACTATTCAATGTAGCCAAAGTGTGGAATCAGCTCAGGTGCCCTTCAATGGATGAATGGATGTGGATATATACACAACGGAATTGTACTCATTCATTAGAAAGAACAATAAAGCATCATTTGCAGAGACATGGAAGGACCTGGAAAAAGTTATGTTAAGTGAAGTAAATCCAGCCCAGAGAGACGAAGTGTATGTGTTTCTCTAATATGAGGAAGCTAGAATTCAATTATAAATATGAATAAATACTTTGGCAGGTATGCAAATATATACAAATGTATTAACTGAAATGCAGTAATTCCGGAGAAAACTCAAACAGTGTAGTTCCATAGGCTAAATCAAAGGTCAGCAAGATAAACACCAGAAATTGGGTATTTGAAGGATATGGGGACAAGGGCGCAGATGTGTGAAGAGAACAGGGGAAACACAGTCAAAGCTTCTATGCAAATCCTACAAAACTTTTAAAAAGTAAGGTGGGGAGGGGTTGGTGGGAAGAGTGAGAATGCTCAAAAGCATGGATTTGACCAAGATACAGTGTGTGCATCAACTGCTTTGCTGGGTGGCAACTCCTTCCTGGAACTACTTAATAATAATAAACAATAATGAACTGAAGCACCTCTGCCTCGTGTGATCTGACTCCTGGATCCAGCACACTGGCTGAGCTGGCCGGACACTGGGCCCCGGGCCTGTGAGGCGCTGCAAGGCCTGGAGGGACAGAGGGCAAGGCTTGTGGGAGGAACCTGAGAAGCATGAAGGAGGCTGTGGCCACACCCAGAGGAGGAAGCTGTGCTGACAGAATGACCTTGAACCAAGGGACCACAGCCAGGCTGAGGCAGTTCCCCAGGGAGAGAGCCAGGAGGAAGAGCCCTCGCTCTCCCTCCCCCCTTCCCTTCCTCCTCCCCTCTTCTAAACTGCTGCTTACAGTGGGTACTTTGTATAGTCAATCACTTATAGAGAAATTGTGGAGCTTTCTGATTTCAGAGGATCAGTACACCTTCCACCAATAAAGTCAGTATTTCCTTTTTAGTTAATTGGGAATCTAAATTTTGGCAATAGGTCCAATATTAATTCAATAGAATATATACTTCAAACACACACACACACACACACACACACACACACACACACACACACACACACACAACCAAAGGCCAATCTTGGAATTCATGGCTGAATAAATGGAGAGAAAATAAAATATTAGGCAAGCATACCAGCTTCTCTGAGGTGGATAGTAATTAATGATATGTCCAGTATTGCCTGGGCGACTCTTGACACCACCCTCAGTGAGGCAGAGCGCCTCGGTCAGAGGTGCCCTCCCACAGGGAGCTCTTTCTCCCGATGACTGCCACCCTTGGCGTTCCCTCAGGGGAGGCATCTACTGTGCACACTCTGCCCAGTGTTACCCACGTGGCGCAGACAAGGGCTGTAGCTAAATTCCAATCTTGCGCTCTGTGTGAGCACGGTGAGCCAGTCCACGGGGAGATGAATGTATCACAAGACTGCAAACCACACACACCTATCCGTGTGCTTCAGAAGAACCAAGGCACAGGCCTGTGGGAGGCCTGGGGGCCCAGTGGCACTGGAGTGCAGGGTCCATGGGAATCCAGCTCTGGACCCAGGGGGCCTCTGGTGCCTCCCTATAAACAGGCATCTGCCCAATGTCTGCCCACAAGCCAAAGCTTCTTGCATGACCTCCAGATCCATTTGTGCTTCATACCTGCCCATGGGTAGGATATGGGAAATAAGTTCCCTTCAATAAGGAGAAATTTCTAGGTACACAAACTTCTCAGTCTCAGTACATTCCTCCTTACAACAGCACCAAGTTCCTGCCCCACAAAAGGAAGCCACAAAGGTCATGTGTGGACAAATGGCACCATGTGGACCCTGGAGGACACAGAGAAGGTCTTTCCAGGAGCCTCCTGTACTGCAGCCAGCCTTGCCATACAGAGGACACCCTGTTACCTCTTTTTCATACACACACACACACACACACACACACACACACACACACACACATCCAGAATTCTGGTGGCTTCTTCTAGCCAAAAATAAAGAGTTTGAAAATCCTGAAAACACCTAGGAAATTTAAACCCTGTGGTTACCAATTACGAAAGGTAAAATGCTCTTAACACACTCCCCAACTAACACCATAAAGAAAACTAAAGTTCAGTCCAAGCTCCTGTGAGTGTGTGGAGAGCTTCCTCTCCAGGAGTTGCTCCACAGCCACCCCACGCTTCAACTTCACATAAATGATGCAGAAATGGCTCCCAGTGTGAGATGACATTTAGACACTTAGAGCATAAACTGAAGGTTAAAGCACTTCCTTCCGACAACAGAAAGGTCTCTTCCCAGGTGTCCACTGCACTTCTACCTAGCTGCATTTCTTACTTTTAAAAATGTGCATTCTGGAACTGATATAATTTTAATCAGAAAATGTTTTTTAACTGGGTGTGGTGGCTCATGCCTGTAATCCTAGCTTACACAGGAAGCTGAGACCTGAGGATCGAGGTTCAAAGCCAGCCCAGGCACTAAAGACCGTGAGACTCTTTTCTCCAATTAACCTCTAGAAAACCGGAAGTGGAGCTGTGCTCCAGGGGTAGGGCAGTAGCCTTGGATGAAGAGCTCCAGGACAGCGCCCAGGCCGAGTTCAAACCCCAGGACAGCACCCAGGCCAAGTTCAAACCCCACGACCAACAACAACAACAACGAAAAGAGTTTCTTGTCTTGAAGCGATTTCTCACAGCTCGTCTGTGGTCTTCCAGTGGTCATTACTCTGGGACTGTCTGTTATAACCCAGTTGCTTAACACTTGTGATGATGGCATTATCCTGGGTGTTTGCAGCACACGGCAGTGGGGCCAGCTCCTCAGGATGGAGCTTCACTCAGAACATGGAGGCAGGATGTTGCTTACTTACCTGTCCTCCTTCCCACCCAGGCCCACCCGCAACCACCACACAAGGCAGCTCCAAGTGTCACAGGTAGAGGGGCTCTCATTAACCCCACTGGGGTTCTGAGGGCAATGGCCCCTCCACAGCAAACTGGCTCACTCATTCCCAGCCACCCCATGAAGAGACGACTCAGAGCCCTGGGAGGCCAGTCCAAAATCAGAAGTGCCTGCCAGAACAGTTGTGCAGAAAGGCGACTCAGAGGCAGATTCCTTGTCAGCCTGTACTGCTATTCCAGGAGGAAGCTGGGCAAGTAAGGAAGACGTGGATATGGACAGAGGCCTTCCTCCTTTAGTGCTGGACAGCTACTAATCTCAATTCTGCTTTCGTATCCCCCAAAGCACACGAAGAGGCTAAAACACAAATGTCAGCTGAGTGAATAGAAAAGTCTTTTGCTTTTGAGGAGCTAGGAAAGAAAAATAAATGTCAACTTCTATGGATCAGAAGAGGTAGAGAAGACTGTAGCAACAGGCAAAAACGTTGGCATTTTTAAATGTAGGCATTCATTGCAAGGGCTGCTACTCCCTAATGGACTCAAGAGCTGAGGCCTTGGCCTCTCTGGCCCTTTGACATGTTCTGACAGGGCTTCAGAGGGACTGAATAGACACCAAGTTATGGCCAGAATGCAGCCCGGCCCCTGTGGCCACTATGACCCAGCCCCTGTAGCTATCAGCAGTAGTCTAGTTCACAGCTACTGTCAGGCAGCTTCCCACAATTTGTCCCTGATTCCAACTCAGAACCAGTCGGAGAAATCCACCCATGCTCCAGCAGGTCACCTGGGAGCTTTTACTTCCAGTGAGCTACCCTGCTTCTCTGGGCTCCATCAGGGTCCTCATTCCGTCCCTTATTTTACACTATGCCACATGAGAGTCAAGTGTCATGCTGACCTGCTACCCAGCCACCTCTAAATAAATGGCCTCTACTCTTTGGGGGGTGTTTTCATTCATCCTCACATTCAGGGAACTGAGATACAGAATTCAAAGTCGCCTCAATGCCAAGATGCTGCAATACCACAAGGCTGCCACCAGAGGGCACAAGGGACACTCTTAACTGGATCCCAGGCACCCACACCTGTTTGCACCACCAGGATGGAAGTGCTATGGTGGCTCACAGCCACCTGCCAAAGCCCAAAGCACTGTGGGTCCTGCCAGGGAGGCTTGTCCCCAGGGACGTGACTGGGTTAAAGAGCCAAGAGATCTAGGGACGCAGAACAAGTTAACACCAAATGTGTTGAGAGATCAGTGGCTCAGTCCAAGTTATAATGCAGGTCCCTTGCAGATGCTTTCAGCCCATGAAGTGGTCATGGCCCCAGGACCGAGCTGCTGTGGAAGAGGCCAATGGGCTGTCCTGGGTAGGGGGGACACTCACAGGTCAGGGGCTGGGGCCTGCACCAGCTAAGAGGCCACTTCCAGTAAAGACATTGAAACTTTTTTACCAAAAGAGAGGAGAGAGACAGAGAGAGAGAGACAGAGAGAGAGAAAAAGAGAGAGACAGAGAGACAGACAGACAGAGAGAGAGAGAGAGAGAGAGACAGAGAGAGAGAGACAGAGAGAGAGACAGAGAGAGAGACAGAGAGAGAGACAGAGACAGAGAGAGAGAGAGAGAGAGAGAGAGAGAGAGAGAGAGAGAGAGAGAGAGAGAGAATGAAATCAGTTTGTGTGTACAAGACAAATGAAGCATGAAGCACAGCAGGGCAATACCATCAAAAAATAACAAGCCTTGAGCCAGCCTGGTGGCTCACAATTGTAATCTTAGATACTCAAGTTACTGAGTTCATTTTCTCCTTATCGATAACACATCAGTCTTTTCAAAATTGGTTGAGACAGCTTTGTCCTCCAGTGGGATGACAGCCACAGCTGCCATCCCACTGTGAACGTGGGAAGCATAATCAGGAGTACTGGAGGGCTGAGGTGAAGGCTGGCTGGGGCATAAACACTTGACAACTTGACAACTAATGATTGTGCTAGTAGCATTTTTGTTAGTGGTCTATTGGACCAGGAATGGGACTGCCCGGTCACAAGGAAGCACTATATTTAGTCTTTTGAGGAACCTTCATACTGCTTTCCAGAGTGATTGAACAAGTTTATATTCCCACCAACAGTATAGTAGAATTCCCTTTTGGCCACATCCCTACCAGCATCTATTATTGTTAGTTTTCTTGATAATGACCATTCTAACTGAGGTGAGCCGGGATCTCAGTGTAGTTTTGACTTGCATTTCTTTTATGGCCAGAGATGTTGAACATTTCTTTATGTGTCTATTGGCCATTCTTACTTCTTCTCCTGAGAAGGCTCTCTTTCAAGTCATTAGTCCATTATTAATCTTGTTGTTGTTGTTTCTTTGGGGGCTTATGGGGGACAATTTGTTTTTGAGCTCTAAATGTATTTTAGATATGAGGCCCTTGTCTGATTCATAGCTAGTAAAGATCTTCTCTCATTCTGTGGGATTTCTACTTATCTTGCTAGCTACGTCCTTTGCCATGCAGAAACTCTTCAGTCTGATGCAATACCATTTATCCAGTCTTTCTTTGACTTGTTGTGATTCTGGATTCTTACTTAGGAAGTTTCAACCTGTGCCAAGGAGCACTAGTGTTTCCTCCTATCCCTTCCTATAACACCTTCATGGTATCTGGCCTTACACTGAGGTCTTTGATTCATTTGGAATTGATTGACTCTGGTACAGGGTGATATACAAGAACCTAGCTTCATATGCCAGACCCAAATAAAGATAGGCTCCATGGTTTCCCTCATTTGTAATAATTAGCATATTATTAGCATAGTCTGGGATAGTCCTAGCAGAGGATCACATAGCTCAACACCCATGTCTATACAATCTATAAAATGATGCTAATCAAACTGAACTCCAAGATATGGAAACAAGAGGGGTTTTTTGATTTTTGGTTTGTTCGTTTGTTTTTAATGTACCATGTAAAGTTATTTTATCTTACATTTTTTCCTTTGGTTTATCCTCTGGGTTTTTTTTTTAAATTTTTGATGTTCTGTATCTTGTTCATACAGTTATCTGATTTGGTGAAGGGAAAGGGTAACAACAAAATGGTGAGACAAAAGACAAAGGGTGAACCAATGCAAAAGAGATATGCACAAGATGCTATGCTAGAAAGAACTTTACAACCTGGGAGGAAAGGGAAAGTGGGAGAAAATGAGGGAGGGTTAACAATGTTCCACAAGAAATGCACTCATTACCTTACTTATATAACTGTTAACCCCTCTGTACATCATCTTTACAAAATAATATTTTGCCAGTCCTGTGGACTGAATTCAGAGCCTGGGCACTGTCCTTGGGCTTCTCAAGGGTAGAGCTCTACCACATGAGCCACAGCACCACTTCCAGCTTTTTCTATGTATGTGGTACTGAGGAACCAAACCCAGGTCTTCAGACATGCTAGGCAAGCACTCTACCAATAGGCCAAACTCCCAGCCCAAATAAATTATTTTTTTAAAAGGAAAAAAAATCTAGCTTTAGTTTTCTGCACTTGTATAGCCAAGTCTGCCAGCACCATTTGTTGAAGAAGCTGTCTTTTTTTATATCCTGTGGTTTAGCTTCCTTATCAAATATTAGGTGGCTATAGGTCTGTGGGTTCATTTCTGGATCTTCTATTCCATTGGTCCTTTTTTTCTTTTTGCCAGTCCTGGGCTTGAGCTCAGGGCCTGAGCACTGTCCTTGGACTTTCTCAAGGCTAGAGCTCTACCACTTGAGCCTCAGCACCATTTACAGCTTTTTTTCTATGTATGTGGTACCAAGGAATTGAACCTGGGTCTTCGTACATTGTAGGCAAGCACTCTACCACTAGGCCAAACTCCCAGCCAGGTATGCAACTTTTGAGTCCTCCCTCTAGTACTGTTTGGATCCAATAGACACATATTAAGGATACCATGTGCCTTTTGTTCCTTTGGTCTTGACTTGTCTCACTCAACATGATTCGCTCTAGATTCATCCACTTCCTGGCAAATGCCATTATTTTATCTTGTCTGTTGGCTATGTAGAATTCCAGTGTGTGTGTGTGTGTGTGTGTGTGTGTGTGTGTGTGTGTGTATCTCACATTTTCTGTATCCATTCATCTGCAGTAGGGCATCTGGATTGTTTCCATCACCTGGCTATTGTGAATAGTGCAGAGATGAACATAGCTGAGCAGGTGTCCTTATCATATCTTGGGTTATGATGTTCAGGGTAGATGCCCAGGAGTGGTATGGAGGGATCGTAGGGAAGGTCAATTTTCAGTTCTTTAAGAAACCTCCACACTGCTTTCCAGAGTGGCTGAACTTGCTTACAGTCCCACTAGCAGTGCGGTATGGTTCCTTCTTCTCCACAACCCTGCCAGCATCTGTCATTGTCTGAATTCAGAATCTTGGCCATTCTAATTGGGGTAAAGTGGTATCTTAGGGTTGTTTTTATTTACATTTCCTTTATGACCATGAATGATGAACATTTTCTCAGATGCTTTTCTGCCATTTTAATCTCTTCTTTTGATAAGTCGAGTACAATTTTTTATACAAGAAAAATAATGAAAATAAAAAGGACTAAGGGTGTGGCTAAAGTGGTAGAGTACCTGCCTAATAAGTGTGAGGCCCTGATTTCAAACCTCAGTACCACCAAAAAAGAGAAAGAAATAAACAATTTTAAAAACGTTCTTAATAGACTAATGTCTGAAAAATGCAAAAGAAAACCTAGTTCTGAAGTTGGAGAATTTATAGTATTTATGGATTATTCAGTAAAGACATTCTCTGCCTTGTATGGTCTGAAGCAAAGGAAACTAGCTGTCCAACCTTGTAAACACTTGAACAGAATGCGAATTATTGTTCATTGCGCATAAACGAACACAAAGTCCACATATTCAAAGTGTTCCCTAATATATCAACTGCATCACACCAAAACATGTCACATCAAAACAAGTGGGAGCCAGCGCTGGTGGCTCATGCTTGTAATCCTAGCTATTCAAGAGGTTGAGATCTGAGGATTATGGTTCAAAGCCAGCCTGAGCACTAAAGTCTGTGAAACTCTTATCTCCAATTAACAATCAGAAAAACAGAAGTGGCACTGTGGCTCAAAATGGTAGAATACTAGCCTTGAGCTGAAGAGCTCAGGGGCAGCATGCAGACCCAGAGTTCAAGCCCATGACCCACAAAAAAAACTTTTAAAAAGTGTGAGAATAAGCTCAGTTCTTCCTGTGAAGGTGGAGGATCACTGTCCTGCTAGAAACCGAAGCTGCCCCATTCCTGCATTGCCTTAGGCAAAGCAGCAACCCAGCAGATCAGCGTGAAAGCTGGTCACACCACAGGGTGGTGCTGCCCCCCTCCAGGCTCCAGGAGCCTCTACCTCAAGCCACTGCCAACCCTAGCCCTGAAATCCCACCCAGATACAGTCCTTTTAGCACAGCTCATTGATTCTCTTTTCATCTCTAGCACATTTGTGTAGCGTTTCCTCCGTTTTTCAGGTTCAAATGCTATCTACTGATGCTGAAGAAAGCACAGGGCTCAGCTACACCTTACTGCACCCAGCACTCTCCTCTCACACAATCACAAACTCTTTCCAGCTTAGCTATTCTGTGATTTTCATCAGATCAATGCTATATGCTTCCAATATCATACTCTGTAAATGCTTTGCCTAAGGAGGATACTGTGATTTATACTCCTTTCTAATAGTCTTTGTTGTTTTTCTTAAGGTTATGAATGTCCCATTCATTTATCTGTTTCGTGTTAATGGTCTTTCTTTTGCATTGGCTTCTTCCAGATGTTTGTTAAGGCTCCTGTGTTTTATTCTAGACTTTTTCAAAGTGCTTGGTTAACCTGGGCTGCATGCTCATATATAATTACAGTGTTTTTCCCAAAGGTGTCTGGGTGTCCAGTGCACAGTGGAGCTGCAGAGAGTGGATATCAATACAGATCATAGTGAGCTTCTTCCTTAGGCAAAGACAACCTTGGGAAAAAAACACCCATGGTGGAAAAGACAAGGAAAGCTGGATTTCCAATGACAGTTGAGCTGTTGTTCCAGCAAGATCTATGGGTACCTAGTTCTTGTTCCAACAGGCATACTCTGTATACTAAAATGACCCAGAAGTACCCACCAAAGAGTGCAAGAGGTGAGGCACTTACACACCTAATCCTTGATTGTGGGTTGTTGTTCTGCAAGAGCACGTATTCACATCACCAGAGAGCAGAGCCAAGGGCTAGCAGGGTGGGAACAGACAAAGCACAGGCTGCCCCTCAGCATACCTGCCCAGCTAAGTGGTCACCTGGCCGATCGCTCTGCTAGGAGCTGAGGCTCCACACCACCTACAGAGGCCCTGTGCAGTGCCAAGGTACACAGGCCAAGAGGCCAAGAAAACAGGCGACAAAGGCACACAGAAACAAACCCTAAAGTGAACCCACCTCCTCTCATAGCCAGAAATCAATCTTTCTACCTAACACAACAAAGCATAACAGATGCTCCCACATGAACTTCATATATACCGATCCTCCATACTCTGGTCTCAGCTTCCTGCGTAGCTGGGATTATTAAGGTGCCGCTAATGTTCCTTTCTGAAGACCAAATTGGTCTCCACGAAACCAAGCAGATCACATTTTAATTTAACTTAATTCTTATTTCTTTTTTAACTTAAATTCTATTGTAAGGGTGATGTACAGAGTGGTTATAGGTACATAAGTCAAGTACTAAATACATTTCTTTCATTCGAATAATGTCACGCATTATTCCCCATCTAACAACCTTTCCCAGGCACAAGTTGCATAGTTCATTTCCAGCATAGTGTCCAGTGGTATCACTGCAGCCCCAGTTAGCCCTCTGTTCCATGATTTCTGTGCTTCCCCTTCCCCTCCCCAAATCAGATAAACTTATATACAAGACAAAGGGTACATAAATCAAAAACAGTGACCAAAGGGGAACAAACAAAAGAAAAAGAAAAAAGGAACCGAAAACTACAATTTAAAAAAAAAACCTCTTATTTCCATTTCTTGGAGTTCATTTCAAATAAGCACCATTTTATGGATCATATGCACATAGCTTCCAAGCCCTTGTGATCCTCTCCTAAGGGTATTCCTTATTCTCACTATGTGAATGCTTAGACTGCTGTTTAATTAATCATTTAATGAACTACTTTATATGGGCAGAGAAGACATTTGTAAATAAAATCCAGCTGTCTTACCACATCTACACTCAATTTGTCCCTTTACGCTGCACACTTAGCACTTACAATTACTCATCACCATCAAAGAAAAATTTCTTCATAACCTCAACTACAACCATAAATATTAACAGGATCAGTTTATGGTCGTTTCAGTTGACTGTGATAGTATATCCTGAAATCATCATGCTGTAAGGGCCAAGGCAATGCAAATTTAATGAAAACTTTGAGTTAACGTCCAAAGTTTGGCTTCAATTAAGACCAAAGTGTTGAGTACTGAGAGTCGCTGTCCTTTTGAGCTCCCTGTCCTAAGCTGCAGTGCCATTCCTCCAGCAGCTATCACTCCTGGACTCTAGATTCAAGGTCTCCTGCCCCTAGAATTCACTGGCCCTAGTCACACAGACTCTCAGGGTGGGTGGGGCCCAGCAAAACATTTGTGAGCCAGGCTTCACCTGTCCAGGAGAACCTTCATGAACCTCTAAGCTACAGCTGAGGGATAGCTACTGGAGGAACTGCTGTTATGTTGCCAGCCTCTGATTTCTGCTCCTGGTTGGCAAGGGCCTTAGTAATATGAGTTTCACTCGCACAAATCTTTCCTGTCTATAATATAGTCTATCCTGTTATGTTTTAGCAGGAAGTTTAAATTTTTATTTGCCAGAACTCAACAAAGTCTATACTCCCTTCATACTTAAAACAGTAAGACTTGTCTCTATAGGAGGCCCTAAATTTAAAAAAAAATCCAAAACAAAACAAAATACTTTTATAATAGTAAAGGACAATTCCACATATCCAACCACAGATAAGATTGCTGAGGTATCTGCTGCGAACTGGCCCCCATGAAGAGCCATTATCACAGAGGAAGAGGCAGCCACCATTGGCGCACACTTGGGGACCACTGAGAGCCCTCTTGGGAGACCAGGTAAACCCAGGTTCAGAGGAGCCCACATTTGATTCTGCCATCAACCGCTTGTTGGCATGTGGCACCGACATAGTTACCCAGTTCATGTGTTCTTCCCATCCACACATCTTTAAAAAATCACTTTTCAGGGGTGAGAGTCTTTCCGTAGCACACATGAGGACCTGAGTCCTATCCCCCAGCATCACAGACAAGAACTTTCTGCTGCTCTACTCCCTGAGCAACAGGGTCCCTTCAGAAGGCCTTTCTGGATTCAGGAAATGGTTCCCGTGGAAGGCTTTGTTTCTGTTTACCTCTCCCCTGCTCCATTTTTGTCTCTGTGGCCGAAGGCTTTAGGTAAATGATATGACTTCCCTCTGCTATGAGATGGCACAAAGACAATGCTGTTCAGGGTGACAGAGAAGACACAGCCTCTGGCTGTGAAATACTGTTAAAACTTACGCCTTGAGCAAGAGACCTCTCCTCTGAAAAACACCAGAAGAAAGGGCAGCCCATCGTTAAGAAAGAGTAGTCAACAAACTAGCACAGTCCTAAAGGTCCTGCTCCCAAGATGGCATCCAAAGACCCATGAGCTGCCAGACAGACATGACCACGGCCTGACCTACACTCTGTCCTCGTGACACTCCAGAGGCAGATTTAGAAGCCACCCAAAGTGAAAACAAGAAGGCCTCTCCCACTGTCCTGAATGACCCTTCGGAGTGGGTGGGGAGGTGTGCGCAACTCCCTGCCAACTCCCTGGTCCTTGAAAGATATCAAAATAGGAAAGGAACCATGCCTAAACCAAGAGGTGAGCTCCTTACAGCGAGGGATAAGATTCTGTCTGTTAAGTTACACTGCCATCTGGTGGCAGTCGGTGTGGAAGAGCAATACCATCCTGTCTGTCTGCAATGGGAAAAGCCTATGATGGGGATGCAATCTTGCTTTTCTTTGCAACTGGAAGTAGATACCACCCAAAGAAGTAGTCAATGTTAATAAAATAATAAGTAGTGGGAACATTGTTATGCATGCCCTAATCATAATAAACCAAAAGAATGAGCAGAATTTCCCTCTTCCAAGGCCAAACTTTTTGAACAACAAATCTGCTACTTCCTCCACAGCAGAATTTCAAGTGGGTGTTTAACAAGAGGTGGAGGAAACAAATAGCTGCAGCTGCATCTCAGCTGTCAGCACGTTCTGACTGGACCTGCATCTTGTCTTCTTGTGGTACCATCACATGATACACTTAACATACATCTCTGAAAACTAATGCAAAATGGGATTAAAACAAATGGCTCAATGTGCTCAGAAAAGTCCAGATAACAAGAAAAAGCAAATTGGATTATGTAAATAAAAGATTTCCTCTGTTTTCAGAAATTCACCTTAGCACACGTCATCTTCCGTGGTTTGACAACAGCAACAACTAAGCCATGGAGAAAAAGTTGAGTTCAAATTCTACATTTTGATCAAAAGTCCTTTTACCATGAACACTGAACCTGCCTGTGTAATACTTTTTATTTTTTCATTCCTATCAATGTAAAATACAAACCAAACCATTGTCAATGGAAACACTACTTTAAAGAACACAAAGTGGCTCACACCTGTAATCCTAGCTACTCAGGAGGCAGAGATCTAAGGATCAAGGTTCAAAGCCAGCCTGGGCACAAAAGGACCTGAGACTCTTATCTCCAATTAACCTCTAGAAAACAGGAAGTGAGGCTTGGCTGAAGGGTCGGGTGGTAGCCTTGAGCTGAAGAGCTCAGGGACAGCGCCCAGGCTGAGTTCAAGGCCCAAGAGCTGCCAAAAAAAAAAAAAAAAGTTAACTTCCACAACTTGCCACCAGTCCTGTAATAACTTTATCTTCCCAAATACAGCTTTTTCTTCTTCCTACTTTTTATTTCCATCAGTTAATTGCACAGTGGTGCTCCATTGTGACATGTCCATACATGTGTACTGTATACCTTGATCAGACTTATTCCACCATCACGCTCCTTCATACCTAAGGCCTTCCAAACCCAATCTCAAATTTCGGTTCTAGCCAGGCACAGTGGCTCACACCGGTAATCCTAGCTACTCAGAAGGCTGAGATCTGAGGATCGCAATTCAAAGACAGCCAGGGCACTAAAGTCCCATGAGACTCTTACCTCCATTTAACCACAAGAAAACCAGAAGTAGGGCATGGCTCCAGGGGTAGGGAGGTGGTCTTGAGCTGAAGAGCTCGGGGACAGTGAGAGCCCAGGCCCAGAGTTCAAGTCCCATGACTAACCAAAACAAAAGTTTCAGTTTTGTTTTCACATATGTATGTAAAGTATGTTGACCATATTCACACTCTCCTCCACCCTCCCTCCACCAGAGTCGCTGTATCCCAGGCAGGGCCTCTAGTACATTTCTGTCATTCTTTTTTAGTGTATACTAATTGTCTGAAGTTTCCTTGTGGTATCACACGTGCATATACAGATGAACCTTGTCTTACTCTCAGTATTCCCCATTCTCCCATCCCCCTACTATTCAATAGCTTTCAGTACATTCCATTTTGCTATCTTCATTTAAAAACGCAGTATCTTTCAATATTGTTCACCCTGTAACATTCTCTTCTCCTCTCTCCCACGCCAATACCCTCAAACAGTTCCATGAGTACATATTCCCTCCCTCCACATATATATATATATGTGTGTGTGTATGCATAGATATGTGTATATATATATATATATATATATATATTTATATGACTTCCCTCCGCTACGAAATGGCACAAAGACAGTGCTGCTCAGGGTGACAGAGAAGGCACAGACTCTAGCTGTGAAATACTGTTAAAACCTATGCTATGAGCAAGAGACCTCTTCTCTGAGAAGCACCAGAAGAGAGGGCAGCCCATCGTTAAGAAAGAGGCCGTCAACAGCTAGCTTAGTTTTCCCAAAGAAGGCATAATTAGGGGACCTCAGTGATTTGAGATAAGTTAGTAGCCCGGACCCAAAGTGACTAATGGAAGTCTCTGAGCCTATGTTACTTAAAATCAGGGAACTACAGTCCTAAGGGTTCCCCGGACTTCAACATGACATCACAAAGCCACAGTACTCATCTAGACACAGTGATCCCAGCCCCCTTCAAACCAGGGCTTCCCTAAAACGCTAGAGTTAGACCGACCCAAGTTTCTTCATGGGTGAGAACACTGGGTCCAAGGAAATCTGTGCAAAGCTAAAGAGCAAGTGGATGTAAATGACGGGAAATTAGATGCTAAATCCTAAACAGCCCAAAACAGCTTATGACAGTCACTTCTTGTCATCAACCTCAGTCACTCCCTAACCATGAGCAAACAGCACATGATGTTTTAGTAAGATTGCCTTACTAGCCATTTCTCAAAAGGGCAAAGGTTTCAGACTAGTGTCAGCTTGGCCAAGCAGTTGGTTCCCTGCCCAAGGTGGGAGCAATTCCTCCCTGGGTGGGGCAGCTTTCCTTTTCTGGTAAACAAATCCAGAGGCAGCCCACCCCTAGGCCACTCTCAGCTGAACTGGCAAGAACAATAGTGATCTAGGCTTGGTCAGAGTGAGTTTGAAGCTGGCCATTGATTCCAGATAGAATACAACTCCACTCACATTCAAGCTACTGAAAACAGCCAACTCTCTCCTGCAGGACACATAAAGCTCTTTGCCCTGCCAGTAAATTAGGCTGGGTGGGCAGTCACAAAGACCTCAAGTCTATGAGGCAGAAGTTTTTCTGCCCACTCAAACAAAGTTATTGGAAAAATCAACTAAGACAAAGGAAAACAAATGATCACAAGGAGATAAGAGATTTCATAAAGAGCCTGGATCCTGAATTCAGTGGAGACATAGTTTCCCACAAAAACTGAGGAATATTTTTCCTAATTATAATTTTTAAATTTTTACTACTTTTTTCAGTTTTCATTTTTACTTGTTCCCTTTTTTGCCCATTTTTTCCTCCATCTTTTTTCCCTTTTTTTTTCGTTGTGGATCTGTTCACTCCTAGAAACATAGTGACAGCAATCAGTAGATGTCCTCCTTCATCATGTACATACTTGATTCAGATTATATTTTTATTGATTCAGTCCCCTGTTTTTCAGTCTCACTGTTTTTGGTTCTTTTTGTTTGTTTGTTTGTTTGGGGGGGGGGGGTTTGCCCTTCCTGGGCCTTGAACTCAGGGCCTGAGCACTGTCCTTGGGTTTCCTCAAGTCAAGAGCTCTACCACTTGAGCCACAGCACCACTTGCAGCTTTTTCCATGTATATGGTACCAAAGAATCGAACCCAGGTCTTCTTGTGTGCTAGGCAAGCACTTTACCACTAGGCCAAACTCCAGCCCTAATCTCACTGGTGTTTCTTCTTTATGCACTCATAATTATGAAGTGTTTTTATTAATCTTTTACATAGTTTTCTTTTTTCTTTTATATATTCTTTTTGTTTTATTTTTTAAGTTTTTTCATTTTTCTTTTTTCTTTTTTTGTTCTTTATTTTCCCTTTCTCTCACTTTAGGTCACAGTTGTCTCCACTCTATTCCTTCCCTTTCCTTACTCTCCTCTTATTTCCCCCTCTTGCCTTTCATAATACCTTTCTACCTCTGGTCCTTTGTTGCTTCTTCAATTCCCATAGTTCATAGATCTACAGTTAATTGTTGTTGACCCAGACTGTATATGTATTTGTTGAATTATTTAAATCTGTCATAAAACTGTGTTTGGTGGTGGTATTGGATTTGTTTGTAAGTGCACAAAGGAGAGAGGGAGGGGGAGATAAAGAGAATACCAATCTAAGATCGTGAACCTCTATAGTCTGGGCAACTGTAAAGCACTAGATTGGCTCTTTTTTAATTGAAAATATTTCAGCACAGCGGTTGAACAGCTCCGCGTGGAGTTTTGAAGTTCATCCTGACGGTAGGCTGAGTGACGTGCAGGTTGGTGAGGCTGCCTAAGTCCAGAAGCTTCCGCATTCCCCTTAGTGTCAGGGCCAACTTCCATCATCTCCCGATCCAAGGCTGAGACCTCCGGGACGTAGTTATCCCTCCTTTCTCTCTCCTCCTCCTGTAGCTTGATGGAGATGCCCCACCCTGGGCCTCTCTGAATCCTCTTCATCAGGTGGGTGACATACCTGTGGGCATGTGGCCCAGGAACAAGTGCTCACATCAGCTCCCTCTCATGCCCAGACCCCAGCCGGGGCCAGAAGAGAAAAGCCAGGGCCCAGGTTGGTGCTTATCTTAAAATTGTAATCTTGTGTGGTATCAGTCTTGCTACCATTTCCAAATGGAAGAACAAGAGACTCAAGAAAAATGGCAAGTCAAGGAAGTACATCTCCCACTCAAATGGGCAACAGAGCAGTCAATGGGAAACCTAGAGAGTCCTCTAAATGCTCTACAAATGCTGTTGGTAAACATGATAAATGAAAAGTTTGAAAGCATAAAAAGGATATACATGAATGTGAACATGAATGTGATGAAGCCAATCAAAGAATGAGGGAGGAATTCATAGAATGCACAAACAGAAAGCTGAATGAATTCCAACAAAAGTCCAATGAGAGTAAAGCCTCTGAGCTAAACGACTTCAAAGAGAGCACTCAAATCAAAATCAAGGAGATAAAGAAATCCATACAAGACCTAAAACAAGAGATGCAAGGCATCAAAACTGACCAACTAGAAAGAAGGGAGTTGAAGCACAAAGCAGAAAGAATTGATAGCAGGTTAAACAATGCAGAAGAGGGAATCTTTGAAGATAGCCTAGAGCTTATAAAGACCGAAAATGATTCAAACCAAGTCCCAGAAATATAACAGATCTCTTCAGGAGCTCCAAGATACAATTAGGAAGCTTAATCTAAGGCTAATCGGTATTGAGGAGGACCTGGAGAACGTTAAGGGAACTGGAAATATACTTCAGGGAATCGTCTCAGAGAACTTCCCAAACATCCAGAAAGACAGACCCATCCAGATATAAGAAGCTTCTAAAACTCCAAACAGACATGACCAGAAAAGAGACATTCCACCACCACATTATAATCCATACAGGATCAATAGAAAGGATCCTTAAAGCAGCCAGAGAGAAGAGAACAATCACCTACAAAGGAAAACTAATCAGAATAACCACAGATTTCTCAGCAAAGACCACGCAAGCAAGAAGAGCTTGGAATGATGTATGTCATGCCCTAAAGACAAATAACTACTAACCAAGAATACTGTACCCAGCTAAGCTCTCATTCATAGCTGAGGGAAAAATAAAAACCTTCCACAGCAAGGAAAAATTGAAACAGTATATATTAACCAAACCGGCATTACAGAAAATTCTCAGATGTTTTACATATTGAAAATCAACACAAACATGATATTGATAGAGAAATGGCACCTAAAAAGCATGCCAGATAATCACAGCAAGAATCGACAAACCATGGGCCCTAATGAAATAGAAAAAAAATGGTAGGAACTAGTAAATATTTTTCAATCCTAACCCTCAATATCAATGGACTTCACTTTCCAACTAAACAGCATAGATCAAAAAGCAAGATCCATTTTTCTGCTATCTTCAAGAGACACATCTTACCCAAAAAAAACAAACATTCTAAGAGTGGAATAAAATCTATCAAGCTAATGGCCCCCATAAACAGACTGGAGTTAGCATCACCATATCAGATAAATTAGATGTCAAACTAAAATTAGTGAGAAGAGACAAAGAAGGGTATTTCATACAAATAAAGGGATCTCTCCTTCAGGAGGATATAACAATCCTGACTATCTACACACCTGATGCCAGAGCACCCAACTTCATCAAACAAACTTTATTTACACTAAAACCACACACAGATCCAAACACAGTCACCAACAATTGTCGGTGACTTTAACACACCATTGTTACCTCTGGATACATCAATAAAGCAAAAAACTCAACAGAGAAACATCAGAACTGAACAACTGCATGGATCAACTAGACCTAACAGACTTCTGTAGGGTATTCCACACAGCAACACCAGAATATACGTTTTTTTCAGCAGTACATGGAACATTTTCTAAAATAAACCACATTTAAAGCAAACCTGTATAAATTCAGAAACACTGAAATTATTCCTTGCATTCTCTCAGATCACAATGGTATAAAATTGGAACTGAACACCGATTTCCACCAAGGGAAACCCCATAACTCATGGAGATTGAACAGCACATTGTCGAATCACCAGTGGGTCATTGAAGAGACCAGAACAGAAATTCAACGCTTTATGTTATTTAACAAAAAGGACCACACAAAATACCAGCTTCTTTGAAACACAGCAAAGGCAATACTCAGAGGAAAATTTATAGCTCTGAGTGCCTTCATTAACAAATTAGAAAAATCTCAAACCAACTATTTAATGGTACACCTTAAGCTCTTGGAAAAAGAGCAACAAACCAATTCCAAATCCAGTAGAAGGAAACAAATTATTAAAATTAAAGCAGAATTAAATGGATTAGAGTCCAAAAAAAATAAGGAAGGAATCAACAAAACAAGGAGTTGGTTCTTTGATAAAATGAACAAAATTGACAGACCCTTAGCCAATCTGACCTCAAAAAAAGAAGGGAACACATCCAAATAAACAAAATCATGGACAAGAATGGAAATGTCATGACAGAAATTACCAAAATCCAGAGCATCATAAAGGAATACTTTTCAAACAAATTTGAGAATCTAGAAGAGATGGATGAATTTCTAGCCAATATTGTCATATCCAGACTGAACCAAAAAGATCTAAGCCAACTAAACAGACATATTTCAAGTAATGAAATAGAAATGGCAATGAGACCCCCTATGCAAGAAAAGCCCAGGACTTGATGGATTCACAGCTGAATTCTATAAGGTCTTCAAAACAGAGCTCACACCAATACTCCTCAAACTCTCCAACGAAATTGAAAGTGAAGGCTCTTTGCCAAACTCATTCTATGAAGCCAGCATAACCCTAATCCTAAAACCAGACAGGGACTCATTAAATAAAGAGAACCATAGACCTATTTCTTTGATGAACAGTCATGCAAAACTTCTCAACAAAATACTGGCCAACAATCTTAGCAACTCATCAAAAAATTATACACTATGATCAAATAGGATTCATCACAGGGATTCAAAGCTGGTTCAATATACGCAGGTCAATTAATATAATTCATCACATCAACATGAGCAAGGACAAGAATCATATTATCATCTCAAAAGATGCAGAAAGATCCAACACTCCTATATACTAAAAGCTCTGGAGAAACTAGGAATCCACGGAACATTCCTCACTATGATAAAAGCCGTGTATGATAAACCTACAGCTAGCATTATACTTAGGGCAAAAAGCTAAAGCCATTTCCTCTAAAATCAGGAAGAAGATAAGGATGCCCACTCTCTCCATTCCTCTTCAATGTAGTATTAGAATTCCTAGCAGAGCAATAAGGCAAGAAGCAAACATAAAAGGGATTCAAATAGGGAAAGAGGAAGGGGAACTTTCCCTCTTTACAGATGACATGATTCTGTATTTAAAGAACCCTATAGACTCCACTCCCAAGTTGCTTGAGCTGATTCAAAACGTTAGCAAAGTAGCAGGGTATAAAATTAACCCTCAAATATCAGTGACTTTCCTGTATGCCAACAATGAGAAGAGTGATGCAGAAGTAGGAAAGCAACTCCTTTTGGAATAGCCTCAAAGAAAACAAAATACTTAGGAATTAACAAAGGATGTAAAGGACCTTTATGATGAAAACTTTAAAAACCTGAGAAAGGAAATTAAGGCAGAATTGAGGAAGTAGAAAAAACCTCCCATGCTCCTTGATTGGAAGAATTAACATCGTGAAAATGGCAATCCTGCCAAGGACTATCTACAAATTTAATGCAATACCCATCAATATCCCAACATAATTCTTTCATGAAACAGAAATAAAAGACCCCCATATAGCAAAAAACAATCCTTAACAGAAAGAACAGTGGAGGAGGAGTATCAATACCAACTTTAGACTCTATTATAGAGGTATAGTAATCAAAACAGCGTGGTACTGGTATAAGAACGGGCTTGAGAACCAATGGAATAGAACTGAAGACTCAGAAATCAACCTGCAGACCTATGGCCACCTATTGTTGATAAGGGAGTCAAAAAGGAAAGAAAGAAAGAAAGAAAGAAAGAAAGAAAGAAAGAAAGAAAGAAAGAAAGAAAGAAAGAAAGAAAGAAAGAAAAAGAAAGAAAGAAAGAAGAAAGAAAAAAAGAAAGAAAGAAAGAAGAAAGACAGCCTCTTCAACAAGTGGTGCTGGCAGAACTAGTTAAACACCTGTAGAAAACTATAGTTGGATCCTTCTATGTCACCATGCACCAGAATTAATTCCAAATGGATGAAAGACCTTGAGGTAAAAGAAGATACCCTCAAAACTTTACAGGAAGGAATAGGAGATACAATAGAATTCCTTGGCATGGGTCGAAACTTTCTTAATAAAGACATAGAAACACAAAAAATTAAAGAAAGTTTGGACAACAGGACTGCATTAAACTGCAGAGCTTCTGTATGGTAAAGGACATAGCTAGCAAGTTAAATAGAAAGCCCACAGAGTGGGAGAAGATCTTCACTAGCCATATAACAAATATCTTATTTCTAAAAATATACCTACAACTAAAAAATTTGAATCTCTCCAAAACAAATCCTCAAAGAAACAACCATCCCATTAAAATGGTCAAAGACTTAAAGAGAGTCTTCTCTGAAGAGGAAATAAGAATGGCCTATAGACACATGAAGAAACGCTCAGCATCTCTGGTCATAAAAGAAATGCAAATCAAAACAACTTTGAGATTCCATCTCACTCCAGTGAGAATGGCCATGATCAAGAAATCTAATAACAATAGATGCTGGTGGGGACGTGGCCAGGAGGGATCACTACTACACTGTTGGTGGGAGTGCCAACTCATTCAACCACTATGGAAAGCAGTATGGAGATTCCTCAAAAGACTAAACATAGAGCTCTCCTATGGCCCAGCAATCCCACTCCTTGGCATTTACCCAAATGTCCAGAAACAAGGGCATACTAAATCCACTAGCACAATGATGTTCATTGTAGCATTATCTACCATAGCTAAGATCTGGAACCAACCCAGATGCCCCTCAGTAGATGACTGGATCAAGAAGATGTGATACCTATACAAAGTGGAATTCTATGCTGCCATCAGAAAAAAATGACATTGCCCCATTGTAAGGAATGGAAAGACCTGGAAGAAATCACATTAAGTGAAGTAAGCCAGACCCAAAGGAACATAGGCGCCATGGTTTCCCGCATTTGTAATAATTAGTACACATCTAGGACTCTAGTAGAGGATCACGATAGCTCAAAAGCTATGTACATATCATCATACAGGATGAAACTAAACAAAATGAACTCTAGGACATGGAAACAAGAGGCTATCTTTGTGATTGTTGTTCTTAAGGTACTATGTTATTTCTTTTGTCTTTTTCCCCCGTTATGGTTAATCTCATATGGTTATTGAATCTGACTTTGTTAGCTGATATAATATGTTTATTTGAAATAGGGAAGGAAAAGGGGGAAAAAACAAGATGAGTGGAAGGGGGTGGGGGGTGGGAAACGGGGACAGAAACATGAGAAGGGTATCAATGCATGAGAAGTAATGCACCCACTAGCTGACAAATGTTACTGTAAACCCTCTGTACATTACCCCGACAATAAAATAAAATAAAAAGATTGCTTTACCAAATAATTTGGTTAAGGCAAAGGAGCTGATACAAAGTACTCACCTGAAGAGAAAAAAAGACCCAGATCAGCAGGCTGAAGCACTAAGTTCTAAGCACAGGCCCAGGAGCGTGGCAGGGTGATTAAGGAAGACTACTGATGCTTTGCTAAGCACAGGTCCAGGACCGTGTCGACGTGTTCACAATGACTGCCCACTCCTCAGTGAGAGGAAAAGAAGCAACCTTGAAATAGAATCTCATCACATCTTCCTGGACCAAATTTCACTACAGTAATTGGGTCTGTGAGAGAGAGGACTGCTAAAGAAATTAGGTGCTCTTTGAGCTCAGCTGTAGTAATGCATCCAAATCATCCACTGAGAATTCTCATTACGAATAATCTGGCTGGCTGCACTGTGAATGCAACCCAGAGGCAGCCCTCACTTTCATGGCCACAAAGGCCCTAAATCCAGCACCATCGTCTGCACTGGCATGCTCAACTGCAAGCCCGTGCCAAGGTTGTTCATACTCCACGGACTCTGCCCTACTGTTGAGCTGCGTCAAGGGGGTGGGGCAGCCTCAACCACATCTCAGAGCAGTTTCCACCTACCCCAACTCCATCACACTAACTTGTTGAAAGGAAACTGGTACTATCATCCACACAAGAAGGCTAAGAAGAGAATCTCCCCAACTGAGTTAAAGGCACGCGATGAGATTAATGGGGCTGTTCCTGTCATAATTCCACTTACAGGGACGGAATAGAGTGGAGGCGGTAAACCAGTTTACTTCCTGATGTGTCCATGGCTGCAATCACTACCTCATTCCCCTTTCCACGTTTGTTTTTACTCCTATTATTGAAGAAGTCAGAAAGAATCCCATTTTCAGTTTACTTGGCATGTGAACCCAACTACAGACTAAAAATAAAGCATTCCATAGGCATAATGTTTTATTACACAGATTAGTATGCATCTATGACACACAAACCCTCAGCCTAATTTTAATTATGTTCTAAAAATCTAAGTGCCAGTGACTGTATATAGAGATTCCCTTCCTGAATACTTGTTTGTTAAACACGTCATTTGAAATATGATGTAAAAATCAATGTTGATAAAGTATTTAATAGAAAAATAAAGCACTCTTTTAAGTGAGTGAAATATGTCTGGGCCACACACAATCTAATTAGAGGACTCCTCCACCTAGGAAGCAGCCGTGGGTGGACCTAGACCTCCAACAGACAGCGGGATGAGCTGGCCTTTCGTCTTCTGTAATGCACCTGCCAGGGCTGGAAACAACCGATAATCCAGTGAGTGAGAGCAAAACCAGCTAGAACACCCTTGTGTCTGCACTCTAAGGAGCACTTTCCTCTCACAGCCTTACCCGAGGGCTAGATGGGAGCACCACAGGGGCTGTGGCTGGCCGCCAGCTGCTCACCAGTGAGTCAGTCTGACCAACCGTGCCAACGGCTTTGGCAAACAACAACAACAATGTAGCCAGCCCAAGACAATTACAAGAAGACAAATTCATTGTGAGAGTAAGCTAAAGTTGGCACAGATCTGCATGCCTCCCCTTGTCAGGGGACCAGTCACTTGCTATCTATGATGAGGGAATGAAAGAGACTTAGTGCCAAGTCCAGGGACATGGCAGGCTGGCACAGATCTCCTCATCCCGTTCCACACCTCGAGGCCAGACACACAGACACACAGACCTGTCAGCATTGAGCCCTGAGCAAGAACAGTGCACTGTGCCTACACTGCACCTCTGTGCACCCCAGGGAGTTTGAGATCACATACGCCATCACCCCAAGCCACAGGCAGGGAGCAGTCTTCATCTCAAAAAGCTTGTCTGAAAGAGGAGCTTTTCAGTACCTTGTGAAGAAACAGAAAACCTACCTAGTGTTGGGTCCGTCCCAAACTCAAGAGTTTTGCTACCTCCTTCCTTCTTTATTTCACAAATATTTGTTGAGGGCCCATCACTGGTAATTGTTCTGCTTTTGTTCATGTGACTGCATCTGTAGTGTCTCCAAATCCATGTGCTAATAAGCCTGTGATATAGCTCTCTAGAACCTTTGTGTTCAAACACTAGGTAATTGGTCACAGAACTGGGAAATCCTTCCCTCCCTCCCTCCCTCCCTCCCTCCCTCTTTCTCTCCCTCCCTCCCTCTCTCCCTCTCTCTTCCTCCATCCATCTCCCTCTCCCTCCCTCCATCTCCCTCTCCCTCCCTCTCTTCCTTCCCTCCCTCTCCCTCCCTTTCTCTCCCTCCCTCCCTCCTTCCCTCTCTTTCTCTCCCTCCCTCCCTCCTTCCCTCTCTACCTCTCTCCATCCCTCCCTCCCACTTCTGTCTCTCTCCCCCTCCCTCTCTCTCCCTCTGCCTCTCTCCCTAGTATCTGCTTTCCTTTTCAGCATGGGCAAATGGCAGTGTCTTTTCCCTAGATTAAGAACACCAGCCACCAGAAGCAGCAGAGAAGACAGGAGACACCTGCACTCTGCTCAGTTCACAAAGAACACAAACACTTCAGAGTTCCCTTTGCTGGGATGGAGCCTCAGGACCCCTGGGAGTGTCATACCTGGCCCTCTTCAGAACACAAACATTTTGAATCTCCCTATTCTGGGGTGAAGAAACCTCAGAACAGCATCAGCAGGCAGCGCAAACTCCTGCAGCTTCATCAGAGTCCAAGAGCTCAGTGTATTTGCAAAGCTTGCTTATGCCTTTCATTAAAAGGCATTTTTGAAAATGAGGTTTAATGGACATTATGTATAAACAATTTACACATTTTCCCTTCCCACAGACTGGAGCTGCCATGGAGATGAGTCATGAAAACCATGCCTTGCTGTTCTTCAAGCAAGGCTGTCCCAAATTCAGTGTTTTCCATGTCTTCTCTATGTCATTATTGTGAAGTTCATGAGCATGAGCCAGGCATGTTGTGTAGAAGGTGGCTCAGCCTAGCTCTGGGAGTGTCCAACTGTTTGGAATCACACACACACACACACACACACACACACACACACACACACACACACGCACACATCAAGATTAAAATGCTGACTAGAATCACAATGTATAATTTCTCCTTTTGGTATAGACCAGCTCATTAACTATAGACTTGCTTCTTGAAGTTTGAAATTCATTCTTTTTTTTTTTTTTGGTCAGTCATGGGGCTTGAACTCTGGGCCTGGGTGCTGTCCCTGAGCTCTTCAGCTCGAGGCTACCGCCCTACTCTTTGAGCCACAGTGCCACTTCCAGTTTTCTGGTAGTTAATTGCAGATGACTCTCATGGACTTTCTTGTGCCAGGGCTGGCTTTGAACCACAATCCTTAGATCTCAGCCTCCTGACGTGAGCCACTGTGCCTGGGAAATTAATTCTTTTTTTTTTTTTTTGCCAATCCTTGGGATTGAACTCAGGACTTGGGCACTGTCATTGGACAGTTTTCGCTCAATGATAGCACTCTGCCAGTTGAGCCACAGCTCCACTTCCAGCTTTTTCTGAGTATGTGATACCTAGAAATCGAACCCAGGGCTTCATGCATGCTAAGCAAGCACTCTACCACTAGTCCATGCTCTGGAAAATTCATTTTTAAAGATAAGTGAGATGACTCATATCTGTAATCCTGTCTTCTCAGCAATAGGGATAGAAAGGACCGGTGCGGTGGCTCATGCCTGTAATATTAGCTACTCGAGAGGCTGAGATCTGAGGATCGTGGTTCAAAGACAGCCCGGGTACTAAAGTCCGATGAGACTCCTATCTCCAATTAACTACTAGAAAACTGGAAATGGAATTGTGGCTCAAGGAGTAGAGCCATAGTGCTGAGCTAAAGAGGTCAGGGATAGTGTCCAGGCCAGAGTTCAAGCCCCATGACAGACAAACTCTAGGATATGGAAACAAGAAGTTTATCTTTGTGATTCTTGTTCTTAATGTGCTATGTAAAGTTATTTCTTTTCGCTTTTTTCCCCTTATGGTTTATCTCATGCTATTACTGTATCTAAGTTTGGTACCTGGTATATTGTATATATGCCTATTTATTTATTTGAAATAGTAAAGGGAAGGGGAAAAACAAGATGATTGGGAGGGGTGGGGGGGAGAAAAAGTGGGAGGAAAACATGGGAAGGGGTATCAATGGTCAAGAGGTAATGTAACACACTACCTGATGAATGTAACTGTAACCCCTCTGTACATTATCCTGACAATAAAACACAATTTAAAAAAAAGAAAAGAAAATACTTTAAAAAAAGGACCATGGCTGAAGACAAGCCCAGGCACAAAGTTCACAAGACTTATCCCAACCAACAATAAGAAAGTAATTATTTTTTTAAAGCTGGTTTGGAGGTATAAGTCTGTCATCTTAGCTATGTAAGAAGCATAAGTAGAAGGACAGTCCATGCTGGGAACAAATTTGAGACCCTTTAAAAAAAAGTATAAAAGCAAAAAAGTCTAAGTATAACAAGTGGCAGGGCACTCAAGTGTGCCCTGAGTTTCAAACCTCAGTACTGCACACACACACACACACACACACACACACACACACACACACACACACACACAAGTTCTGTTAGTAGCACTGGATTTTTGATGCTAAATGAAGTATGGCATTGAATTATTTTTGCTGAATACATTGAAAAATAACATCTATCGTTTCTGACATGTTTTTCTTTTTGTAGTTTCTCCAAGTAAGACATGTCAAGAAGCAGCTTTCCTGTGATGTGCACCTCAGAAATAAATAGAATGAAATCTAACAGATGGCTTGGATTAAATTTGAGCAGTGATAAGTAATGGCTTTTAGGACAGCTGGGTAATGTACTCTTTGCTCAAAAACATGTTTGATCTGAAACAAAAACATTCATACAGTTTCCATGCAAATGAAAGTGAATCAAGGCTGAGTGGTGGTGAGACGCTGTCTGGTCTTCTCCCGACACGCTCTCTGCCACCTTCAAAGCCATATGTTCCACTTGATAGAAATGAGACAGAATTGAGGTTTTAAAGTCTGCATCCAAACATTTGCAGCATATACTTATCAACTTGTGGAAAGATAATTTTTATTAATCAAAGGACATACTAAAGCCATTACAAGGACATACTAAAGCCACAGGCACAACAATGTTCATTGCAGCACTATTTACCCTGGCGAACATATGGAACCAACCCAGATGCCCTCAGTAGATGATTGGATCAAGAAGATGTGGTACTCATACAAAATGGAATTCTATGTTGCCATCAGAAAGAAGTGACATCGCCCCATTGTAAGGAAATGGAAAGACTTGAAAAAAATCATATTAAATGAATTAAGCCAGACCCAAAGGCTCAATGGTTTCCCTCATTTGTAATAATTAGAACATACCTAGGACTCTCCTAGCAGAGGATCACAATAGCTCAAAACCTAGATACAGGATCTCCGGGATATGGAAACAAGAGCTTTATCTTGTGTGATTGCTGTTCTTAAGGTACTACATTATTTCTCTTCTCTTTTGTTGCCCTTTGGTTAATCTCATATTGTTACAGTATCTGACTTTGTTATCTGGTGTATTGTATATATGTTTATTTGTTTATTTGAAATAGGAAAGGGAAGGGGGAAAAACAAGATGATTGGGAGGTGGTGAGGGAGGAAAATGGGGACAAAAACATGAGGAGAATCAATGTGTGAGAAGTAGTCCAACTACTATCTGGTGAATGTAACTGTAACCCCTCAATATATTAAATTTTTTTAAAGTTTAAAAAATAGAATAAAATAATAAATAATGAAAACGTTATTTTAAAAAAGCCAATAAAATAGAGCTATGGTAACCCATGCTTGGGAATTCTAGGGAATCACTGAAAGCCTATTTGAAAAAACAAAGTTTCTGAATCGCTGGTTACTTTTTGATGTTTTAAATAAGGATGCACTCTGTGGTCTGTGATTCAGTCATCACAGTTCTACAACCATGTGGGTCTATGTCTATGTTTGGGTTTGTTTATAGGTAAAATAAAATAAGAAAAATGTAACCCCCCCCAAAAAAAGGTTTGGGTTAAAAAAACAAACTTAAGTTGTCTTAATCCTAAGCACTGTGTGACAAATTCTCAAGGCTGGAAAGAGGAAGTGTTGTCATCAGCAATTAGGGCCCCACACTAGAAGCAACCTTCATCACAGAAACACTTTGAGCCCGGTTCCAGGAGCTCACGCCTGTAATCCTAGCTACTTAGGAGGCTGAGATCTAAGGTTCAGGCTTCTAAGCCAGCTCTGGGGTGGAAGTCCATGATACTCTTATCTCCAATAAACTACTCAGAAAAAGGCAGAAGTGACTTAATGGTTAGTAGAACACTAACCTTGAGCACAAAGAGGCTCAAAGACAGTGCCCAGGCCCTGAGTTCAACCCCAAGAGCAGGAAAAAGAAAAAACGTTGACAAAATCCACTGTTCAAATTTTCAAAAATAGTTTTTTGGCTTTTTTGTCAGTTGTGGGACTTGAACTCTGGGCCTGTTTGCTCACTGCTCCTGAGCTCTTCAGTTCAAGGCTACTGCCATACCTCTTGAGCCACAGCACCACTTCTGGTTTTCTGATGGTTAATTGGAGATAAGAGTCTCATGGACTTTAGTGCCCTGGCTGGTTTTGAACTCTGATCCTCAAATCTCAGCCTCCTGAGTAGCTAGGATTATAGGTGCAAGCCACCGGCGCTCGGCTTCAAAAACTATTTTTGAATGATAGAAAAGTAACATTAGGATGCAATTTTAATAGAATTCATTAATTTTACAAGCTCATTGAATCTTCATGAGAAACCAAAACAGTACAGTAAAACTAGACTCTAATAATTGCAACTGCAAATAAATAAATAAATAACCAACGAACTCAGAAGAGAGTTTACTGAGGAGGTCCTACACTGCGGACAGCCTCCACATTACTGAAAGCGAAAGTAAGTCTCTGGTTCTTTAGTCAGCTGAGTTTGAGAGAAGAATTGGAGAAGGCATAGTGAAATTTCAACAAATCCCAGTAGCAGCAGCTTCAAAACACCATCTGATTTTCTGAATTACAAATCTGGACATGGAAGTGAGCCAAAGAACGCTGAAGGCTGCCAGATTCTCCAGTCAGATGCGTACACTTACTCGTGCATGTCTCAGAAAGTAAAAGAAAAAGAAGGAGAAAGGAGACAAGCAACCTGTTGGTCCACATGAAATGCAAATGTGGTCAGAAAAGCACAGCAGCAGGACAGGACAGGACAGGTCACTGACAACCTGGACTGTTGGTGGCCATCCATTCAGACTCAGTCACAGCACTGTCCTTTAGTTCAAGCAGCTCAAGCAACCTCAGCACTACATGTATCTGATATCTGATCCACAGAGAAAGTAGAGATGAAGAATGTCTTCCAATACCCAATGCCATGCCTTTCTTCTCCCAAAACACAAATCAAGGCGAACCAGTGGACCTCATGTGGGATGCAAGCCAGTCTCCTGGACAGCAGCCACTTACTCATCCTGCAGACAGCAAGGAGTCCTCTCTCCACTAGTCAGGACAAAGAAACAGCCTACAAGTGATCCTCAAATGACAACTTGATAGCCAGTACCTTTTAAAGTCAAAGGAAAGAGGTTTGAACCAAGAGCAGCCTGCACAAATGGATTCTCTGGCAGAGGCAAGAGGTCACCACACCCGTAAAACAAGAACCAGACACCTGCTTTGTACCCAGCAGAGCTGCCAGGAGCCGTGCCACACCTGAGTGGAGACACAGATCTCAGGAATGCTGACCTCTATTCTCCACCTTTTTCCCCCACAGCAAATGACATGGGCCTCAGCACAGGCCTTGGGGTCATGGATGGATTCCCCTCCAGTGACCCTTGACTATTCCATACAGTATCAACAAACTGCCTTTCGAACTCAGCACCAGGTTCAGCCAGGATGTTCCTAAGTCTCAGAGATCTTAGAATCTTACCCTCTGAACCACATTCTTTGGGAAATAAACCTCTCATCTACTCTGTATTTAGGCATAAAAATACCTACTGTGCACTGGGTCACTCCGTCAGTGGCAGGTATTATTTGGTATATCTTCACAACACCCCTCCTGCACAGAACCTATTCTGTTTTCCTTGTAGATGAGGAGGACAAAGCAAGACGCTGAGAGACTGCTGAAAATTGGAACAGGGACATAGCCTTTGGTTTGCAGCACCCAAGCACTGTTCAATGGCTTCCACAGGCTGTGTGTGAGCAGCTTCCTCCTGGGGCAGATACTCGTGTGCATGTGGTCTTGTATGCCCTGTGATCCTCACACAGAGATAAAGAGGTCTGAGGCAGGGATAAGTGGACTGTCCATTCCACTCATGCTGCTTCCATCATTCGCTCATCCTTGTTAAGGAGATGCTTTTACTCAGTCAAGGAGGAGAGGGAGGCATCACTATTATTCTCCCAGAGAAGTAGGACAGCCTTTCATGACCAGCTGAACATCACTTTCTGCAAAGGCTATGTCCACAACTGCTGGAGAAAAAGTTTCCGTTGAAGATCTCTCTTGCTCTTTTTCTTGGGTGTCTCTGGCTAGAGATTTTTAAGTGTGTGCTCATAGCATGAACACATATACACTCATTAACAAGCATCATGCCGGTGTTAGGAAACAGTCTCACAAGAAGGCGGAGGTGCCTTCTGGGGGTGGGCATGGAGCAGTAAATTAGCAAAATGATTCTCTCTGGTCTTGGTCATGTGACATACTCCAGCCCTGGTGGCCAAGCCAGGCACCACCAGTAAAATGACCTGGGAAGCAGAAGCCTGCCAACCACTCTGATAATGGATCTTATCTGCCAACCTGGCCGGGCTTTAGCACCTAGTTGTTGGGTCAAACCCTGAAGTGGCTGTGAGGCTATCTTCTAGACTGTCAGTGGCTTTGGGCACAGGAGATAATCTCCCCTAGTGGCCAACTGGCCAAGGCCTGGGTGGAGGCCATGGAATGCCTGCAGCCAGAAACTTCATATAATACACTGTGTGAAGTCCTGTGTTACCTGCTTTCCAAAAAGGAGCTAAAACTCCAACCACCATAGTCAAGGTGTTAACACCTAATGCTTCCTAGGCTTCAAATTCTGCCTGATTTCCATGGTTCTGCTTACCTGTAACTACTTGCTAACATAGTGATGTGGAACTGAACTTTAAACTGAGGGTGCCTAGAAATGTACTCGTACAAAGAAAAAGGAGTGCTGAAGCACTTCCTTTACCATAAAAAAGAAGAAAGAAGTCCTTTTCTGGCATCCAAGACGTCAAAGTGAGGATGTGGTGGGTTTTCTGGGGCGAAATATCGGATTTTGCTGGGTCTTCCCATAGGAGCTGTGATCAACTGTGCTGACAACACAGGAGCCAAAAACCTGTATATCATCTCTGTGACAGGGATCAGGGGCAGCTGAACAGACTTCCTGCTGCTGGTGCAGGTGACATGGTGATGGCTACAGTCAAGAAAGGCAAACCAGAGTTAAGGAAGAAGGTACATCCTGCAGTGGTAATTCGACAACGAAAGTCATGCAGGAGAAACGATGGTATATCCCTTTATGTTGATGATAATGCAAGTGTCATAGTAAACAATAAAGGGGAGGTGAAAGGTGATGCCATCACAGGACCTGTTGCAAAGGAATGTGCAGACTGTGGCCCAGGATTGCATCTAATGCAGGCAGCACTGCACAATGCTTCAGTGCATTTTAAAAAGCCAATGCCCTATTAAAATTATTTGTTCTCAGTGAAGAAAAAAGAATAAAAAGTAATTATGAAAATAGAAGAGCAAGTGCAGTGCACATCAGAGACCGTGAAGCACATCAGAGTGATAGTTGCAGCTGACCGAGCACGGTATCTCACAGCTGTAATCCCAGCTACTTGGGAGGCAAAGATCACAAACACTGTGTGGTTCTAGGCCAGCTGGAAAAGAAAGCTATTAAGACGCCTTCTCAGTTGATAAGCTGGGCACAGTGATGCACGTTTATTATCCTAGCTACCCCAGAAGCCATACACAGGAGGATCACAGTCTGAGGGTGGCTCTTGGCAAAAATACAAGCCCCTGCCTGAAAAATAACAAGCAAAAAATGGGCTGGGAGCATGATTCAAGTAGTGAACACCTGCCTTCAAGAACAAAGCCGGGGCCACACACACACAAAAAATCCTAAAAGCCACCTGGGTTGTTCTTTTAAAAGGTTTTTGTTCACACACAGAAACTGAGAAGAAAAATCTAAAATTATTCACGCCCCACCAGTCTGCGGGAAGTGCTATTAGCACTTTGGTACATTTCCTTATATAGTTAAGATCACATTATTGGTATGGTTTCATAGCTTCCTTTTCATTTAATAGTTACCAGAATTTTTTTGCATCCTTAGAAAACTCTTTGTAAATGTTATTTCCCTGGCCTCACAGTTTCCCCTCACCATGCCTCTGTTTTGCACAGTTGGACCACTTAAATTCATCCAATCCCGAGTGGACAGCAAGCCACATGCAGATTCAGGCAAGCGACCGAAAAGTGGGAGAGAATGGAGGTATAACCCCAACCATCATTTTCATGCCTGGTTTTTCAGGGGAAGGTCAATGTGCTTACATATTACTCAGTCACCCCTTTTCAGAGTCTTTTCTGACCAAGACAGCCATTTTATAGCAATGGAAATTACAAGAGGAACTACAAGATGCAAATTGTTCTGTGAGGCACCCTACTTGCATATGGCCCCAGGACAACATTATTACAAGAAAAACAGACCTCAGGTCATGGGAGCGGGTCTATTTTACAAATGCCAGCTGATGAATCATTCTGTGATATGTACAGTGAGAAGGAAATCAGTAAAAAAAAATTCCATTTGCAGTAGCCTCAAAAAACATTTTTAGAAATAAACCTAACCAAGCAAGCAAAAGATCTCTATAATGAAAAAGAAATTGAAGATGACAATCAGGAAACAGAAGGACTTCCCATGTTCATGGATAAGTAGAATTAACATTGTGAAAATGGCCAAACTGTCAAATATGATCTACAAATTTAATGTAACCCTTTCAAAACCCCAATGACATTCTTCACCAAGATAAAGAAAACAATCCAGGCTTGGCATAGTGGCTCACGCCTGTCATCCTAGCTACTCAGGAGGCGGAGATCTGAGGATCAAGGTTCAAAATCAGCCCAGGCACAAAAGGACCTGAGACTCTTATCTCCAATTAACTTCTAGAAAATAGGAAGTGGGCCTTTGCTGAAGAGTAGGGTGGTAGCCTTGCTGAAGAGCTCAGGGACAGTGTCCAGGCCAAGTTCAAGTCCCATGACCCACAAGAAACAAAGAAAGAAAGAGAAAGAAAGAAAGAAAGAAAGAAAGAAAGAAAGAAAGAAAGAAAGAAAGAAAGAAAGAAAGAAAGAAAGAAAGAAAAAAAGAAAGAAAGAAAGAAAGAAAGGAAGGAAGACAGAAGGAAGGAAGGAAGGAAGGAAGGAAGGAAGGAAGGAAGGAAGGAAGGAAGGAAGGAAGGAAGGAAGGAAAGAAATAAATCCAAGAATTCAAGAATTCATATGGGCAAACAAAACCCTCAAATTCCAGACCTCAAGCTCTATTCAAAGCTATAATAACAAAAACAGCTTGGTATTAGCACAAAATAGACCCAAGGATCAATGGAACAGACTAGGAGACCAGGATATAAAAACCAAACACAGTCATCTGATATTTGATAAGGGAGCCAAATATACAGTCAGAAAAAAATAGCCTCAGGAGTGTTGCCTAGTGGTAGAGTGTTTGTCTAGCATGCATGAAGCCTTGGGTTCAATTCTTCAGTATCACAACATGTAAAGAAAAAAAGCTGGAAATGATGCTGTGGCTCAAGTGGTACAGCACTAGCCCTTGAGAAAGCTTAAGGACAGTGCCCAGATCTTGAATTCAAGTCCCAGGACTGGCAAAAAGAAAAGACAATAAGACAGGACAAGACAAGGAAAGAAAAGAAAAGAAAAGAAAAGAAAAGACAAGGAAAGAAAAGAAAAGAAAAGAAAAGAAAAGAGATAGCCTCTTCAATAACTGGTGATAAGAAAACTAGATTTAACATGCAGAAAGTTATAAAATGGATCCCTGTCTGTTACCATTCATTGGTATCAACTCAAAGTGGATCAAAGACTTCAACATCAGACTAGAAACTTGGAATTTACTCCAAACGAGAGTAAGAGAAACATGAGAACTCATAGGCATAGGCAAAATCTTTTTGTAGAGCTCCAGGGGAACAGAGGTAGAAGTCTTCACAAATGGGATTACATAAAAATAAAAAGTTTCTACACAGCAAAGGACATAGTTACTAAACTAAAAAGAAAGCCAACAGACTGGAAGAAGGTCTTTACCAGCAGTACACCCTAATATCCAAAACATATAAGGAGCTCAAAAAATTATCCCTCCCCCAAAAGAAATCCTAATAAACTACTAATCAATATATGGGCAAAGAAGCTTAAGAGAGGCTTCTCAGAAGCAGAATGCAAAATAGACACAAAAGAAATCACTTAACATCCTTGACCATAATCAAGAACTTGTTCAACAAAAGTGCTGGTAGGGATGTGTGGAAAAGGGATCCTCTGCACTGTTGACAGAACCAGTACAACCACTCAGAAAGGAGGTGTGGAGGTTCCCCAACAAACTTCCCTACGGCCATACCACCCTAGGAGACCCTCAGATCATGACAAGGAGAAGGCAATAAAACACTTGCACATCCATCCGTGTTCATTGCTCTCTACTCTCAATAGCCAGGTGGCAGAAGTAGCCCAGACACCGCACAGCAGATGAGTAGATCGATAAAACATGGTTATATAAACACAATGGAATTTTATTCATCCATTAGAATGAGATGATGGCATTTGCAGGGAGATGGATAGACCTAGAACAAGTCATGCTACATGAGGAAAGCTAAGTACAGAGGGACAAATGACATGTGTTTTCTCACATGCAGAAGCAAAAGTTAAAATATGACTAGATATAACCTATATAGGACTCCAGGCAGTCAGACACAGTCAGAGTAAAGAAGAATATGCGTAGGAGAGAAACACAAATGAACGCAAGGAAACACAATCATTTTGTGTGGGTGGTGGTGGTGGCAGCGGCGGCCGTGGTGGTGTTCATGTTTGCTTTGGGGTTTTTTTCTCCTTCCGTGGAGAAAAGCAAACAAGTGGATGCAGAAAAGGAGGATGGAAAGGTGGAAAATGCACTTATGTTATTCAATATACACTATGTGGAAAATGACTGAGATAACTTGCGGGCAGGATGGAAGAGGGAAACTAGGGGAAAGTAAAGGAAGGATAACATTGTCCAAAAAAAAAGTACTCATTATCTGACTTAAGAAATGGTAGCTCTCTGTGCAACACATTAATAATAACAATAAAATTATAAGAAAAAATTCAAATCTGAGTTCATAGATATAATAGCCACCTGTGGATACATCTGTTACCTGTTTTTGTGTCTTGTTTAGTATCTTTCCAGATGGATGCCAGGCATAATGCAACTATAAGGATTATGAGAAATTATAGCTTTCCTCTGCCTCTCTGTTTAGAAGCCAGACTGGAACGAAATCATCCTGGTCCAACCCAGGCCCAAGCCAACAAGAGGGGTGTCCTATGTGAGGACAGGTGACCCGCAATCAATCAAGAGGGGTGTCCTATGTGAGGACAGGTGACCCCCAATCAGTCAAGAGGGGTGTCCTATGTGAGGACAGGTGACCCGCAATCAGTCAAGAGGGGTGTCCTATGTGAGGACAGGTGACCCCCAATCAATCAAGAGGGGTGTCCTATGTGAGGACAGGTGACCCCCAATCAGTCAAGAGGGGTGTCCTATGTGAGGACAGGTGACCCCCAATCAGTCAAGAGGGGTGTCCTATGTGAGGACAGGTGACCCCCAATCAGTCAAGAGGGGTCTATGATCCAATTCTGATCACTATCAATTCTCCTAGAAAATGCCCAGTGTTAAGAGTTTGATGTGAGAACACTCTTGGACACAAGTGAGGTAGGTATCAGACTGACATCCCTCAACTACCCCTTGTTCTCTTTTCACAGGGCCCTGGAGGTAAGAATAATTTTTACATTTTTAAGGGTTATTGAGGGATAAAGACATAAGCAAGAGAAAGAGGAGAAGGAGGAGGAAGAGAAGAAGTGGAAACGATTGCGCATATCCTTCAAAGCCAAGGAGAGTAATCATCTGGCCCTTTCAGGAGGAGTTTTCCAATCCCTTTTCTTGCTTCTCTTTGATCTTTCAAATAATAGGCTTCAATGTGCATAAATATAGAGACCATGTTAAATATATGTTAAACGGGTATATAAAAGTATATGACTAATAAATTATTGTATTAATTGCAAATCTTTAAGACTATTAACTGCTATGTCTTTGAAGGCATAACAGAAAAATGCATGGAATGGTCCTTCCCGCAGTGTTCACCAGGATGTAACATTTCCTGGAATTCAGTTGCAAGGTGGAAATATTGAGGCACAGAGTTATGGGGACTGGCAGGATCTCCCAAGAGAAAGATTGGCACTTCTACTTTCCATTTCTGAGGCCCCATCTGAGCATGAGCCACTCTGTAGGCAGCTCGTATCAACCCAGGAAAGGTTCCAGTGAGCTCATGAGCACTTCCAGGACTCCCACCCTAATAGGAGGGCTAGGAAATGCAGGTGAAGGCCAGTCAGCTCCCTCACATTCTAAATGGCTCACCTCAGCAAAGCTAGGTGAATCCAGAAACTGACAGGTAAGATGGAGAGGGTGTTCTCCACTGCCTCGCACACAGACTTTGGTGGTCTACCCCCTCACACACGCTGCGCATACTTGAGAGTCAGAGCTAGGTAGATGCAGGCTACCTCTTTGTTCACAAGCCCTGAACTCACAAGGGGAGGAGCCATGCATCTCCTCCCACAGACACCGTGGGTGCTCGGTGGTGATGTGGACTTCTACTTTCTGCAGACACATTCGACACCTGAGTCTGAGCTAGGTGGACGTCATGCATTATCCCACATGAACCCAACCTGACAATTCTGAATAGAGGCCAGCTACCTGTCACACCCACCACAAACAGCTGGCAGTAGGACTAGACAGAACACGTCCACCTCACACACCTCTAGACCAAGGATGGTCAGAGAGCGAGGGGAACAATGTGCCATAGGCACAGCGCAGACACCTGACAGAGCTGGTGGAGACAATGCACCTCCTGACACACACTCCATGCATGCTGGAGACAGGCCATCTGCACCCACACTGGCTGCAGACCCCTGACAAGAACTTGGAGGAGGCCCTTCTCATCGCGCACGCACGCATGCGCGCACACACACACACACACACACACACACACACACACACACCCCAGAACTAACAGCCAGTCTGGCTGAGGCTGATCCACACCTTACACATATTCTCCAGAGGTGGTCTGAAAGCCATCGCCCTTACATGAACACTCCAGACTCTTGAGAGTCAGTATTGGGTAGAAAGGGTCTATCTCCTCTCACACTTTAT